>JAWQEG010002978.1:0-150275 GCA_033782935.1 Petrolisthes cinctipes | reverse complement strand
ATATGAAACATTCCTCTGCTTGTGTATCGAAACTCGTGACTGCTAACAAACAAACACACACACACACACACTAACAAATAAAAACACACACTCACTCCAACACACACACACACACACACACTCACTCCAACACACACACACACACACACACACACACACACACACACACACACACACACACACACACACACTCACTCACTCCAACACACACACATACACACACACACACACACACTCACTCCAACACACACACATACACACACACTCACTCAACACACACACATACACACACACACACACACACACACACACACACACACACACATACACACACACACACACACACACCACACACACACACACACACACACACACACACACACACACACACACACACACACACACACACACACACACACACACACACACACACACACTAACAAACAGACACACTCACTCCAACACAGACACACAAACACTCACTCCAACACAGACACACAAACACTCACTCCAACACACACACACAAACACTCACTCCAACACACACACACACACACACACACACGCGCATGCTCAATCGTCGACATAAATACAGTCACGTGCCATTATTCAGTACGTTATAACTCAATAATGTACCGTCTCCCTTATATAATATCCTGGTGTTTAGGTAAATGTAATATAATGTAATCAAAGAAAAATTACACCACAACTGTATGCTTTTCTGAAACTTATATATAAACACTAGTATGTAGAAGAACACGTGTAGCCAAAGTATTATCATTAAAAGAAGAGAATTTGTCTGTGTTGTGTGGTGTTTTGTGTTGTGTTGGGGTGTGTGTTGTGTTGTTGTGTGTGTGTGGTGTTGTGTTGGGGTGTGTGTTGTTGTATTGGGGGGGGGGGGTGTTGTGTGTGTGTGTGTGTGTGTGTGTGTGTGTTGTGTGTGTTTTGTGTGTTGTGTTGTGTTGTGTGTGTTTTGTGTTGTGTGTGTGTGTTTTGTGTTGGGGCGTGTGTGTGTGTTGTGTTGTGTTGTGTTTTGTGTGTGTGTTGTGTGTTTTGTGTGTGTGTGTGGGAGAGTGACAGTGAGAAAGTTACAAAGCATTGCAGTATAGTTACGAGACCATAAAACGTGTTGTAGAAGATAGTTTGCCGTTAATCGAACCTACCTTTACAAAGTACATGATAACGTTACTCTCTCTCTCTCTCTCACTGTCTCTCTCTCTCTCTCACTGTCTCTCTCTCTCTCTCTCACTGTCTCTCTCTCTCTCTCTCTCACTGTCTCTCTCTCTCTCTCACTGTCTCTCTCTCTCTCTCTCACTGTCTCTCTCTCTCTCTCTCACTGTCTCTCTCTCTCTCTCTCACTGTCTCTCTCTCTCTCTCTCACTGTCTCTCTCTCTCTCTCACTGTCTCTCTCTCTCTCTCTCTCTCTCTCTCTCTCACTGTCTCTCTCTCTCTCTCTCTCTCTCTCTCTCTCTCTCTCTCTCTCTCTCTCTCTCTCTCTCTCTCTCTCTCTCTCTCTCTCTCTCTCTCTCTCTCTCTCTCTCTCTCTCTCTCTCTCTCTCTCTCTCTCTCTCTCTCTCTCTCTCTCTCTCTCTCAATCATCACCTTATGACTAATACACTATAATAATCCTGTCACCATTTTTTCCCCTCTACACCACCACACTCACAATCCACTCTCCTTTCTCTTTCCAGGTCAGTTCCCAGTGTGTGTGTGTGTGTGGTTGTCGAGGTAAGGTCACGTAAGGAGGAAGGAAAGTGAGTAGTCATCTCGGAATGTACAGTCAAATAATTATAATAGTTTCCAATCACTGACACATCACTATAGCAGTTTGACTATTTTTTTTTATTTATAGGAATATATTCAGTGGAGATTCAATAAGGGACCCTGTGAGGTATAGTAAAATATTGGAGGTAAACGAGTCCTTCAAATATTGCCTCGAAACACCACCTGTATGGAAGGAGCGTTTTACCAGGCATAGTCAGGAGAAATCAGAAGCCTCCAATTCCCTTACACGATCACAGGGTCCTTAAGGGGAGATTCACATGTTGGTAAATTGGAAGGCTACTGATTCCTCCTAACTCTACCAAGAAACAGACAGGCTCAACAGGGCATCTGTTTCATGGCATAGTTTGGAGGAATCACAAACCTTCCAATTCACAAACAAGAAAACCTCCCCATATCAGGACGTGACAGAATAATTTAGAGTATAAGGTTGTCGTACTGTCATAGAATTTCCAATCATTAGCACGTCATTTTATACAGTAGTTCGACTAAATATTTTTGTTTTTTATTGCAATATGTTCCATGGCGTTTCTTATTATCTTTAATATTGTAATTGTTATGGACTCGTGTATAAATGTATTTTCCCATTTGCGTAAAATTATTATCTGTCAGTAAGAATATGCCTCACTGACTCAACGTTGTGATAATTATGATGATGTTTATTAATGTGAAATATTTATCATCGATTTGAAGGCTATTAATTCTTATAAATCCAGCTTAAGACAAAATTTCTCGGTAAGAATAACTGTGTCGCTAAACAGTTTGGACTACGGTAATCGAAGTTCTCTCCCTGGTCTTAACTGACTCCTTAATTAAGGGGATAGAATACATTTGGTACATTGGAGAGCCTTGATTCCTCCAAAGTATACCAGTAAACAGGATAAGACTGTATTCTATTGCCTGGAGTGGTTTGGAGGATTCACTTGCTCCAGATGTACCACCACCAACACTGTACTATCCTCTTAATCTTAATAAAGTTGTTAAGGAGGGAGGAAGAAGGTAGTCAGCAGTAATCCTAATTGTGTGCTTGTGTTAAAAGGCTGACAGTGTGAAGAAACGGGTGTGTGGTTGGTTGGTTGGTGTGGTGTGGGTTCTGTCATGGGAGTGAAATGTGTGGGAGTGATGTTGTGTGAACTGTGTGGAAGGGTGTTTGGAGTTGGTGTGGTGTGGTGTTGTGTTGAGTGTGGGGAAGGATGTTTGGAGTTGGTGTTGTGTGGTGTTGTATGGTGAGGTGTTGAGTGTGTGGAAGGGTGTTTGGTGTGCTGTGGTGTTGTGTAGTGAGGTGTTGTATAGTGAAGTGTTGTATAGTGAAGTGTTGTATAGTGAAGTGTTGTATAGTGAAGTGTTGTATAGTGAAGTGTTGTATAGTGAAGTGTTGTATAGTGAAGTGTTGTATAGTGAAGTGTTGTATAGTGAAGTGTTGTATAGTGAAGTGTTGTATAGTGAAGTGTTGTATAGTGAAGTGTTGTATAGTGAAGTGTTGTATAGTGTAGTGTTGTATAGTGTAGTGTTGTATAGTGTAGTGTTGTATAGTGTAGTGTTGTATAGTGTAGTGTTGTATAGTGAAGTGTTGTATAGTGAAGTGTTGTATAGTGAAGTGTTGTATAGTGAAGTGTTGTATAGTGAAGTGTTGTATGGTGAAGTGTTGTATGGTGAGGTGTTGTATGGTGAGGTGTTGTATGGTGAAGTGTTGTATGGTGAAGTGTTGTATGGTGAGGTGTTGTATGGTGAGGTGTTGTATGGTGAGGTGTTGTATGGTGAGGTGTTGTATGGTGAGGTGTTGTATGGTGAGGTGTTGTATGGTGAGGTGTTGTATGGTGAGGTGTTGTATGGTGAGGTGTTGTATGGTGAGGTGTTGTATGGTGAGGTGTTAAATGTGGGGAAGGGTGTTTGGAGTTGTTGTGGTGTGTGTTGTTTGGTGTGCTGTGGTGTTAAATGATGTGTTGTATAGTGAGGTGTTGTATGGTGTGATGTTGTGTTGTGTGATGTTGTTGTGTTGTGTTAAGTGTGGGGAAGGGTGGTTTGAGTGGTGAGGTGTTGTGATGTGTGGTGTTAACTATGAGGAAGGGTGTTTTGAGTATTGTGGTGTCTGGTGTAGGTGTATGAAAGGTGTTGTATTATGTGAGTGAAGAATAGGGGAAGGCAGTCGAGTTATTATAAAGGTAAACCTGTGAATTGTGGTGTAAATATAAGAGTGACTTGTGGCACATACGTGAGGATATGAGGAGTGCTGTATTCGGTATGAGTGTAAAATGGTGTGTGTGTTTGGTGTGGTACGGTACGTGTTTGAATATCAGGAAGTGTGTGTGTTTGTGTGTGTGTGTGGCGTGGATATAACTTTGAACGTGTGTATTATGATGTGAAGAAGTCCGGAAAGAGTGCATTAATGATGTGTAAATATATGCACAATGCTAGGAGTTGTGTTTGTGTAGTGTGTGGTGGTGTGGTTTGGAGACTAATGTGGAGAGAGAGAGAGAGAGAGAGAGAGGGTGTGTATACGATTGGTGTATCCTGATGTTGTGTAGGGTATAGTATATATAGTGATGTGTCTTGGTGTGGTGTGGAGACGTATATAATGAAGGGTGTGTGAGCCTGTGTGTATGTGGGGGCTGTGGTGGGGAAGGGTCACTGGAGGTCTTGCAATAGTACCCCTCCCATCCCTTCCAGACCCCAACATTATATCCACTCCATCCATCCCTCCCTCTCCTTTCCTTTTCCTTTTACCCAGCCAGCCAGCCAGCTCCCTCACCCTTGTGGTATACCTTCCTCCTGACATCCACTGCACTCACCACCTCTGCACTCACCACTAACCACTCCAATCACTCTTAATAACTCGCCCAGGCACCACCACCACCACCACCCTCGCCACACCACGGTTTTCCACTTCCCCTTACTGCCGTCCTCACCACGTCGCAGTGTAGCCTTAACCCCTACCCCCTTCCCCCCCTCCCCCCCCGCCCCCCACTACCTCAGTCAGCGAACCTCAGCTATCATCATCACCATCAACTTATATACCACTGTCACCACCTATATCAACTCCCACTGTCATCACCACCATCACCACTATCTATTACCATTGTCATCATCACAAATGCCATGGACACATCAACATCAACTATATTTCTTGTCATCATCACAATCCACCACCACTGACTGTCACCATCAATGCAACTACCACCATTAGCCATTTATATCAAGAAGTCCCAGAAATTCATGTACAGATAAAGTATATCTAATCTAAATTATGATTGGGCTTGTAAGGGCGAGCGTCTTGATAAAAACACAAATGTAGTAACAAATAAGAGTACCTTCTCATGTTTAATGATAACACCGTCAGAGTCACCAAGTTGAATCCACAAGACTGAACGATCCTCACAGACTGAAAATATGCATCAACAACACAGGTATTATTATAGTTAGGTGTTTAGGGGGCCATCTGTTGTGGACGTATATATTGGAGGGTCGGCAGCCACGGATTCCTTCAAACTCTACCCGGAAACAGACTCATTATACGGGTGGTTCTGTTTCGCCTGGTTCGTCGCAGCGGAGTTTGGCAGAATCAATGGGCCTCAGTTTAGTTTGTTTGCCGGCTATATACGACGCTCCCTCTAAGTAAATGGAACATACCAGGGGACATAATGACTGATGCAGAATATGAAAAGCGCCTCATATAAGCGTTAA
Organism: Petrolisthes cinctipes; assembly: GCA_033782935.1. Lineage (NCBI taxonomy): Eukaryota > Metazoa > Arthropoda > Malacostraca > Decapoda > Porcellanidae > Petrolisthes > Petrolisthes cinctipes. The sequence continues at coordinate 144,812 of JAWQEG010002978.1, read as the reverse complement.
GTAACTTGTGTGATATGTATGCATTTCTTATCAGACTATCTTCAGTACAGGTATGTCATTTTAACAGAAGGTAATACAGGGAGCATCAGTGGTATAGAATGTTTCGGGTCATCTGTCACTATATGAAGGAGACAGGGTACAAAGAAGGGTGTGCAGTGGTGGGAAGAGAGGATAAGGGACTGTGTGTTGGGATACAAGGAACCTAAGGAAGGAATGTTTGTTGTGTAGGAAGGGTAGAGAAGGTGTGTTGGAGTGGAAGACTGATTCAAGAAAAGGTGTGCCGAGGAAGAGGGATACAACAGAAGGTTTGTTAGGGTGGAAGAGTACAGGTGGTGGTTTTGGGTGAGGCAGGGGACGAAGAAAGGTGTGTTGATAAGGAAGGATACTGAAGAATGTGTGTTGGGAAGGAAGGGTACGACAGGAGGAGATAGGGTAGTTGAAAAGGTATGTTGGGGAGACAGGGGACGAAGGAAGGTGTGTAAAGGAAGGAAGGGTACAAGAAAGAAGTTCAGGGGGATAAGGGAACGAGAAAAGAGACGTGTGGAATAAAAGGCTACAAGAAAGTGGATGTGGCAGAATAAATGAGCAATGGTAGGAGTGAATTGTGGAGGCAGGGATCGATTGTTTTGGAAAGACCTGGGTCGAATGACGTAATGAGGGTAAAGTGAGTGTGGTGAGGTTAATGTGAAACTAAGATAAAGGTATATATATGAAGTGAATGAAGCATGGTGTGTAAGGTAGTTCAAGATAATATAGGCTAGTAGTGCGGAGAATAGGTTGACGTGGTGTGACGAAGAGACTGTGAGGCTAGGTTAGGTTAGGTTAGGTCAGGTTAGGTGAGAATACGTGCCATGTCTGCCACACTCCTGTCCTACCCACCAACCCTGGCCACCCACTTGCTGGCACGCGGGAGGACGAGGACGACTGGCACCAGGTAGGACAAAGGGGCAAGGGAAAGTAAAACAGCTGAAGTGGGGAGTGAAGGGTTACAAATTTTGAGGATGTCCATGGAAAAGTTTGAGGGAGGCTAGGGAAGTGTGAAGGAGCTAAGAGGATTGGGAATTTGTGGGGAAAGTTGGGGAAGAGAGGCTGGATAAAATTGAGGAAGGTTGGGGGAAAAGTCATGAATTCTAACGAAGTGAATGAGGTTTGAAAAGTGATGGAGGATGGAAAGTGTGAAGAAGGTTGGAGAAAACTGGTTGAGGCAGGGAATGCGTGTGTGGGGGGAGGGGGATACAGGGAAAGGCTGGAGAAGTGGCGTGAGAGCAGAAGGGAAGCTGGGGAATGCTTTTGATGTAGGCCGAGGAGTGAGGTGGAGGATGCTGAGAAAGGAAAGGAAAGGGAAGGGAAGAAAATAATGCTTGGAACGAATTGAGACCCAAGCCAACCTGATCTCAAGAGGGTGGGTGAAGCAGTACTCACAAGGACCCTGAGTGACCCCTTACCACCTGACCTGTTCCTTGCCCCTACAGGTGTGCCCAGGGTACATTCACTTCCCTCCACAAATGTCTGTACCTTGGAATTTACATCTAGTATTAAAAAAAATTACCTGATATTGAGATAGATAGTGAATGAAGGCAACATGCACCTTAAGGTTTGGTACTTAAGAGAACTAATGATCATTTCACCCTTGGCAATAAGCAATAAAACAGGCTTATCAGGTTATAAATATTCGAAAATGTTCATTATATCCCTTCTCTTGAGATAGTTCACTATTATAAAAAAAAAATATGTGCTTAAAGAAAATGTAAATAGTACTGTACACTCGAGCTCGTAATTTCGCGACCATATATTTATGTCATCTGAGCTGGTAACACTGTGTGGGGAAAGTGTCATAAATTGTAAGCGAAAGATTGTATCATGTCTCTCTACTATGTTCCACCTACTCTGATTCCTCCCCAATCAATGTTACCAGCTCAAATTACATAAACATCTAAGTACGTGGTCACGAATTTACCAGCTCGAGTATACATTGGGCATCATTCAGTGAAAATTATATATATATGCTGTATGTGGATTGGACTGACAGACTGCTCACTATCATGGACAGCGTTGAAATCTCTCACCGCTTCGCCAACTTCATCCACTCAATCGCTCACTCACTCACTCGACTTTTTCCACCGCTCCTTCCACAGTGTTTTTACTTGTCTTTTTGATGGTCATTGCGGTCTCAACATGTATTAATGATTTAAATATTTGTTGTATATAAGAATAAGAATAAGTGTAATACCTTAGTAATATTAGTACTGTGTTTGAGTTGTAACATTGTCATTTTTTTTTTTGCAGGTAGCTCGATTTAGGTTTTGTGTTTATTTCGTTATTTTGTTGAGTATGGGTGGGTGTACGTGGTGTATGTATGCATGTATAGTCGGCCTTATGTATACTGTATTATGTACTTGTGAGTGAGTGAATGACTGTGTGTGTGTGTGTGTGTGTGTGTGTGTGTGTGTGTGTGTGTGTGTGTGTGTGTGTGTGTGTGTGTGTGTGTGTGTGTGTGTGTGTGTGTGTGTGTGTGTGTGTGTGAGAGAGTGTGTGAGAGAGAGAGACCCCCCCGGCAGGCCACTCTAAGCCCCACAAAAACTGGAGTGACACAGCCTGACCACCACCACCACCACCACCACCAGCCACGCCACCTCAAAACACACACACACACACACACACACACACACACACATCATCATCGAACCCAGATTGATCACTCACGAATATCCCTCATAAAGTATTTCACAACAATATTTTAGAACGCCATCTTTTACTTTAATTAACATATTATAAAACGCATTAGTATGTACTGTACAAAAAGTATACTGTAGGTTATATTATAGTTATTCTCAGTTTATAGTTTAGTTATGATTTTATTCAGTGATGCAATGAGAGAGTTTATAGTTGTGATTATAGTTTATAGTTATGATTTTATTCAGTGATGCAGTGAAAGAGTTTGACAAGGCCGAGTGATAAGGTTTGAGTCACACTTGAGGTGCTGCAGGAAGTGGACGAAGGCTATAAACTTTGTTATGTTTGTAATAATATAGTTGTGTACCGTCGCTCAAAAAAAAAAAAAAAGAAGTATCTGAAACAATTCGGCAACTGCAATAACACAAATCGGATGTAAGTTTCTGGTAAATGGTATATAGAGGATAAGGTGTGGAGTTTTCTTGTTCATTGTGAGAGCCATCGCACCCTATTTTTCAGATACTTTTTTGAGCAGTGGTACCATGATTGGGGCCCTGTACTGTGTTATTATATTGGTAAGGGTATAAAGATTGGGATATATGCTATTGTTGACACACACTCTCATTCACTCACTCTCGCTCGCTCGCTCTCTCTGTAACACACACACACACACACACACACACACACACACACACACACACACACACACACTCTCTCTCTGTAACACACACACACACACACACACACACACACACTCTCTCTGTAACACACACACACACACACACACACACACACTCTCTCTGTAACACACACACACACATACACTCTCTCTGTAACACACACACACACATACACTCTGTAACACACACTCACTCACTCACCCTCCATTTCTGTAACACACTCACTCACTCACCCTCCATTTCTGTAACACACTCACTCACTCACCCTCCATTTCTGTAACACACACACACACACTCACTCACTCACCCTCCATTTCTGTAACACACACACACACACACACACTCTCACTCACTCACCCTCTCTGTAACACACACACACACACACACTCTCACTCACTCACTCACTCACTCACTCACCCTCTCTGTAACACACACACACACACACACACACACACACACACACTGACTATAGCTGCTGGTGGCGTTGCGAGGGGCGAGCGAAAATTTACGGGAGGTTCAAACGCGAGAAAACTCCTCCGTCACAAAAAATCGCGAGTCAGTGAACGAAACATTGGGAAGAGAGTATAAAAAATTAGAGGTCGGGTGAGGAGGTGAGTGAACTGTCCCGGGGAGTGAGGAAGTGAATGAATGAATGTATGTATGTATGTATGTGTATGTGTGTGAAGGAATGATTGTGGGTGTTTGTGGTGTATGTGTGAGTAAGTAGATGTGAAGGTATGAGTGAATTAATGAGTGGGTGTATGTGTGAGTAAATAAATGTGAAAGCATGAGTGAATTAATGAGTGTGGTTGTATGTGGTGTAAGTGTGAGTAAATATATGTGAAAGTATGAGTGAATTTATTAGTGTGGTTGTATGTGGTGTATGTGTGAGTAAGTAAATGGGATGTATGTGAATTAATGAGTGACTGAAGTGTGAATGAATTAAGGAGTGACAGTGCGTATGAATGAATGAATGTGTGACTTGTATGTGAAAGTGTGTGTGACTGAAGGTATGAATGAATTAATGAGTGACAGTGTGTGAATGAATGAATGAATGTGTAACTGAGTGTGTAGCCTATGTGAAAAATTGTGACTAATAAGTAGATAGGAGAATGAGTAACTAAATAATGAATGGGACAGGGGCAAGTAGGGACAATTATAGAGGGTAGGGACAGGTGTAGGTCAATGACTGATAGGGGTTAGGGACAATGACTGATAGGGGGGTTTAGGAGGCCTTCAGGGGATCGGCTGTGGATGCCAATTAGGATCAACCACATCACCCCTAAACCCACATCACCCCTAAACCCATAGTGGTGCAGGTCGTTGTCGGGGTGAAGGAGGGGGGAGGGGTGAAGGGGAATGCACCAGGAAAGGGTTTGACGAGGGGGGGGGGAAGGGGGGAATGATTTGTAATGGGAGAATGGAATGAAGGAAGAGGACTAAGGAAGGAAGGGTACATACATAGTGACGGGGTAAAGGTCTAAAGTGATTGGTGGAAGAGATTGGGAAAGGGAAAGGATAGAGGGGGGAGGGACAAGGTATGAGGAAACGGGAGAGCAGAACCAGAAGAAAATGGGAGAGGACAAAGAATGAGGGAGGAAGGGAAGGGAAGGGGAAAAGAGGTACTGGTTAGGGAGGAAATGAACTTAGAGAAGGAAGGGGAAGAACACGGAGTGGAAAGGGAGAGCGAATGAGAGGGAAAGTAAGTAAGATCGAAGGGAAAGGGAAAATAATTGTAAAACTTGACACAGGGAAGTTCAAAGGGAAGTAATAAAGAGTGAAATGAGGACAAGGAAAGGAAGAAGGTTTTGGGTAGGGGAAGGGAAGAAACAAACCGGGTGAGAATGGGAAGGAAATATAGGAAGGAAGGAAGGAATGCAAAGTGGGAAGGGATGTATAGTGGCAAGGAATGGAGAGTGAAAAGGAATGGAAAGTGGGAAGGAATGGAGAGTGAAAATGGAACATGGGAGGGAGTGGGAAGGGATGACTCTGTGAGGGAGAAGGGAAGACGCATGAAGGGAGGCGGATGGGGAGTGGGAGTGGATTGTTAGTGGCTGCGGTGGCGACCTTTTGGGAATATTTCAAGGTTTATTAGACAAGCGGTGGAGGGGAGGGGGCCAGAGGTGAGTGGGGAGAGGGAGGTGGAGAGGCCCGGGTATAGAATGGGGGTAAAGGGCTTGAAGGTGGAGTAATGGGGGGTGGGAGGAAGGAGGAGGATAAGTGAGGGCTTGATATAGGAGAGTGTAAAGGGTTACGAAGGGGGAGGGGCACAGAGAAGCGTGAAGAAAGGTAAAATAAGGGCTTAGGTATAGGACGTAATTTGACGGTACAGGGAGAGAGAAAAAAGAAAGAGTCGCGAAGAAGGCTAGGGATTGTTTAAAATGAGGGACTGAAATGAGATGTGAAGACTGGAATGATGTCCTGGCTATAAGATGTGTAAAGGAAAAGAGGGGCATCTGGATTTGTGGAATTAGAGGAGGATGAGGATTGGTTGGGAAAGAGCTTGGATGTAGAAGGATTACTTATTTGTGAGTTTGTGTACAAGTTTGTGTTTATAACCCACGTGTGCGTCTGTGTAATCATCTTTGTATATATATAAATAATATAATGTGTGTGTGCGTCTTTGTATATTTGCTTGTGTTTGTACGTGCTCTTGCATGTACTCGTCTGGGAGTTGTCCTCACTACTAAGTTAAGATCTGAAGTCACTAGAAAATTCCCCACTGACTGACACTCCCACTTCTATTGTTTCTCTACACAGACATTTGTACCCTATGAGGTTATTGGCGTTAATGGTTTCATAATCGAGTCTACTTCACCATTAATTGCATTTGTGTGTGTTTTTGTTATCATAGTTTGTCACCTCTGAAGTCGAGGATGTTGAGTACATTAGCGGGCAGCAGCAGCAGGAATCGAACCCACAAATTTAGCTCGTGAAAAGTTGTGAATGTCTCTGTACATTAGCTTATAGCAGCAGTCTAACTAACACCCAGGAAATTAAACCCACAAAACATAGCTTGTAAAAAGTTGTGAATGTCTCTGTACATTAGCGAGTAACAGCAGCTGTCTGACACCTAGGAAACGAACCCACAAAACTTGGCTAGTAAAAAGTTGTGAATGTCTCTGTGGGGGTTTGAGTGTTAATACCTGTTTTGCTGCCTAGGCTATACCCGTCTGTCTGCCTGCTTCTACGTGTTGGCTGCCACCTGTGCCTGCGTCTCTACCCACGGTACAGGGACTACCCGTGTGACTTGATCCACGTACACATACACACACACACATACATACAAAAAAAATACACACAAAAATACACACACACACACACAAAAAATACACACACACACACACACACACACACACACATACACACACACACACACACACACACACACACACACACACACACACACACACACACACACACACACACACACACAAAATACACACACACACAAAATACACATACACACACATACACACACACACACACACACACATACACATACACACACACACCCACGTTAACACCTGTTACGACTATTATTATTATTTTTATTTAGTATTATTTTTATTTATTATACAAGTGGAAAAAACCGACGTAAGCTCATACCTGCTTCTATTTTTATTACTATTTTCATTCAGTAATATTTTTATTTATTATTTAATTAAGAGTTAAAAAAAAAAACCGTAGGCTCTTACCTGCTTAGATTTTTATTACTATATTTATTCTAATTATTTATATTGATTATTATAAGAGAAAATCCTACGTCATACAATTAACGATAACCTCACTGACCATCTATATAATACAAGAAAAAGATTATGGTAGGCTGTGATGATAAACCGGTACAACACGATGGCTCATTGTAGTGTCCAGCGCCAAGTCATCGTCTAGTCATGGTCATCTGTTTGGTTCATGACACCCCTCCATCCCCCCCCCTCCCCCCCCCCTACCCATATAGTACTAAGGGAGTCATCTGTTGTGTTGTGTGTGAATTAGAAGGCTTCTCATTCCTGTAAACTGTACCACAAAACAGTCTAAGTGTTGTACGTCAGTAGCCTGTGCGAGTAGGCAATTTTATTCATTTTTATTCAGGCTATTATTATTGTTATTTTTATTATTATTATTATTGTTATTATTATTGTTACTATTATTGTTATTATTATTGTTATTATTATTGTTACTATTATTGTTATTATTATTGTTATTGTTATTATTATTGCTGTTATTATTGTTATTACTATTATTACTATTATTATTATTATTATTATTATTATTATATATATATATATATTTTTTTTAAATCTTGTGCACATTTTGGAAGACAAAGCAGCACTCGTCCACAACAAATGACCCCCCCCCCCCCCCCATGAATTCTACACACACACACACAGGACACTCTTTCAACCACTGCACCACTTACATACCGGTACATTATTTGTGTGTCCAACTGTACTTACCTACCTGCCTACCTACCTACCTACCTACCTACCTACCTACCTGCCTGCCTGCCTGCTTGCCTGCTTGTGACCCCAGCAGGAGGCCTCACACCGCAGGTCTTCCGGCGCACCAACGAAAAGAGTTACTGCCTGCTTGTTTCACCCCCTTCCCCTCCCTTTCCCTTCTTTATGGTGGTGTCAGGAAGGGGCGGGGGGGGGGGGCAAATATAGTGTAGGTGTAACTGTGTGTGTGGTGTTGAGGTGCGTTTCGTCGATACACACACACACATTACCCAGGGATATGTTTCTCTCTCTCTCGCACACACACACACACACACACACACACACACACACACACACACACACACACACACACACACACACACACACACACACACACTACCCCCAGGGATATGTTTCTCTCACACACACACACTACAACAGTTTTGCGTTTCCCACAGTTTACGCTAGATTTGGTTGAGGTTATACTCACACTGCTGTACCGTTCTGTGGTTAGTTTGGATAATAATCTTACTGGATCACACCGCGCATATAGAGATTACCCCAAACCCCCTCACCAACCCCCTCCCCAACCTCTCCTTTATTCTTAGTATTGGCAAAACCCGGAAATGGACTGGCCTCACCCCTCCTTGCGTATTTTCCTAGTGTTTAGACTGTGTACATGCTACCGGTACGTACTGCAGCCAACACACACACACACACACACAGATTACCAAAAGAAGTGGTGTGTGCCAAAAACATACATAACTTTAAAGAAACATAATTATGATGATTAGGTTTTAAAATACATGCAGGACATTACGAGCTTGACACAATCCTGTACAGATACAAATAGGTATTAACACACACATACACACACATTACATGCAGAACACTACACTATGAAATGCCCTCATAAAATATAAACACACACACACAAAACTCAACGTGAAATCACACACACACACACACACACACACACACACACACACACACACACACACACACACACACACACACACACACACACACACACACACACACACACACACACACACATCTAATCCCACTTCACTCATGCCACACACACACACGCACATCATCATATCATCTCATCTCATTTCGGGGTTGGCGTGACAGAATGGGTGACAGGAAGAGGAGGAGTTGGGACAGAATGAATAAGTGAGGTGCTGGTCCTGATTACACACACACACACACACACACACACTCACACACTCACTCACTCACTCACCACATACACACTCACACACAAGACATACACACACACACTACACACACTCATTCACTCACTCACTCACACACGACACATACACTCACACACTACATACACACTCACACAACATACACTCACACACTACATACTCACACACTACATACACTCACACTACATACACTCACACACTACATACACTCACTCACTACATACACTCACACACAACAACACACACACACACACACATTTCTGTTTCGTACGAGGTGGTTCCGTCGTCTAATGGTAGTTAACTCATAATAAATATTTTGAGTTGATTTTGTTTTTGTATGTGTGTGATTTGGCGGTACTGGGCAAGAAAATAATGTACACTCGCAATCCAAAAATTGTATCCAGGTCGTGCTGAAGTTTCGAATCATTTGACATACTAGTGAACCTGTAGCCAACCTGACTTGCCAATGTTGATCTGGGTGCCATAAACCAATTACAACACTTATCCTGTTTCATATATGCTTGAGCTCGCTTAATTAATACTCGATCAGGCTATTCGAAGCAAGCCTGAATAGTTGCATATTTTGGATTGCGAGTGTACAGCCGCAATCAAATATCCACCGACAATTTCCTCCCATCGTAGTAATAAAGAACAATACGTGTATAATTTTGCAGCACTTCTTAATAATAATTGAGGGGGTGGAGTTGACGTAAGGTGTTGTTGTATGAATATATTTTAATATGATACTGTTTTATTTGCACAATGGAAGGAAAGTGTCGGTGGTTATTTGATTGTAGCTGTACACTCGTGATACATAATTTCTGACCAGAGTGTTAGGAGCAGAAAGCTTCGAATCGCCTGGTATTGCTGATTTCCCCACCCATTACACATATAGAGGCTGAGTTCGAATGCAGGGTATGTGTGTGTGGTGCCTGCCGTTCAACTCTTGTCAGGGACTACGTATCACGAGTGTACATATTCCCTTTATTTCCCCGCCCTCCTTCCTTCCCTCCAGTTCACTCTGTATTTAGATGATGAGTCACAAGTAGTCTAGTCATCCTTACGTTGCTAATAAGTCTTGTATACCTTATATGAGGATGTGTTTAGTGAGACCCCACATTACTTTTGATTAATTTATGTAAGTAGTTAAAACACACACACTTTCCTATCTCTCTCTCTCTCTCTCTCTCTCTCTCTCTCTCTCTCTCTCTCTCTCTCTCTCTCTCTCTCTCCACTCTCACTCTCACTCTCACTCTCACTCTCTCTCTCTCTCTCTCTCTCACTCACTCACTCACTCACTCACTCACTCACTCACTCACTCACTCTCTCTCTCTCACTCACTCACTCACTCACAACACACACTCACTCACAACACACACTCACTCACAACACACACTCACTCACAACACACACTCACTCACAACACACACTCACTCACTCACACACACACACTCACTCACTCACTCACAACACACACACACTCACTCACTCACTCACTCAACACACACTCACTCACTCACTCACTCACTCACTCACAACACACACACACACACTCACTCACTCACAACACACACTCACTCACTCACTCACTCACTCACTCACTCACTCACTCACTCACTCACTCACAACACACACACACTCACTCACTCACTCACAACACACACACACTCACTCACTCACTCACAACACACACACACTCACTCACTCACTCACAACACACACACACTCACTCACTCACTCACTCACAACACACACACTCACTCACAACACACACTCACTCACTCACAACACACACACACACTCACTCACAACACACACACACACTCACTCACTCACTCACAACACACACACACTCACTCACTCACAACACACACACACTCACTCACTCACAACACACACACACTCACTCACTCACAACACACTCACAACACTCACTCACTCACAACACACTCACAACACTCACTCACTCACAACACACTCACAACACACACACTCACTCACTCACACACTCACTCACTCACAACACACACACTCACTCACTCACAACACACACAACACACACACACACACACACTCACAACACACACACACACACAACACACACACACACACACACTCACAACACACACACACACACACACACACTCACAACACACACACACACACACACACACTCACAACACACACACACACACTCACTCACAACACACACACACACCTCACTCACAACACACACTCACAACACACACACACATATGCTAGTGCGATCAAAATAATTGTAGCCTCGTTTCAGCTTCGATTATCTTACATAGTACTGGGATGTGGACGAACTATGGAGAGTTAACTGGTGGGGAACTTCAACAACAACTGTATGAGGATGAGAGAGTGATCGCAGGTAGCCTATATAGCACGATGGAGATGAGAGAGGGAAGGTTGGTGTAGAGGTGGGAGGGTGGGTTGGGATGAAGAGATGGCTGGCTGGCTGGCTGGCATGTATAGGGTGGGAGATATATAGGGAAGGAAGGATATAGTGTTTTCGAGTGTCACTGTCCTCATGCACTATAATTCATTGTTTCTAATAAATGAGAGAGAGAGAGAGAGAGAGAGAGAGAGAGAGAGAGAGAGAGAGAGAGAGAGAGAGAGAGAGAGAGAGAGAGAGAGAGAGAGAGAGAGAGAGAGAGAGAGAGAGAGAGAGAGAGAGAGAGAGAGAGAGAGAGAGAGACTCTAATATTTATAAAACCATTTGACGGGAGAAAGGAGATAATAAGGATGGGGTTCATTTCTTCCTAGTCCTTGCTGCTCTTAAGCCTTGTTCGTTATGAGATTAGAACACTGCTGAGTTAAGATGCTTCAAGGAGAGTTTCCTAGAATAATAAGAAATAGGAATGATAAGTTTATTAAATATTGTTTTTACTTGGAAATGTAGTCTTGTAATATTTAACCATTATCCTGATATGCTGTTTTACATATGTATAGTATATATATACATATTATACAGTGTGTGTGTGTGCGTGTGTGAGTGAGTCGAAGGGGGTCGTGGCTGCAGTCACCCCGGCTGGTTTCTGTGAGCCGGTCAGGTCACAGGTCATGGCCAGAAATTCATGAGGGTCAGGGGTGAGGAAGGTGAAGGGGAGGGGAAGAGGATGGCAGTGAAGAAAAATTGTGGATGGAAGCGGGAGGAAGAGGAGGAGGAAGAGTAAGAAAGGCAGAGGGAGAGAGGATGATGATGTGATGCTGTATATATATAGGATGAGGAAAGGGAAAGGAAAGGAGGGAAGGAAGGGACATTGAGTAAAAAGGAAGATAATGTGAAGGTAAGATAGAAAATGTGAGGAAGAGTATGTAGAGGATCATGGGGCTCTCAAGTAAGTGAAGAGAACTTATAAGCTGAAGATGTTACGTGTGGAAAAATATACATGTAGTACGTTTGATGCGACGAGAGAAATAAAACGAGATATGTAGTGTGACTTGAGTTAAGGTGACAGGAGTGGTGGTGTTGTTGGGAGGAAGGTGAAGAGGAGATTGTTGGATTAAAGGGACGCGATGGGAGAGACGTGGAGAAGTTTTAAGAGACAAGTGTTGGAAGGAAAAGAAAGGGGGAAATGGGTGTGAGGGAGAGGGGTGACGTGTGTGTGTTAAGGAAAAGGAAGATATGTGGGAAAGTTTTAGTTGTATGTGAAAGGAAAATGAAAGGAGGAAATAAAAAGATTGGAGGGAGGGAACAGGAAAGGTTTGAAGAGGAGAAACAAATGTGGAGGAGAGAGAGACAGAGACAGAGACACAGAGACAGAGACACAGAGAGACAGAGACAGAGAAGTGATGAGGTGAGGAAGGAAGAGGAGGAGAGACAAACGCTGTAAGGAAAGAGAAGAAGAGAACCTAATAAGTGTAAGTCGAGATAACCAACCACAGAGAGTGAGAGGGGAAGGATGTGAAGGGGCAACAGGGAGAAAGAGAGGTTAAAGAGTTCCTGGGAGGGTAAACACATCATCTCCGACCACCTTGTTATTATGCCGTGTGCAGGGTATGTTGTTGTACACCACATAACGACACTTGGTACATCTAAGGCATGATAACTCACTCTATATCATTCATTCATTCTTTCATTCACTCACTCACTCACTCACTCACTCACTCACTCACTCACTCACTCACTCACTCACTCACTCATTCATTCACACTACTCTGCATCATTCATTCACTCACTCACTCATTCATACTACTCTGCATCATTCATTCACTCACTCACTCATTCACACTACTCTGCATCATTCACTCACTCACTCATTCACACTACTCTGCATCATTCATTCACTCACTCATTCACACTACTCTGCATCATTCATTCACTCACTCATTCACACTACTCTGCATCATTCATTCACTCACTCATTCACACTACTCTGCATCATTCATTCACTCACTCATTCACACTACTCTGCATCATTCATTCACTCACTCATTCACACTACTCTGCATCATTCATTCACTCACTCATTCACACTACTCTGCATCATTCATTCCTTCACTCACCCTACCCTATCTGATTCACAGTAACTCGCTCTACATCATTCACTCACTCACTCACACTACACTGCATCATTCATTTACTCGGTATGCTTCATTCATCCTCTCACACTATCTTAGTCACGATAACTCACTCTACATCACCCTACCCTGCATCATTCATTCATTCATTGACTCACCCGACCCTATTTGATGCACAGTAACTAACTCTATACCATTCATTCACTCACTCACTCACCCTACTCTGGCTCAGTCATCCACTCACTGCTTTGCAATGTTTATTCACACACTTCTCTGCAGTATTCATTCACTCACTATATGCCTCATCCATCAACACACACACACACACACACACACACACACACACACACACACACACACACACACACACACACACACACACAGCCACACACACACACACACAGCCTCTCACACACACACACACACACAGCCTCTCACACACACACACAGCCTCTCACACACACACACACACACACACACACACAGCCTCACACACACACACAGCCTCACACACACACTCACTCACACACACACACACACACACACACACACACACACACACACACACACACACACACACAGCCTCACACTACACTGTCTTCTTCATCGTCCATCCACTCGTATCACCATCAATTTCACTCTGATCATTTTCAACTTTGACTTCTGCATTCCTCATAAACACGACAGGGGCACATTTCCGTTTCCATCTATGTCATTCACTCACTCACTCATTCTCTCACTCACTCTACTTCAATTCCCTTCCAACAATTTTTATTCCTCCCAATCTATCTTCCCAACCACTTACTCATTCACTCGCTCACTCCTTCACTCACTCACTCATTCTCTCTCACTCACTCATTCTCTCACTCACTCATTCTCTCACTCACTCATTCTCTCACTCACTCCTTCACTCACTCACTCCTTCACTCACTCACTCACTCACTCATTCTACTTCAATTCCCTTCCACCAATTTTTATTCCTCCCATTCTATCTTCCCAACTACTTAATCATTCACGCACGCACTCACGCACTCACTCACTCACTCACTCACTCACTCACTCACTCACTCACTCACTCACTCACTCACTCACTCACTTACTCATTCTACTTCAATTCTCATCCACCAATTTTTATTCCTCCCACTTTATATTCCCAACCACTTACTCCTACCACTTAATTTCCCAAACCACTTACTCCTCCCATTTTATCTTCCCAACCACTTACTCTTTCCACTTTATCTTACCAACCACTTACTCCTCCCACTTAATCTTCCAAACCACTCACTCCTACCACTTTATCTTCCCAACCACTTACTCACTCCCACTTTTCTTCCCAACTACTCAATCCTACCACTTTTTTTCCCCACCAACCACTCCCTTCTCCCACTTTACTTCCCAACATTCACTTACTTCTCACACTTTTTTTCCCCACCACTTACTCACTCTTTACACTTTTCTTCATTCCCCACCACATACTCACTCCTCCCACTTTTCTTCCCAACATTCACTCACTCCTACCACTTTTCTTCCCCACCACATTCACTCACTCCTCCCACTTTTCTTCCCAACAACATTCACTCACTTCATCCACTTTCATTCTTACACTTTTCTCTCTTACCACTTTCACTCCACTCTCAACACAGTCGTCGTCATCCTTCCACCTATCGGGTCACGGTGGGTTGGGATGGTTGTGTGTGTGTGGGGGGGGGGGAGGTGGATGTGTATGTGTGTGTGTGGGGGGGTAGGTGGTTGTGTATGTGTGTGTGGGGGGGGGGTAGGTGGTTGTGTGTGTGTGGAGGGGGGGGGAAGATTGTGTGTGTATGTTGGATGGAGGTTGTGTTGTATGTTGGAGGGGAAGGTTGTGTATGTATGTTGGGGGGAGGTTGTGTGTATATGTTGGAGGGAGGTTGTGTAGTATTTTGGGGAGGGAGGTTGTGTTGTATGTTGGGGGGGAGATTGTGTGTGTATGTTGGGGGGAGGTTGTGTGTATGTTGGGGGGAAGGTTGTGTATGTGTAGAGGGGGGGGAGGTTGTGTATGTTGAGGGAGAGATTATTGTGTGTGTGTGTGTGTATTTGAAGTTTGTTTTCAAAGACAATGTTCACAAATTATGGTAACACTGCTCCTTATTCAACTGTTGACATCTGTTGCTTTGTATATCTTAAGTATTATGAGAGTATCCAACCCCAGTATTAGGGGCTGTGTTGTGTTGTGTTGTGTGTGTGTTTGTTGTGTTGTGCTGTGTTGTTGTGTGTATTGTATGTGTGTGTTGTGTGTACTGTATGTGTGTTGTGTTATTGTGTTGTGTGTTGTGTTTGTGTGTGTTGTGTTTGTGTTGTTGGGTTGAGTTGTTGTGTTGTGTTGTGTGTGTGTAAACTATATTGACTGTGACTGTACCGTACAAATGCTGTGATGTTCGCATTTTTAATAAGTGTATTGGCACTCGGCACCGTCTGTACCAAAAGGAAAAAATAAAGTTGATTAATGACTCTTGGGTTGTAGAGATAAAACTAACCATAGGACATTCTTTCAAATAATCTCATTGTCTTTCCCAGCTCATTTTACCTTGAAGTGGTTGACAAGTGAAACCCTAACGTTACGTAACATAACATAGCCTAGCCTAGCCTTACCTAACCATACCATACCTTACCTTACCATACCTTACCATACCTAACCATATCATACTTAACCATAGCCTAACCTAGCCTAACTTAACCTAACTTAACCTAACTTAACCTAACCATACCATACCTTACCAAACTATACCTAACCGTACCTAACCTAACCGTACCTAACCTAACCATACCCTAACCATACCTAACCTAACCATACCCTAACCATACCTAACCTAACCTAACCTAACCAAACTAACCTAGATATTGGTAAAGGCGGTATGTACCAAGACAACATACATAATATAGTTTGTAATAATACCTCCCGTTCAGCTTTCTGCACCATGACTTCCCGACAATTTGACTCGCTGACCCAACACTACACATTGACGAGATTACTCACAGCATTACATTGTGGTGAATTGGAGTGTGTTTAATGTAGTTACACCTCACAGTCACATTATTCTTCACGCGTGGGAGTGTACAGTTACGTCAAAAAGTTTAGTCTCAACCTCTATTCTTTATAGTACAGTTTTGGTGGTGGTAAATCTAGAGCAACTGATTCCTCCAAACTATTCCAAGCAACATGTCACCATTATTATTATTATTATTATTTTGTTTGTTCATCTGGTCCTGTTTCCTGGCATACTTTGGAGGAATCAAAATTTTTCCAGTGTACCAAAAATATTCTAACCCCTTGATTATGTGGTACTGACAGTAAAGACGTCTTGAAGGTTAAAAATATATATCTAATGTTAGATTTTATGAGTATGTAAACACAAAACTACACATTTGTTTCCCAGATACTGAGATGTGCACAAATTGTGTAGTTTATAAGAGACAGCAGGACAGGAATAAACTTTAATCATTGACTGTACCACTCTGTTACTGCATTCCCTATGATGTACAGGAAGGCATTGTGTTTTGGCGAACGAGAAGGGGTAGATGAGAACAATGAAGAAGTAACAGGAACAGTGATAGTAAAGATCAACATTGGAGGAGGAAAGGACAGGGAAAAATTGAATGTAATAGGATAATACAATTTGAGGTTAGGAGACACGAATGACGTATACGCAGTAGTGATAATAAAGTATTGAAGGCAGGACAGGAAGGAGTAAATCATAAAGAGTGTATAAAATTGTGAACTAAGAGAGGAAAAGTATGGGAAAAAGATGCATGCAGTGAGGAAGGAAGGGAGGAGTGTGGTGAGAGTTCCTAGTTGGGGTCATCACCTTGCAGTTGGGTTGTGGTCATACTGCTACCACACACGTATACACACAAAGGTATTAGGTCCTACTTACCTACACACACTCACTCACTCACACACACACACACACACACACACACACACACACACACACACACACACACACACACACACTCACACACTCACACTCACTCACTCACTCACTCACTCACTCACTCACTCACTCACTCACTCACTCACTCACTCACAAAGTATATGTTTGTATGTGAACTTAATACCTTTGTGTGTGTGTGTGTGTGTGTGTGTGTTAAAAGGTCTATATAGTGCTGCCAGTGAACTAAAAAATGGATTACACAAAGCTAACAACTGTGTAAAGAACAAACCACAACATGAGACAGACAGACCACCAGAAAAACACGAGTACAACAACAACAACAACAGTTCTTTGGCCCGTATCCATAACAAGAGTCACACACACACAGTCCTCTCCTCAGCCATTATTTTCCTATTGTTGCTTTAATATTCAAATGCCGAGGAAGGTAGAACACGTTTGGTTTATTTGAGCCTCCGCCTTGACTCCTCCAAAGTATATAATTATGTCATAAACTGGATCAGATTAGCAAAAAAAAAAAAAAAAAAAAAAAAAAAAAAAAAAAAAAATGGTATAGCCTGTTGCTTGGAATAATTTAGAGGAATTATTTGCTCCAGAAACACAAACAGCACTGCACTTCTTTTTATATATATCCTTAGCCTACCCCCTTAAACCATCTTGAATAATTATCACCTGCATCCCTGATAGTTTTATTCATGTGACTGCAGAAGGAGAAGTTGAAGAAGTATAGCCTATCCTGCAGAAGAAGTAACCTATCCCGCAGAAGGTAGAACATCGTCAGGAAGAAGGACTGTGTTGTAGTTGTTGTTGTTGTTGTTGTTGTTGTTGTTGTTGTTGTGTTTCTTCGTCTCCATTCATTTATTTATATATTGACACCGGGAGGAACTGCTGAGGTCAAGGTCAGAGTTCACGGCCATTGGAGGGAGGGAGGGAGGGGTGATAAAACAACGCGGTAGTTTATGCACAGTGGTTATAGGAGTTAATTCAGGTATTTAGTGACAGTAATTGCAAGCTTCGTGCCATAATAACCTACCTCGACGGGCATTGCTGATTTTAAAGAGTTTTGATAACCTTTGTTCACTTAAATGTTTCCCAGTTTCCCGCTGTCTTGACAACACACACACACACACACACACACACACACACACACACACACACACACACACACACACACACACACACACACACAGACAGACAGAGGTAGATGCCATGATAAGTTCACCCAATATCCCTTTGTGTGTGTGTGTGTGTGTGTGTGTGTGTGTGTGTGTGTGTGTGTGTGTGTGATAAACGAGGTAAATAGGGTCGAGTTCAACACTTTCATATAATTATTTATAGCTTCGACTCCAAGCCGGAATGCAGCAGGTCCCGAGGAGAGACCTTGAATATCAACACCACGTGGGTCAACTGCATGGCTGGTGGCCTCACATACACTTTCACCAAACACACACACACACACACACACACACACACACGGGATAGTTACAATAATTTTACGATAGGTACACACACACACGGGATTGATACGTTAACGTTAGGCTAGGGACACACACACACACACACACACACACTATAGTAAATTAAAGATGACTAAACAGAATTTGCCTGGAATATAGAAGCTATTGACGACTCCAAACAAACACCTTAATAATATAGTAGTTGTAGGTAAGTGAGTCCTTCAAATATTGCCACGAAACACCACCACCTATATAGAAGAAGCTTGTTTCGTGGCATAGTCAGGAGGAATCAGAAGCCACCAAGTCTCCTACACGATCATGGGGTCCTTGATGTCTAAGTCTCAGGGGGTTTATTTGTAACATTGAAATACATTTTACCTTTAACCTTAGACAACCACACCTCCAACCTCTCCCTCCCTCCATCCTTCCTCTCCTTCCATCCTTCCTCTCCTTCTGTCCCCCCTCTCCTTCCTATCCTTCCTCTCCTTCCTATCCTTCCTCTCCTTCCTATCCTTCCTCTCCTTCCTATCCTTCCTCTCCTTAAGTCCCCCCTCTCCTTCCTATCCTTCCTCTCCTTCCGTCCCCCCTCTCCTTCCTATCCTTCCTATCCTTCCTCTCTTTCCGTCCCCCCTCTCCTTCCTATCCTTCCTATCCTTCCTCTCCTTCCGTCCCTCCTCTCCTTCCTATCCTTCCTCTCCTTCCTATCCTTCCTCTCCTTCCTATCCTTTCTCTCCTTCCTATCCTTTCTCTCCTTCCTATCCTTTCTCTCCTTCCTATCCTTCCTCTCCTTCCTATCCTTCCGTCCCCCCTCTCCTTCCGTCCCCCCTCTCCTTCCTATCCTTCCTCCCTTCCCTCCCTCCATCCTTCCTCTCCTTCCATCCCCACATCCTTCCTATCCTTCCTTCCATCCTTCCTCTCCTTCCTTCCATCCTTCCTCTCCTTCCTTCCATCCTTCCTCTCCTTCATTCCATCCTTCCTCTCCTTCCTTCCATCCTTCCTCTCCTTCATTCCATCCTTCCTCTCCTTCATTCCATCCTTCCTCTCCTTCATTCCATCCTTCCTCTCCTTCCTTCCATCCTTCCTCTCCTTCCTTCCATCCTTCCTCTCCTTCCTCTCCTTCCTTCCATCCTTCCTCTCCTTCCTTCCATCCTTCCTCTCCTTCCTTCCATCCTTCCTCTCCTTCCTTCCATCCTTCCTCTCCTTCCTTCCATCCTTCCTCTCCTTCCTTCCATCCTTCCTCTCCTTCCTTCCATCCTTCCTCTCCTTCCTTTCCTCCTTTCTTTCCTTTCCTCCTTTCTTTCCTTCCATCCTTCCTTTCCTCCTTTCTTTCCTTCCATCCTTCCTTTCCTCCTTTCTTTCCTTTCCTCCTTTCTTTCCTTCCATCCTTCCTTTCCTCCTTCCTTTCCTTCCTCCCTTCCCTCCCTCCATCCATCCTTTCCTTCCTTCCCTCCCTCCATCCATCCTTTCCTTCCTCCCCTCCCTCCATCCATCCTTTCCTTCCTCCCCTCCCTCCATCCATCCTTTCCTTCCTCCCTTCCCTTCCTTTCCTTCCTCCCTTCCCTTCCTTTCCTTCCTCCCTTCCCTTCCTTTCCTTCCTCCCTTCCCTTCCTTTCCTTCCTCCCTTCCCTTCCTTTCCTTCCTCCCTTCCCTTCCTTTCCTTCCTCCCTTCCCTTACTTTCCTTCCTCCCTTCCCTTTCCTTCCTCCCTTCCCTTCCTCCCTTCCCTTCCTCCCTTCCCTTCCTCCCTACCCTCCATCCTTCCTCCCTACCCTCCATCCTTCCTCCCTACCCTCCATCCTTCCTCCCTACCCTCCATCCTTCCTCCCTACCCTCCATCCTTCCTCCCTACCCTCCCTCCCTTCCCTCCATCCTTCCTCCCTTCCCTCCCTCCCTCCCTCCCTCCCTTCCAGCTCGAAAAAACAAACCTGGTAAACTGAGAACTACCTTGTGAGTCTTCTACCTTGTGAGTGTGGTAGCTGATCTGCATATATATATAATGTGTACAAGCCTGGTAGTCAGTGATGAATGCAAATCGTCAGGCGCTGTAAGGAGAGAGAGAGAGAGAGAGAGAGAGAGAGAGAGAGAGAGAGAGAGATAAACTCGCACCTCTTGAGACCGACTGACCCGATGAGTTAAGGGTTAATTGATGGTGATCGTGCACAGTGCTGGAGTCTCTTGGGCAGGCGTGTTGTTGTGTGTTGGTGTGTCGTGGCCTGGCGTGGCTTGGGGTAGGTCAGTGTGTATAGTTCTTCCTTACACACACACACACACACACACCGAGTCTGTTGCATCACATTATTTGGACACTCCTCCAGACTCGAATATCACACTATCTTGTTCACGCATCACTGAATTTGTGCTATAGGTAAGAGAAGGATAGCCTAGTATACTTTTGGTACATTGGAGTGCCTTGATTCCTCCAAAGAATACCAGGAAACAAGATCACATCAACAAAACTAATGGTGCCTGTTGCTTGGAATAGTTTGGATGAATTAGTTGCTTTAGATTTGCCAGAACTGTAGCCTACTACCCCTCCCTCTTAAAGGTCAGTAATGATAATACCTGAGGACATCCTAGGAAAAAACATAAGTTTATATTCTTCCGCCTACAAACTGCGTGTGTATGTGTGTGTGTGTGTGTGTGTGTATGTATGTATGTGTGTTTGTGTGTTTTTTTGTTTTGTTTTTCTAGCATGCTTCTCTTCACATAAAGGTGATTAATCTTAAATAGGTGAGGAAAAACAGTGATTTAGTTATAATAGTTTTATACTTTAATATCATTCTTGTCCCCCCAAATCTATATTTTTGACAGCATCGGGTCACAAGGGTTGGGTATAAGAGACGAAGGGTTTGGAGTAAGTAGGTACAGATCATAGCAAATTCAATAATTATAATAAGAATTTTGCTTTCGAGTTTATAACCTAATACTTCCCGAGTGATTCATTGTTAATTTTTCGGTGATCAAGTCTTCGTCACATATTAATCATAAGTTTTCATAACTTTGAACTACATACTAAGCGGGATTTTCGTGAGATCTACAGAACTCTGATGCCTACAAATTGTGTGAGGAAATCAGAGAGCCCGTTTTGTGTGACGTGACGTTGTGGTGCGTCAGGTGGGAAGGTGGGACTGTGCATACTTGGACTAGGTCAGGGATGAACACATTTGCAACATTCACCTCGTGTTGGGGTAGGTCAGAGTACAACAACACGTGGTGTGCTTGTCAGCTTGGGGTAGGTCAGGGTACGATAATCATGTAAGGTCATTATTAGACTAAAAAATATATAACATGGAAGAATAACATGGGTGGAATATGTGTGATAATCGGTCGTGTAATCGTAAATGTAGAGTTCACGTGAACAAAAAATGATGATGAAATTAGTACGAAATTTATTATTCATCATGAGTTCCTCGACACGTTCAATACATTAATTAATTACCAGTGTAACACATGCCATCACAAAAGCCAGATAAAGTCAATGGACACCACCATCCCATTTCCCCCTTCCTTATTCGAAACACTAACATGAAAATTACATACATTCTCGAACTTCATTTTTTTACCTGGATACACCAAACCAAACTGTAATAATACATTGTTGGTCTCATAATGCCCAGTCAACCCGTGGTTTGGTCCCAATCCGAAAGTAAATATTTTGGTTATCTTTTTCAGCAACAACAAAACTCCACTGAAGATAGAAATAAAAGATTTCAAGTACAGCTGAAATAGTAGCCATTATCATATTTCATTGCAGTGAACGGCGGCCAACACCACTATGTTGTTTTGACTGTAATAAGCACAATACTCTATATAGAAGTGTGTTACAATTAGCTTCAATGTTTAATGCGTATTACTGAAGAGGCGAAAGTAGGCACCTCGCTGTAAAGCCACAAAGGTCAATAATAATATACACCAGCAGTTAGGTTGAAGAATATTATATGACCCATCACATGCGGGGGGGGATGGAGAACGATTACATATTGGCCCAAAAAGACGGAATTAGAATTCTGTAGTTCAATCAGTTAACCACCAAAACAAAGTGTATAGCCAGAGATGCCAAAGTAAGCTATTCACACATTCCCGTGCGAATATTAGCAAGTGCGTAGACGCCTTCAGTTCCACGGATCCGCATTATAATTCATTATTTTTTTCTTTCTTTGAAGAATTATGGTACGCTAACCTTGATAACATTATGCCTAACCCATAACATCGCATAGCCCGACGCAGTGTGAGATTGGGTGTGTGATGTTCACGCTAATATTTATCGCTTGGGATAGTGTAAATATGGATCAGTGTGTGGTGGTGTGTCAGGTTGTGTAAGATACTGTGTAAATTAGTATGGCAGTGGTGAGTCGGGTAGTGTGAATTAGTATGGCAGTGGTGAGTCGGGTACTGTGATTGTGGTGAGTCAGGTAGTGTGAATTAGTATGGCAGTGGTGAGTCGGGTATTGTGATTGTGGTGAGTCAGGTAGTGTGTTGGTGGTGGACTGGTGGTGTGTCAGTTAATGTGGTGGTAATGAGGAGAACATATCACTATCACAGGGTTGGAATGTTGCTTGTCTTCCATTCACTTTCCAAGAGTAAAATGGAGTTGTTTTTTCTTTTTGTGATTGATAATCCGATGAATAGGACTCCAAGACTACCAGCTTTTCTATGTGGCATCTAAATAGGACCATGTTGACTTCTATTATCAATTGCACACAGTAGCCTACTCAAAAGGTAACAGAAAACAGTAACCCTCACTTAGTCATTGCTATCCTACTGTTACTTTGGTCAAATTCTTATCCCAGGTAGTTATATTCACTCAACCTTATGTAAGCTTATAATGATGGTGTAAATGATTGTTGTAGTGGTTAAATTGTTAGTGCAATGTATGGTTAATTTTATTTTCTTCTTTGTTTTCAGTTCGACGGTATGACAACGCGACAACCTGTGGACTGGTGTGGACTGCCAACTTTGTGGCGTACCGCTGCCGGACCTGTGGTATATCCCCCTGTATGAGTCTGTGTGCACAGTGCTTCCAGGTATGTCATAGCACTACAATCACTTCATCTTGCTTTCTATTACTTCCCTCCTGTACCTTTCCTTTTGTGCCACTTATGATCAACAGAGATTATGGATTGCACTGATGTGCAAGTACATTGAGTAGTGTAAGAACATTTATCAATATATGATTTCACAAAGTGACTATGTCCATCCGTTCGTCTGTAACTACTCCTAGGTCCTCTGAGTTATCAATACAAATTTTTTTGTGGATAATACAAATCTACTTTTGAAAGAGATCTGACAAAAAAAAAAAAAAAAAATCAAATAGTGCGTAACCACAGGGCCGAGCGAATGGGACACCATTTATGCAAGTTCATGTTAATTTCGTTATCAGGAATATTTTAGTATAATTCAGACCTGGTACCTTTAGTTTTAAGACGAGAATGCTGTTCTTGTCTCTTGCTACCAAGTTGGAGTGTTTGATAAAACTATAGGTTGAGTGACCTGACCTGACAAGTAAATACAATAAATTAGCAAGAAAATTTACAGCCCACACTTTTCAACACTTCCACCTCTTCACTTTATTATGCATTAATACAGTAGCCTTGGACTACAGTACAGCTATGAGGGGTGAACTATATTGCTGTTTACTTAATATTATGATTATGTAAATTATATTTATTCTGTAGTCATTTTGTTATACAGTTATTATTTTGTTCATCTACATACATGCAGTACTCACTTTTTGTGCTGTGGTTAATGTTGCTCTAACTAACTGATCTGAATTGACCACACAGGAGGGTGACCATGAGGGCCATGACTTCAACATGTTCCGGTCACAGGCAGGCGGGGCGTGTGATTGTGGCAACTCTGCCGTCATGAAGGAAACGGGGTACGTTGTGTCCTCCAGATTAACACACACTACTGTTAATTCTCTGGTTCATAACATTAATGCATGGTTACTCAAATAATCTGTTCTGTAGCTTCTGTTATGAAATTAATTGTAAAGGAGACTGGGTTTACTGCAGTTTCACTCTTCCTTAATAGGATCAGTAAGCAGTTCTATATAATTATTCTCATCCCTAACAGGTTTTGTCACCGTCACGGTTCACAAGCACAACTGAACAAGCCTGAGGTCCCCCCAGACTTACTCTCCATTGCTGATGCCCTGATGCCTAGAATATTTCTCCGCTTCATTCAGCATTGTCGGGAACACAGGTGAGCAGTCACTGGTAATATACTGTGTTGATGAAAACAAAAGTCAGGTCCTTCTAACAAATTATTATTTTCTAGCATTTATTATTAACCCCATTTTACATTGTCATAACCCCACTGGTTCGAAACACCGTGTTTATTCTCATTTTTCCCAGCGCACCAATCCTCTTTGTCAGTAACTGGAGAGAGATTGAGTGTCTATTGCATATTGCATGCATTTACTGGTTTATTTTAGTGCCATTATGAGAGATTAGATATTTATTTACTAGATGTTTTGACTCCTCTCCTATACCTGTATTATATTCTGAATACAGTACAGCTTTTTTCTCTTTTTACTCTACAGTTTAGGTAAAGACTCGCATTGTCTCTCCTATGTATCTGTAAGCCCTGATAAGGAAGATGGCTTGATAGTGTAATTATGATATTCTGTGCAGTTGAATTACTTCACACATTCTTATCATACACATTCCTTCCCTCATACAGGTGACTTGTATATCATGACCTGTATATACTCTCTTGCATCATCTGTCTGTTATATTAGCCACATGGCAACCCATATTTGTTTTGAAAGATATACAATACAGGCATGTGCTAACCTAACGAGTATATGTTGTCATCATCAGCGCTGAGAGTCTGGAGCGGCAGTTATTGGCGATGGATGAAGCTGCTCTGTTCCTGGACCTTTTACAAGACCTGAGTCGCCTGGGTGCAGCCATGAGACACATCATGACCAAGTCTCTCTGCAACCCCAAGGTCAGAATCCAATGCACTTCACTTTTCCTAATGTAATAATAACTGTTTAGCCTCTGGCTGGCACAGTGGTAGAGTGCACGGCAGCTGGACACTGTAAAAATCTTTCACTATTGCCAGAGGTTACCACCTCTGTGAGCAGGGGGTTGGGGGGTTAAATAGGCTGTCTGTGGCCTTCCTGCTTGCGCAGCCATAGCCAAAGCTGACTCGGGTCTCACGTGGGTGGAGAGGTTTCTGGGCCACTCATCATCTTTGTGATGTGTGCTGTACTTTTGTTTCATACAGTCTAGTGTGTGCTTCACTCTGTCCCAGTGACTGCCACTCATTGGAGGCCTTTAACCTTAACAAGCCTAAATTATTCAAGTGCGTTTTATCAAGGGTTATTGTTTAATTCTTTATAGTACTCGATATGGATCTATAATGGATCAAATGTTCTAATAACCATGCTGATAACTTAGACCTTCTTTATATGGGAGTGTCAGAATAATAAATTACTATTTGTAATAACTGAAAAGAGTCGGTGATAGTCTAGAATGCACCCTTATTTTCATACAAAAGTCCTACAGCTTTGTAAATTTTTACTTCTCCAGGTTTATTCTGAAATGCTAGAGCTGTCTTCCAGTAGTGCTGTTGCAGAATACATGGCTCACAGTAAGGGACTATATGAAGAGGCTCTCAAGAGTATCCCATTTGGAGAAGTCCCACCAGGATATGAAGGTGAGGAGCCTGTCACTGATGATAAATTTACATGTTTGTTGATGTTCCCTTAGAGATTTTCAGGGGGATGTGAAAAGGTGTATTGGTGATTTTCATGTACATACATTGTTATTCCTGAAACTCACTAGATTTCGTATTGAGCATAACTGTTTGGCTATACTTTCCAGATGTTGCTACATTAAATGGTCCACTGGTTCACAAGAATTTTTTAGATGAAATAGTGTTTTGGACGGTGAAGTTTGAGTTCCCCCAGAGGTTGGTGTGTCTACTGCTCAACATGTTACCTGACACAGAATATGAGGTGAGTGTTGGGGCATTGATGCTTGGCATTGTCATTCTGTATGTTTATTAAGTTATTATCAGCAGAGCAGAAAATAGCCTTTACCAAATCACAAAATATTATACTCTCAAGATATCCACCCCTCACTCCTTGCTGACAGTCCTTGAACATAAATGGTTAAGACCTCTAGGGGAAATTAATAGATATGGGTTTCCTAGTCACTTAGTTCATGATAATGTGGACTGGATCTACAGCTCCAACAGAAATAAGCAGGAGTGCATATACAGATTTTTATTTTGGCTGAGTGTTTATGACCTCTCTTTGTATTTTAAATTCCTTGCTTCCAACCACTTCAGTGGGTAATACTAACTGAAATACCAATCAAATTCTTTCTGTGCCTTACTATCTTACTGTATCAATTGAATTTTATGTAACAACATTTCCCAGTCTTCACACAGTTGTCTGCCATCTTACACTTGTTACTTGTCTAACATTACAGGATGCATTTGCTCGTGCCTTTGTGCAGCACTATAGCCGCATCTCAGTCATGTTGGTCCAGAGTCCAGACTCAGAGACACTCAGTAACCGGGTGGTCCACGTCTCGGTCCAGCTATTCTCTGACCAGGACCTGGCCTACCGCATGACTGACTCCTTTCACCTCCTCCATGTCATGATTGTCAGTCTTAAAAATATGATGAAGTCCATTTGTGTACCCTCCACTCTACACGGTAAGTATACCACCTGATGCTACTGATGCTATTTTATCGTAAAGTTTTCCCTTAGGTAAAGTCCAGATATGCCAAATATTAAGTATTAAGAAATCACTGCCTACACTGACAGAGGGCAAACACCCATAATTATTTCATTTTGAACTCTGATCTTGATATTCTAATCATACTAGGGTCTTCCATCCACTACCATTTGAAAGAGGAAATATAAGGCTAGCTAGTGTTTTACATATATTGTTACTTTCATAGATAAGTTGGTGAACTCGCATCATGTGGTGAACTGTGGTGAACACGTCATGAGGAACCACTGCTACTGGCCCCTGGTGTCTGACCTCAACAATGTCCTTTCACACAAACCCATTGCTGTCAAGTTCATGAGTGATGCACGTCTCATCCAGGAGTGGTTCTCGTTTCTCTCCATGTTTCAAGGTGAGAGTATGTTAGCACTGAAGGTCATGACTTGTATTCCTAGTGGTTGATTTGATTGTGCAATTATTTATTTATTGAGTCAATCTATATCAATGAATAAATGATGTAGAAGTTCTAGAATAGTGCTCATAAAAACCAGTAATCCCTTCACTCTAAGGAGTCCTGAGTTTCTCATCTAGCAAAAATACAACTCTTTGCATTAACACAATACTTAACACTTAAAGCAATTAAGTCTGATAAAAAAATTCGTTATATCATTATGCATACACTATAAATACACAATTCTGAGGGTACCATCATGGATTAGTATAATGTGTATACCTGTATAGTACTCAACTACAGTAGCATATGTATGTATAATGAAATGTGGTTATGGAACAGTACTTGTAGTGTATGATTAATGGAAGATACTGATAATTTTTATAATGACCATATTTCAGGTATGAATGTCAACGTACGAGAATTATCCCAGCATGTAGAGTTTGAGCCGCAGACGTATTATGCTGCCTTTAGTGCCGAACTGGAAGCCTCCGCCTCCCCCATGTGGGCTCTCGTCTCCCACCTGAGGGATTCAGACACTCGCCACTACACCTTCTCCGTCCTCAGGGAGTGTCTCCGTGCTCTCAGCTCCTGGTTCAAGTCTGTAGGATTCTCACACACTGACTTGGTGGGTACACGTTATTATTTTATATTATTACCATATTATTGTTGTTATTGTTGTATGATTATGATATATATTTTTGTCATTATCATTATTATTTTGACCCATATACAAGAAAGTCATGTTTTAGACAATGATGATAATTGATACAGAGGCTCAATTTAATGATAATGGACCCATCATACCAGCTATCCTTATTATAATTTTAGTAGCTAACCCATGACTTTTCTTATATTATGGTACTTCCATTTCAGGTATGTTTGATATCTGGTGTTCATTTTGTATTGCCAATATTTTCAAGTAGTGATGGTGGTAGATATAGCCAGGTAGTTGGGTACTACAGTATATGTGCAAATGAAATTTATAAGATTTGAGAATGACATATTATAGTTATATTTCACCTTTCTCAGTCCAGCGACAGAATTATTATGACACAACTATATCGTCCTTCCCTTGTACAGGGCAACCCATACCAGGTGTCGTTTCATCTGCCTCTACACCGGTACTACTCTGTGTTGATGTGCCAGGCAGTGAAGAGTCAAGGGGCACGACTGGAAGAGGTTCTACCTCCACATGACCTCCTTCACCTCATTATGGTCCATCCACTCAGGCTACAGGTAAGGTCATGAAGACAGCCAGCTCAGGTCTCAAAATACAGCAGAACCAAAAACCCTTAAAACTCTTTATAACGGCATCTTCACCCCTGAGTGGGGTATTATGAGACATTATTGTTACTGTTGCATTGTTACTTTTATTTATTTCCCATGAAACAATGTTTTTAGTGTAATAAACCTTCTCCCCTCTCTCTGGAACAGGCTGCCTTCTATGAGATCCTGAGTGGAATGTGGGTACGCAATGGGCTGCAAATCAAGGGTCAGGCCATGACTTACATCCAGTGCCATTTCTGCAACTCTATGGTGGATGCAGACTTGTACCTCCTGCAAATCTGTGCTGCTGAACTTCCTCCAGACAACTTCGTACTCACTGTGCTGGACAGGTCAGGCCACTGGCATTAACACTTGAATCTAGGCTAATTCTCACAACATTAACTCTTGAATAGGAGCTTCCAACAACTCCATCATTCTGGTACAAACTCGTACACGGGCCCATTTTTGTGGCCCTGAGTCCGGAAGCAGTTCTGCACAAGTTGCCTATTCTACATTATTCTTATATTTAATTATGAACAACCAAGCATCCAGCACTTACTGTCCAGTACTCTATTTTATATGTACTTTGGTTCACACAATATGGAAATAGTTTGTTGGCCATTGATATACACAATATAACAGAATTCTTGTTAGGATAAAACACTACAAAAAACATATCTACTGTCCTTGACATAGATTAGACTGATCCAACTGAACTTTAAAGCTTTAAAGTTTATTTTATTTGTATTATTCAAGTTTGAACATTCTAATGGTTCTTTGCTCTAACATAAGTTGCAGTATCATATTCCATAATTATTTGAGGTCTTAGGGTTACATATCCACATACATGCAGAGATTGTATCCATAGTACTGTATATAGGTTAATTAAGATACTGCAATAGAATTGCATATGTTAGATATTTTAGTCATATCTCCATCAATGAGTAGTAGGTGTTGTTGTTGTATCTGTCTTTGTATCCTAAAACTCCACAAAACTAAAGTTATCATGAATATGTTGCAGGTTTCATGTGCTAGAATCGCTGAGCATATCTCCCCGTGCCACCAACAGCTTCTTGGATGCCGAGCATGAGATGACCATTCTAGAGTCTTGCCTCACCTTTCTTGCCACACTGATGACCGTCAGAACTAACATTGGTGAGTCAACTATATGTTAGGATTGCACCAGTTGCTCAGTCATGTCAGGATTGCTTCAGTTGCTCATGTAAGGAATCGTTTGAATTGCTCAAGCATCGAAAAATTTTGGTTTCTTACTTGGGGAAACATTTCTTAACAACTTAAATAGTTGTTAACACCAGTAACATTGGAATTTTTTATGTGACTTAAAGATCAAATTGAGTGCCAGTAGTTGAAGAGATCATGTGTTTTGGAGGGTAAACAAACTATAGTTAATTTGGGATAAATGGTGTCCTTCAGTGTCAATTTCCACTCCCTCCCTCCCCTTGTCTTTCTGTTCTGTTCCTATCTCGCAGCTTATATTCTATATAGATGTGTCTTTATTTTCCACTAAACTATTGTTATTTGTCAATTAATTCCCTGTTTGTGTATAGGTCTGAGTGAGAGTGAACTGGCGCAGCTGGAGATGGTGACATTACTCTGTATGGGTGACAAGACTCACTCCCAGCTTATGGAGTTCATGCCTGAAAAGTGTGGGAGTGCAGCACAGAGCAGGGACTTTGAAGCTGTTCTAAGCAAGGTAAGATACTTTGAAGCTGTTTTACCACATGACCACTTTATTATTCACAAAAAATTGATGTCGGTATTGTATAAGAGAATTTTTGAAAAATTATATATCTGTCATCGCTGTAGAAGAAATTTTTTGCATCATTGCCTATCACAGAGATAGTTGATTGATTGTGTACTGGAAAGCAACTGTTCATACTTTGACTATTGGTTATTTTTGTTCTCTGTTTGGCAAAACAGGGATTTTGAAGTATTTATGTTCCTATTATATGCCTTCCATCCACAGGTGTCATCATATAGGGCGCCAAACTTTGAGGCTTCGGGTACCATGCAACAGGGAATGTACATCCCACGAGACGAAGTTTGGGAGAACCACTATGACCCCATTTATGTCCTCCTCCGGGCGGTTCAGAGGAGGGACTTCCAAGCATCCCTTGACAGATTCAAATTGTTGTAAGTAGGACTTTGTGTCCATGTATGAATGGTCTGGACTGATTGTGACTACAGTACTGATATTTGTGTTAACTGTAGTTGAAGGTAACTCTACATATCCAATATCCATAAAGGTAACCATGGTAGATCATAGCTCACCCACCCAAGGGTTATGAGTCACTTATCTTAATACTAAAATATTGTGTGAATGGACAGTATGATATATTGTTCTGGAATAACATTCACTTGTATGTGCATAACTCATGACATAGTACAATATGTCAAAGTGCATACAAAGACATTAATGATGCCTATTCCATCCCTCAGTTGTAAGCAGTCTGGCAACAGCTCTAACAGCTCTGGAAACCTATGGCCACCATTCCGTCTCCCCAGTCGTGTGTCTAGTCCCTACACTGATCCACAGCGTGTCATTGCTTGCCGCAGCTTTCACGCAGCCTTGTTCATGCTGCTGTATAAGGCTCTCAATGAGGTCTCCACCACAGACCAGCTTTTGGCTTTGACAGTATACCTTTTGGAACTGACTGTAGAATACCAGGCCAAGCACACACGCCAAGGTGGGTACAATAGTTACATCATCTAGCTTTGCAAGCATAAGATCAAAACAAATATAACAGCAAAGTTAAGCATTGTCAATTTATTTGTGTGAAAATATTGGTTTTCATTAATCATTCATGTAATTGATATAGGTGCAGTATTAATTTTATGTACATGAACATCAGGTGGGGAGTTCATGGCAGCACAGTACTATGACAACCTCATAGATGCAGATGAAGACAAACCTGATGGTCAGTTCTGCAAGTGGTTCTCCTCGGACGACATCTTTGCTAATCTGAGTGCTGTGGTGTCACGTGTCCACCTCAACCCCACACCATCCACCAGCTCCTGCTCTGATGGTATGCACTCAGAGAAAATATTTGATTGACAAATGTAGGCGCTGGTTGTAGGATATGACTTTGCATGAGGTGTTTATTATTCTTAGTGGAATAAAGAGAATTAAATATAATTGGCATCACTTGGTAGGTGTCCAGTAGGTTCAGAGGAAGACAGTTGATTAAAATCAGTTGGTGCACATTATAGTTTATCATAATTTGTGCTTGAGTGATTCAGTTTTAGATGCTTCATATTTGTATAAATGATGGGTGGTGAAACAGAACTTTTAGGTGTACCAGTACTGTTAGCCAAGGAAGACAAACTTTGCCATCAGTAAAGGAAATAGCAGACTGATGAACTCTTTGTACTGATGACAGGTGAGCTGGATGGATCAGACATGGAGATTGATGAGCTAGAGGCTGGGGAGGCCAGACTGGCACTCCACCCAGCCTCCCACCCACGGCCGCTGCCTGCTGGGTCAGAGTTGGTTATCTATCAGGAGGCCACTATGGTCCCAGCAGACTCCCCTGAAACCCCAACCCCCCAGGACAACCCCTCCCCCTTGGCCCTCCCTCCACCATCACGCTCACCTACTACTTCGCCCACTGCTTCTCCAGACAACATGCTTGTACCCATCTCCAACAACAGTAGTCCTCCAGGTGAGTGAGTGATTGGAGAAGTGGAGAATTAAGAGTGGTTAGAGGGAAGGGAAGTAAACAAAAATAGATGGCGATAGAGCGAAAATTGGAGTATGAGTTGTGTTTTGAAGAGTGAGGAATGGATGTATAGTAAACAGTGGAGAGGAGTGAGTATTTTATTAAACATTGATGAAGCAAGTAAATGAGTACTGATATCTTGGTATTAATAGAATATAATTGTGGCACATATTGTACAATAGACTTCATACAGCACAGTATATGATGGTGAATGGCCAGGAAATTAAGGAAAAGCTTTTCAGATATTTAGATATAGTAGTATGCTGAGCAAAGGTGGGAAGAAGGATTTGATCGCATTGACATCTTTGATGAGGAATAGAGCAGTAAGCATGTTGGTGCTGTATGATGCATGAAAGTAGTGTACAATAGATAGTGTAGAAGAGGAAGAGACAAAGTTTGAGATGGAGAAATAACGCATGACGGTAGAGCTGAGTGAAGGAAGGGGCATATGTTACTGTGGGCCTGAAGGTTATGGAGACAAATAACTCCAGAATTAAAGTCATTTATAATAATTGAAAAATATATGCTACATTAATAAATGTATTTATATGTACAGCAATAGGTTCTCTAATTATTTAATTAATGCAATCATGAAAAAATAATAATAATGTATAGAATTAGAAGAGGACTTAGCCAAGGTTGTGCACCACAAACATCAAATTAATTCCGTGGACGTAACCAACCCATACTTCACCCTCATTCTAACAAATATCTATCTGTCTATCTGTACCTCTAACACCTCGTTCCCTCTGAGAACTCTCCCCAAGGGGATGGCCAAGGCAGAAGAGTCTCCAATTTTCCCTGTTCCAATAGACCCTCCTTACATGGTCAAACCATACTTTATCCCTCATGTTTCTCTCCCTTTCATACTCTTCCACTCTGTTCTGCCATCTAACCGGAGGTCTGCCTCTCACACCAGGTCCCACAAGTTCACTTCCATACACCTTTACAAACTCCTCACCTTGCATTCTCTCAACCACCCCACACTCAATTGCCTTCTCACATATACCAGATCTCTCGTACACACTCTCATTACTGTCTCCATCCCACCTAGTAAATCCACATGCTCCTCTCAAGTAACTCATTTCCACTACACAAATAAAATTACGAAAATGCCAAAGGAAAAAAAAAAAATCCATCCTGACCTTCATCTTTCCCCTGTAACCACCAAAGTCTTATCACTTATGACACTTTAAGGTTAAATGAAATCATAGCCTTAGGCAAACTCTATTTGTGAAAGAAAATATAAGATGATACACAAGAAATTACACTGGCCAGAGAATGAATCAGGTGGCTGGCTGGGGTAGTTCTTTTGTGCATAACCCTGTACTTGTGTGGATGTTTGTCAGTTGTCTCTCTTGTCATGATATTAAATGTTGATGGGAAGTACTTTGAGTATGTATGTATGTGTGTGTGGGCACATATGAATGCATGCATGTTGGTAGGTACAGTAGTTGGTTTATCATGACATTATTAATATTAAGAAAAATAATACTTTGTGTGTGTGTGTGCGTATAGTTGGTTCGTCAGGCCAAGGGTATTTGCCAGCAGCGATGCAGTATCCATCCCTCCTGGCCGGCAATGAGGTGGGTCGTATGGCGGGGCCAGGAAGAGGGGGAGCCAGCAGCAGCAGTAGTAGCAGCAACAACAAAAGCCCTACCTGCAGCAGTCGAGGTCACCATGGTCGTTGCTTCATGCTACATCACCATCACTACCACCACCATCACCATCATCACCATCACCGCACTAGACGCCCTGCTGGACCACCCAAGGCTCTTCCACCTCCAGCTGGTGATGGCTCATCTCCACCCTCACTACCTGCCTCTCCACCCACACCAGACCTCTCACACTTTTCCACGGTGGGTCCATTGAAACAAAAAAAGTGATTTTGGAGGGCAAGTAGGAAGAAAAGTAGAGTATAGTAATCTTTTTTTATTTAGTATCTTTTGATATAAACTATGTTTGAATGCGAGGGCATTTTGTGTGAAATGTAACTATCCTTTAATTTTTTTCATGGTTTATTTGTATCAAAGTTACAGTTCCAAGCAGCAGACTGATCCAACATTTAATACAGAATTTAAGAATATCTATTTGTATGTACTGGATATGCAGCCCCAACTGTCATTATTGCTGATTGGTAAAAGTGAATTGTATTCTCTTACCTAGAAGAGGAACAGAATTTGTGAAACGAATTGGCTATCAGGAGAGAGTTTACAAACAAGGTTATTTATAGGGGCAGGTTTACAGGTTAGTTGTGCATTTGTATTGGAGGCATCAGCTTATATAAACCCAGTAACTTATTATAATTTGCTATCCAAAAGTGATCTTTTTCTTCTTATGCAGGATTGAAAAATAGAAATTAAATTTTAAATAGCCTTCCATTTTTCAGTTGCCGCAGATTGATGCAGGAGATGAGTATGTATCTGTGGAGGAATCTATTATATCTCTACTGATCAAATTGCACTCCAAACTCTCCGGAAAGCCCAACTCTTACCGTCCAAATTTCAACCCCACCACATCTGATTCGAGAATAGGCGATGGTCCTTTCTTTATTGGGAAGTTACTTGATAAGATTGGACGTTACGACCACGCAGCACAGCAGAGCATTCTGGACACCATCTCTTGCCTCTATTGCAAAAAGGAAGAAGACTCCTCTGCATCATCCGAGGAGGAGGCACGGGCTAGGGAAGAGAAAAGGAAGAGAGCCAAGGAAAGGCAAAAGCGTGTTATGCAGGAGTTTGCTAACCGTCAGCGGCAGTTCATGGAACAAAACAAATCAGAGGCTACTGAGGCAGAGATGGGAGGGACGGATGCCATGGAGGTGGAGGAGGAGCAGCCCGAAAGACATAAGGAGTATGATTGTGTCATCTGCAACCAGTCCATTCCATCAACACCTGAGAGACCTGTTGGACTGGTGGTCTTGTTACAGGTAAGCTAATGCTGTGTGGTTTGAGGTGTCTGTTAGTTTGACTGTCTTGTATCCAGTGCATTATCCATGAAGGTAATGCCTACAGTTGAAGAAGCTACATCAAAATATTTATGTTCCAGTTCACTAAAGCTCCCTTATATCATACCAGTTACCCTTATACTTTCCCATCCTATGAAAAGGTTGTCATATTGTATTCATTCATCTTTCAGGCTACAAGTGTGCTTGGCCATAGAACCTCTTCCCAGAAGCCTCTCAGTGTACCAACCACTGACCAGGAGAGAGAGAAACTCAAACAACGCAGATACACTTTGGGTCAGTTCATGGAGGAGAGAGCAGACACCCTCAACAGACATTTTGATTATGTAAGTGAATGCAGTGCTGTACTGCATCTTTTGGATATTTTTAGCAGGAATATGACCTCTATGTTTGCATATCTTGATAATTAAAAACTTTGGGTTGTTACTACTTTTTTCACCATGATGGGTCAAAATTTCATTTTTGTTACTTTAAATATGCAGAATCATTGTTCAGAAAAACAAATAATTTCATTTTCTTTCAAATTTTATTGTAATTAGAAATACAGGACAGTTTTATAATTTCTACAAATGTACTTTGTTTTTTAAGTTTCTTTTGGTGGTGTGTTTTTCACTAATTGTACACATGGTTTCAGAACTCTTGGTTGGTGTCTATGAATATTGGTTGGGAAGGTGGGGTTCATGTACAGACCTGTGGCCACCACCTACACCTGGATTGTCACCAGTCATACCTCCTCTCCCTCCGGTCTCAACACAGACCCAACAGTCCACTCAATGTTGAGAAGTAAGTTGACACCTCTTATGGCTTGTGTACCATTGTGATAAAAGTTTTCATAACAAATTAGTGACATGTATTCCTATAAACTCTCATAATTGAAGTTTTTATTGTTCATTGTAGGACATTATACTGATTCCACTATGGTAAAAATACAGCCAGAAAATCCCAACTAGGCATATATCTACTGAAGGCTAAAATAGAGGGTATGGAAAATAATGGATTTTGAGAAGGTTTGGTCTGAGCAATAATTGATTCTCAACAGTCAGTCCTTGTTAATCTATGTCAAATAAGATGATCTGATTCATTATGTAGATCCCCTGGTAGCAAGCTATGGCCAATCATGGTCAGTCTTAACTCTTAGTAACAGTCTGTGCACATTAACCATCAAATACAGAATAACTGAATACAGTATGCAAAGTGCTGTACAGTATAGTAGTAAAGGAGTGCTAACATAACAACAGTCTATGCAAGCAAAGTGCTGTACAGAATAGTAATGAAGGAGTGCTAACATAACAACAGTCTATGCAAGCAAAGTTCTGTACAGAATACAGTGGTATCCCAGTTCTCAAACTTTATCTGTTCCAGAAGGCTGTTCATAAACCGAATTAACTTTTCCCATAAGAAATACTGTAAATTGGATTAATCGTTATAGACCTTCAAAAATTACGCTAACATACCTATCTCCTGCTGTGTTTTGTCCAGGGGAGAGTACTGGTGCCCACTCTGCCGCCAGCTGGGCAACTCGGTGCTGCCCATCTCACCGGAAATTGGTGACCTATCTGCCTTGGTGAAGCTTCCGTCCTCATGTGACAGTGACCTAGTGGAGGAGGTCGATCGGCTGCTGCACGACCTCACAGTTCCGGTAACGTATCTTCCTTCTCTTTCACTCTAGTTTTTGTGTTTTGCTACTGTTATACTAGGTTTTTTCCTCTCCTATTTATTTTTTCATTACCATTATTCACTTTTGTATTTCAGTTTTCCCTTCTTCCACTTCTAGATTTTTCTTCCCTTTCCTTTGTTCTAGTTTTCTCTTCCCCTCATTTATGCTGTTTATAACCATTTTAAGTTTGTCTACTCCCACACTTCCTTGTTATGAGTTTTTATTTTCCCTTTCCCCATTATTACTTCTCCTTCTAACACATTTGGTTTGACTTTCCACTTCCTCTTCATGTACCATATAAATTTTTCTTTTTTCCTCATCATTCTCCACCTCTTCCTTCTCTTCATCATTCTCCTCCTTTTCCATCTCTTCATCATTCTCTTCCTCTTCCTTCTTTTCTTCCTCCTCCTCCCTTTTCCTCCTCCTCCTCCTTCCTTTTCCTCCTCCTCCTCCTTCCTTTTCCTCCTCCTCCTCCTTCCTTTTCCTCCTCCTCCTCCTTCCTTTTCCTCCTCCTCCTCCTCCTCCTCCTCCTCCTCCTTTCCAAGATAATTTGATTTTCTTTTTCTGGTCTCCTGCTGTGGTATTTACGAGCACTTCTCCCATATCTGCCTTAATTTCAGTTTGTATCTTTCCTCTTTTCTGCTATGGTTTCTGTTTTTTACCCCCCTTTCACTTTGAAATTTTCTTTCCCTTATTATATGTTTTATTTTCAGTCCCCCACTCTTCCACTGTTGGTATCTTCTCCAATTTTCTCTTCATTTTATTTTTTATTTTTCCTTTATCATACCCATATATAAGTATCACATAGAATTGGAATGTGGTATTTTCAATTTGTAATTTATTGCATTTTCTTTCTGCAGTAGCCATGGGGTAAGTGTAATGACCTAATATTTTTTATCTTTTGTCACGGCAGAAATTCAGCAGCTCACTAACCAATGCCATGGCCCGTATGATGGAAGACATGACAGTGGTGACTTATGCCAAATATCGCAATGTGTCATCCAACCCCTCCACTCCGTCCCTCTTCATGTTTGTGTCATCCATCCTGCGTACCAACCTTGAGGTGGAGCTTGTACAGCGTGGAGGGACATTACTGTACCAAGCTCAAGATGCCAAGATGGATGTCAAGCGATCCTGCCTCAGTATGTATTCTTCTGTCTCTTTATTCTCTTTCTCTCTCTCTCTTTTACTCATACATTTGTCAGTTACTTATTCATCATCCATGCTTCCCCAGTATTGATGCTCCCTCCCTCCCACCCAAGAGCACCTTGTCATGAGATTGACCACAACAGAAGCTACAAAGAGCAAGGTTTAGTACTACAGGGACGAATGCTCCACCAAGAGAGGCTGTACTTTTTCTGCCTCAAGATTACAAGAGCAGTGAGGGGTAGAAAGGTCATAGGATCAATGGGGAGAATCATGAAGGGTAGAAGTGTGAGCATGGAAGTGAAAAGGGGACTACAAAATAGTATAATCCTGCCAACACCGTCATATGCGTCGGAGACATGGACATGGACATGGAGTAGGGCTCACCAGCCTAGAATAGGTGCAGTGGAAATGAGTTACATGAGAGGAGCATGTGGCCTTACTAGGTCGGATGGAGTAAGTAGTGAGTGTGTGTATGAGAGATGTGGTATGAGTGAGAAGGTAATTGGTATTGAGTGTGGAGTAGCTGAGAGGGTAAACTGTAATACATTGGGTTGGTTTTGACATATGGAAAAAATGCAAGACGTGGAGTTTGCAAAGGTGGTGTATGGAAGTGAAGTTGTGGGACCTGGTGTGAGAAGCAGACCACCGGTCAGATGGGAAAGCAGTGGAAGAGTACATAGGAGAGAGAAACATGAGGGGCAGAGGAGGGCTGGACCAAGTAAGGAGGGAGTGTTGGAACAGGGAAAATTGGAGACTCTTCTGCCTTGGCCATCCCCTTGGGGGGAGTTCCCGAAGGGAACAAGGCGTCAGAGCTATAGATAGATAGATACATAGATTACAAGGTAGTGGTGCCAATTGGGGTTTTGTAGAATGTTTTGAACTGAAGACATTTACTCTTGTTGTACAATTTACTCTTATTTCCTTCAATATGTGTTGTGTCATTGAGGCTGGCCTGATGCAGCAGCACCAAAGGTTTAAAAGAGGAGGAGGAGAGTAAAATTCAGGCATATCTCATAATCTCCTGACAACATAACATTAATTCCTTTCTAGGAAGGGCTGTAGACTCTGTTTATCAAAATCATCATTATCATTATCTGTCCAAAATATTGATTATAGGTAGAATATGGGATATATATTTTCTTGAAGTGAGCATTATCTTAATGTCATAATTTTTTATGTTATCAGTGCCCCTACTCCACGTGCTGGGATTCCACTCCAAGATTCTGAGTGGTGGAGGGGACTCATCTGTTGGTGGGGTAGGTAGTGGACTACACTGGGTGAGACAAACCTGGGCATCCATCACCCAACGGCCAGTAACTGGTAGTGAAGGTGCTGTCACACCCAGAGAGAGGGAGGTTCCACTTCTCCTCAGGGATCCTGTCACTCTCCTTCTTCAGCTTGTATTACTCCTTCCTTCCAGAATTGATCAAGGTAATGTTCTTTTATTACATTTTACTGTTTCTTTTAAAAGAAATAATTATGACCAAAAAAAATTAATTATATTGCAAAAACGAAACAGCTTTCAACTCTCACTTTTCACATGAAATATGAGATTTTTTTAACTGTAATTAATGAAAATTTGGTATGAGAGCAGTAACAGTGAAGCTGAGTGATCTAATTGAGGTTATGTTGATAGGGTATCTGAAATGTGTGGTTGGGAGTGTGTACCGTGTGGCTGTGGTGAGGGCGGCTGTGTCTGCCCTCCGTTCTCTTACCGAGGCTCAGCGGGAACAGGCCACTTCCAGCGGTCCTTTGGCACCCCTCCTGGCCCTAGCCCATAACACCCTACGAGACAGCCCCTTCTTCTGTGATGACCAAGTGCCCCTCTCTGACCATAACCATGATACTTGGACTGTCAATGATGTCACATGCCAGGTGGGCATTATATGCACTGGTTCTCTTTCAACTGATAAATGCTTAAAAAGATTCTTATGTATCTAAAATGTAAATGGTTACCTAATTGTGCAAAAAAGGAAATGTTTCTGGTTGGTTAAGTTGTTATACGTTTAGTAATAAAGAATGTTATGATTTCCAGGTGAGAGAGACCTGTCTGTTGTTCCTGAGGGTGGCAGCTCTATTGAAGGCACACTTGATGGAAGAAAACTCCCCAGTGATTGCAGACCCCATCGCTGAGTGTGGAGCCCTGGAACAATATCTTGGTGTTTGGGATACATGCTCTGTTGTCAATTCAGCCATCATGGGTGAGTACTTATTCCCATACTCGTATGATACGTGCAAATGTTTGCATGTTTTGATTCAGAGAATCTTTTAACAACTTTATGCATAAACAAAGAAAACATGGGTCCAAGCTAACTGGGGTACTAGATGATAAGATCCATGAAGCAGACCCGTCAGCTAGTTGTTATATTGTTCTTAACCATAAATGTGTTGTTGAGGTGGAGCAGAGAATTTTATGACCTGGAAAAGGGGAATTAATATGAGAAACTCATTTCACTAGACGGGCTTCTACATTGTCTGTTTTGATAATAGTTCTCTCATTCTCTCTTTCCTGAGCCCAGAGCCAACCACCCCTTTTAAAAGGGAAATGGGATGTTGATGTTATATTCTTTCCAGGGAATATGTGTGGGAGATACCAGCAAGTGGCAGGCGGTGAGGTATCCAGCCCTGTAGAGACAAGGTTGGGTGACCTAGCAGGAGGTGCCCGGGTGTGGTGTAGTGAAGTGGCTACGTTTGCTTCCCAGGCTCAGGTTGCTGCAGCCACTCTCCTCACCACTGTACACTTTGCTCGTCCTCGCCTCCTCAGGCTCCCTCGCTCCTATGATGCAATATTTCAGGTAAGGTCATACATACTTTTTTTCACTGATTGTTGAGTATAATTGAGGACCAAAGTATCTGTACACTTTACTGGAGGCCAAGCAGATTTTGCGAACTCCGTCATTACAAAATGCCATTATATTAGGAAATATAAGGTGTATCTGCTGTTACAGACGTTAGTCACTCCTTCCATACATTTTTAACCCCTTGTATACCAAGGACACAGAAAGGTGATGCAACATATCTTGCTGCTGAAAGCGATGGATATCGAATAATATCACTTCATAAAATAACACAATGTGCTTTTGTCTTTATTATAGTACTACCACCGGCGAGCATGTTCCCAGTGCAACAGTGTTCCCAAGGATCCCAGTGTGTGCTTGTTGTGTGGGACCATTGTCTGCCTACGTGAACCATGCTGCAAGCAGCAGGATGTCTGTGAATGTGTCCAGCATGCTACTGATTGTGGTGCTGGAACTGCCATTTTTCTGGTGGTGAACGCATCTACTGTAATCGTCATACGTGGCCCCAGGGTCTGTCTCTGGGGGTGCATTCATCTGGATTCATTTGGGGAGGAAGATCGGGAACTCAAGTAAGATATGATACAATGTTTTTTAGTTTTGTAGTAATAATGGTTCGTGATTTTCCATGCCAAATGAACCAAAGCTACCTGGGAAGATTAACTGCATGCTCAAATTTTATGCAATAGTTTGCAGATTTGAATATGATGAATTAAAGAGTGAAATTGTGAAATTGATATGGAAGTTTTAATGGTGTGGAATATGACTGTTGCTTGTCTATTAATTGGTAATTTACTCAATAATGGCAATGAATTGTTTCAGCAAAACTTTTCCTTTATTATGGGCCTACTTTGGTGTTAGGAGCAGGTCAAAATCTTGTCAGATTTTTATCTTGTATCAAGGCATAAAAATTCCTTGAATTTAATAACAGCTTTTTATTAACATTTATTTTTTTATTTTTTTTGTATAACCAAACTGGCCTGAAGTAATTGTTCAACTAATCATTCTTTTCTATTTACATAAATTGCAAATGCCAAATAGTGTTTGTGGAGTTTGAAGAATGTACAGGTTAAAGATAAATAAATCTACTGTATTTTCATTTTGCACTCCACCTGCTGAACCTCACCCTTCATGTATCACAAAATTGAAGTATTGTAGTTAATGAAGCTTCCTTTTGTCCAGGAGAGGGAAACCACTATACTTGAGTGAGGACAGATACAGACTGCTGGAACAACAGTGGCTGTCACACTCATTTGATCACACCAGCCGGCGATGGATCTGGCACCGGGACATACTCTGAGGACTCGAATCATTGTAAGTGCAAAGAATATCCTATATTTTGGTGCTGCATATACCATTACCATATTGTAGAGTTGATTTAACAGTATTTATTTACGTATTTATTTATTACACTGTATTTACAATCGTGAGAAACCAAGGAAGTTGCATAGTGAATTTTGTGAGTTGTAGTGCAGTAACCATACCATTATGCTGCCACACCGGGCTGTCATGGTCACTTTCTACACCTCATAGCAATAGCACATGTCACATTGATGAACATTTTATTTTTGAATGATATCTTACCTTACTTAGCAGAATATCAGCTGATTTAATGACAGTCCATAAATACCATGAAAAATATGTGGCCTTATATAAGTTGTAGGTAAATAGATTATGCATATATAATTATGATGTAATCAGAACTGTACTAGTTCTTTGACTAGAGTTATCTAATGTGTCACTGATGCACTGATAACCTATACAAATTTTAAATTATTAAAGGCATAGCCAGGCATACTGGTACCATTGTTTGTGTATTATTGTTTCTTATAAACCCTCAGTATGAACGTCATTGTGACAAATGCCATTGATAAGGGGTTGAATAGTTACTGAATGTTAATTACAGCACACATGTTACATTTAATAGCACATTAATTGATAGAAACAAAATAATAAATTTAATGTAGAATGGTGGAATTGATATCTATAACTAAAATTGTTGTCCATCAAAAGAAGAGCAGTTTGATCAGAGAACACTGACTACAACAAAACATGTAGAAGAAAATAATTTTAAACACCACAGGAGAGACTTGAGGCTTTGAAACATGGTTACCAATTCTTTGTTGAGTTTAGTATTCTTTGCATTTACAATGATTTTCTACTCTTCTGTTATTATGTAAGGGAATGGTATTTGTTTATCAAGATGGTAATTATAAAGTAAAGGCATTGGGTATAGATGGCACTCGTCATGTCCCAACAGTTGGATGAATATTCTCCATGTCTCTGTTTTCCAAGAAAACTTGCATGATAATTTACGTAATAAAGTTCCAATGTCGTACTTGTTCTTGGGACAATATTTATTGGTATTTCTTGTAGACTCTGGTGTTAGTAATTTCATCCATGAAAGTTTTTAATTCAGTGTGCATTTTTATTATAAAAATGGAGAATAATTAGTAAACCCCTTAGAAATTAGTATTACAAGTGTCTTAGTATATACTTGAATAATTAGTTACAGGTATGCAATTTCAAAATTCTCCTGACTTGCCAGCTGGGCATTTAAAAAATTTAATGATTGGGGCATTGGTAAACAAAATAAGGGAAATCTATGTACTGTAATACAATTGTTACATTACTGTATATTTATTTGCCATTTATTCTGGTGCTTTTTTTCTATGAAAGGTGTCAAAGGAGAATGATGTAAGGAGTACTCCATGTTGACCAGTGTAATTAATTCCTGTATAAGATGACCTTTTATGTGCTTACCAACTCATTAATCTAGAATTATCAGTGCAGCAAAGATTGTAAGCAATTACATAAGAGCTCAATTACTGAATAAGTATGTATAAAATCCTATACTGTATACATTAATATATATTGTACATATTACAAGATGAAATATGCAGCTAGGATATGTGCAGTCGACACTGGATCTATAAATATAATATATGCCCA
Organism: Petrolisthes cinctipes; assembly: GCA_033782935.1. NCBI lineage: Eukaryota > Metazoa > Arthropoda > Malacostraca > Decapoda > Porcellanidae > Petrolisthes > Petrolisthes cinctipes. Next base: position 100,193 of record JAWQEG010002978.1, on the reverse strand, counting down.
TAAACTAGGATATAATGGTATTAAGTGTTGCCTTGTAATGTAAATAGCTTGTTCAAACGTGTACATGAATTGTTGATATATAGTGCATTTTTTTAACTTGGGACAAATTCCCTGGTTTCCTCGTCATTTTTTGGCTTCGGTAAATGTTGTAGAAATCAGAATTAATTTCACCAGTCATTAACACAATTAATTAGGTATCTATGATATATAAACACTGAAATCTACTTAAACGTGTATTCACGGTCAGAACATCAGCTGGAAAGAACAGGTCATTTGTGATATGTTAAAAAAATGAACTATAGTTTTATTAATACTGTACTGTACTTTTTGCAGCCTTGCCACCTAAACCAATTTTTTTTAGCCTACTGACCGTGACCTTCATTCTGTAATAATTTCATCACTCATTATACAGCACTTATGCTGTATTCAGAATCTGTTCCTAGCTGACTGTACTTGACCATGCAACCTGTACCTCTCTGGCTCATTCAGTACATAGTTATTGTTTAACTCTAGAGACTTCATGGATCCCAGCAAAAGGCATGTGCTTGGTGCCACCAATATTGTGTTACATTGGTCTATTTCAACACAAGCATCTATATAGAAATCATATTCTACAGCATGTGCATAACTTTTTTTTTTTACCTAGTAAAACTGAATGTTTTGTGAGGCAACCACTGTAATACAATAACAATACTGTACCTACTTGAAATACTGATTGTTAACCTGAAGTACTATATAGTGGACACATTATAACATAGATTTTCAGTGGGAATATAGTCTTGAAGCTGCCCAACCCTCCTGCATATGTATAAAAAATTACTTTTCAACATCCAAATCATGGTTTTATGTGGTATTAGTTCAGCTTTTATTCACAAACTCTGGTGTTGTTGAGTCAGAGTCATCATCCACTGTTCCCTCTGTGGCGCCTTATTAGTGTACTGTATGTCCAATTTCACCTGTGTTAACAAGCTAATCTTGGCAAATTTTGGCTAAAGATCAATAAAACCACTAGAATGACAACACCACTGCTACCTCTCATACACCAACCATTAGCTCCACACTTGGCAGACACGCACTGCAGCACAGAGCAGCCACACCAACACTTCATGCTTCCCTACAAATAACAGCAGCACACAAACATGTGAAAGCTCAGACTGAATAGAACACAGTTACTTATAAAACACAACAATTCCTCCATCCACAAACTACCAAAAGGTTGCGAGATTCGCCACATGAATTAATTCGCCAGGTACACGGGTATTGACAAGAACCCAGTGCTTTCGATTAAAAGTGCTTCTTGTAGTAAATATAAGCAATTGAAGTATATTTACCTCTTTAATATTTTGATAAATAGTTAAACTATATTCCGAAGTGAGACTTACTGCAATAAGGTGGTTTACAAAGATTAATAAAACCATATACATACAGTCATCGAAACGGTCATAAATAATTTTATTTTGTGTTCAAACTACACATTTCTTGAAACTGAAATTCCAGTTGATGCATAACGAGCGAATGAATGTTTGAGAAGGTCACAAAACGATGTCATTGACTAATATGCATAAAATATTGAAAAAATGGTAGCTGAATTTCCATTACACCGAAATCGCCAACCGAGATTGATTGGAGTACCGAAATTTACAATACAAAGGCTGTACAGTTATGCCAGATACGAGACGTACCTCGCTGACGTTTTCTGTAGGCTTTTAGTCTATTTCTATATTCAAGGTAGGATGTATACCACGATTTTACCAGGTAAATTACTTGCTAATATTACTGAGCAAGTGATTTACTATTCGTGCAATGCCAAGCTAGTACTTAAATATAATGTAACAGATTATTTGTTTCATTACCTGCAACTACAGAGACCTGGTATCACTGCTGCCAGAGTAAGTACACAATTCAAACTAAGCCAGTGTATGCTTTCTTGCTTTGCTATATTTTTTTTCAAAATGCCTGTATATACATGTGCAGTGACAGATTGTGACTTAAAATCAAATAAACTAAATATAAAATGTGAAGTGTAGACGTGAGTCGTCGTCGTCGTATGTTTACAGCCGATTTATCTACATTAGGTTCCTTTCATTATTTATGCCTACATATCGTAAAGTATAGTATTTAAAAGTTTCTAAAATAGTATTGAATATTTCTATGGCAAAAAGAAGGTATACAACAACCAATTATTAGTATACCTATAAAAAACATGTCTAATTATTTCATCGGGCGAATCTCGCAACCTTTTGGTAGTTTGTGGAAAGAGGAATTGAGAGGGCTTGTGTGGGATGCTTGTGTAACACACACAGCTCTATGATAGAGCAGGAAAAGCTCTCTGAATCTTGGTCCATACAAGATAACTCTGACTATGGATGTGGCAAGGCAGAATATTAACATTTGATCATGAGGGTGCACCCATCTTAAACTCATAGCAGTAGAGTGTTTGAATACAGTACAGTATCTGAGTAAGAAACAAATATTTGGCACCTGTGGAATGTTTGAATGTTTTTAATGTCTACCCTTGCCATAGGTCCACTGTAGTTATAGCCCCTTGAATGGCAAGGTTTTCTGGCATTATCCACAGTAAAATAATAAAGATGCCCACAATCTTGAGCAATTTAATGGTAATTGTCTTAAACTTATGGGTGATGAACATATTTCAGCATTATGTCGAGATTATCCGATACAGGTATTAGACGGAATAAAAAATATAAGATGTCCACTGTGATTTAAATATTGATGATCCATGCAGAATGATATATTAAGGATATTAATTTTTTTGTTTACCCAAATCCGTTGCGAGTCATTAGGAGGGTGGGGCAAGAACTGTCCGCTATAAATAGACTAAACACACAGGTTCTGTGCATTATACAAGCAGTGAAGGACCTTCTTTCTGAGCTGGATAATACTTTTCCACTTCATGTATGAAGAAAAATAGGGCAAATTATCTGGGCATACAAGATAATTTTAGTAGTAAAGACAATTTGGTGTAATGTTGGTACAGAACTCTGTACAGTACAAGGAAAAGGAATCTGTATGGACTATGATAGTTTCTGAGAATTGTGAAAATTTGGTACTTTAGCTTGATATTTTGATTTTAAGGAATTAAGACTGATCATAAAAACATTTTTACAGTAGATAGTATGGCTGTTAGAAATGGACGTAATCTTTCCTCTCCCAGTCTCGGAGAGAGTGACATTATTGTAAAATCCTGTGCCAGTGTAGTATTAGCCTGGCAGTGAATTAAGGGTGTAAAGTCCTTTGGTGAATTGGAAGCTACTGATTCCTCTAAACTGTATCAAGAAACAGACTACTGTACCTCAGTATGTGTGATCTGTTTTACAACACATTTATGAGGGGTGAGGAGCCTCCTAGTAATCAGCACTATCTTAACACTCATAAAAGTTAGTGGAGAATTAGGTGGTTGGTTACAATTGTCCTAAATTAAATTATGATACTGTACATTAGAAAAGTCTAATCAGACTGAGGAACAGTGGAGCATGAAATAACTGTTGCATAACATGAGATAAATGTAATGACATAAACAATAATCCAAAACAGTTGTACATTATGTATAGAGTTAAATGATCAATCAAAATTGATGCCGGGCAAGTTTTGTGAGCCTCATGGGGTCAAGTTGTGTATAATAATAGTTAAGGTTGTACAGTTGGTCCTTTCAAATTCAAGACAGTAGATCCAAAAAAATTTGAAGCCGAAAAAAGATTGAAAATAGACAAGTCTCATTTTAGAAGAATTGGGCAGTATTTTTTTACCGTACCATACAAATTACTGGTTATTGTAACAGAATCCAGGAAGTTGACGTTTACAGATCATAGAAGGTTGTATTTGAGAGGTCCAACTGTACTGTAGGTGAAGGTTGACTCTCAGGATACAGTAGGTAGATAGGGTCATATGCAAAAAATCTCAAGGAAATGATGGTGACAAACTGGTGTAATGGCCCCATGGATTTTGTTTGGAGTCATTTTATTAGTCGTTGCCATCACCTTAGCCTGAGAATTGTCTTGCATATGGCCCATAGAACAGGGATATGTAGTCTGTTTTTATATTTGGTTGACCTGATAAATGTTCATAGTTGATATTTTTGTTGCAAACTGTGATTGGTTGATACTCAGTACCTGGTAGTTTTGGTATCAAGCATCAACCAATCATTTGCAGGGTAGAAACCTCAAAGATTTCAGCTGGGAAGGTTTATGGGCAACCTGGAGCAAATACACAGACATTTTCGGGAATGTGGTTATTATCTGATGTTTTGAGTTTTTTGAGAGTAGATGGTATTCATAACTTCTGCATATTGTAACTATTTTCAGGTCTTTTTTTGCTGTTTGTAATTTTCATTTGGGCCAACACTTTCATACTATAAAGATTATATTTGAGTAAATGTACAGTACAGTATGCCATTTTGTAGCACTTTAATAATACTGTATTGGTATCCAATTTTTGGAAAGATATACATAACATGAATGCTTATAAAATATTCCTTGATCTTATTATGGTGTCATGAAATGTGCTGTTAACACTGTCATCCAGATATACTTTGAAATCTGATATAAAATTGATCGCACCCTTATCAATTCGAGCATACAGACTAATTTTTTTAGTTTTTTGTAATCTTTTACCCAGCTGTGATACAAGTTGCAGTCAACACATTTTCACACACTATACACTCGCCATCAAAAATCATTTCACATCTCATTTGACTTGTATTGTACAAGTGCTGTATAGACAAAATTGCCTTAAAGTCCATTACTGTCAAGTATCTTAACAGAGCAGAAGAACCTACTGTCTTACTTATGACACAGTGAATCTCAAGGTTTTCACTATTATAGTCAATATATGTAAAGTGACAGAGAACTTCTAGTGAAGAAAAATTGTTTAATATATTTAATAAACATTTCCTTTGTGGTAACCTTTATAGCAGAGTCCCTGGGAAGAGGTGTCAAAATCATGCATTATCATCATCAAGACTGTTTATGGTTTTTCAAGGTGTGGGGGAAAGGTGTGTACTTGTTGAAATTGCATACTTTACGGACTGATTGATAGTAACGAATGACCTTCATTGATTACTTCATCCACACTGGTCGATTGTCCAGCATCAACAGAAGCATTTTACCGTTCAGCCATATGACTTGTGAGATTCTCATAATACGTTGCACTGATGTCTTCCCCAATTTCTATAATCTTGACATTATTTTCAGCCAGATGAAGTGAGTAAAAAATTGTATTCAGTTGCCTAAGGGTTAATAACTACTGTGGTAACAAACTGCAGCAGCTTTCTACGCTTAGTAAATACTGATGAATGGCCACTGTAGTCGTTGTCAGTAAACGATATTCAGTTTACATATATGCTTGATTTAATGTCATTAGTTCCTGTATTGTATTTATGACACTCCCTTTAATATATGATTCTATTAAGTACTAATCATTTACTCTTTCATTTTATCTGTGATCTAGCTTGTAATGAAAAACCTTAGTGTAGATAACAATTTCATTGAGAGTATTCAGTACATAAAAAGTTATTAAATATTTACAAGCAATCTTTACAAGTACATAATTATATTCATACCAGATTAATGTGACAATAGAAATGTCAGGTGAACATGAGGAAGCACTTGGTGTTGTACATTTTAACCTGTTGCAAGGTTATGTACGAGCAGTTTTATTTTATATTAATGCAATATCAACAGATTTGTCACTGCTGGTTGTAACACTAATTGGAACATTTGTTTTTAAGTCTCATCTCATGCTACAGATATTCCAAATTGTATGTATATTCTTTCACTTCTCTCCTTATTCTCAGAGTTCACCTTCACAAGCTACAGGTGTATGAACTAGTCAGTTTCAGTTGTATGGTTCCCTGCAACCTGTGTCTACATTATTTTTTTTTTTACATAGTCTCTCTACAGACTGAGAGGCCCTGCTCCTTATTAAACTACTTGTATGTAAAAGAGGTAACATTCACACTGTACCATAAGCGAATGGTTGTGATCTTAGAATTTGCAGTTGCAGCTCTTAATGTAGTAAACTTTATTAAAATATGCAGTGTACAATATAGTACTGATACCAGTATTGAACTTAATGCTTTATCAAAAGATTGTCCATGTTGAAATAAGATATATACAGTACTGTATTGCATGTGAATGTATTTCAGCTTCAGCAGCTACATTATATTTTATTTGTAGTTCTCTATGGATATGGAATTATATTCAAACCAGCATAAACTTTCAATAAACATTAATCTGTCATTTGATAACGGATGTTTCAGTGTTCTTGGTGTTTATTAGTATTTTGACTTTTTCATGTAGACAAGTTGTGCAATAGAGCACGAAAGTTAAACACTGGTGGATGTTATATTCTCTAATTTATTAGTTTGGGTTTTTAAGCAGGTTTCACAGATGACTCAAAGGTAGTTACTATACAGCTCATAGAATACAGTATTGAAATGATTACCAAATTGTATCCGTGGCCAAATACTCCATGTACTGTATTATCATTGCTATTATATTTTTGTTTTCACTCATAATGCAAAAATAACCCAGTGCAAGGATTATCCCATGTTTTGATATTGAAATCATAATCAACACAGGAACTATGTGCCAGAAAATTTGTAAGGAACCATTACATCAGCCATTGTCAAACACAATTTATTTTCACTTGGTTGTAAGTGTTTGACAGTTAGGTAGCACATCTTGTCGGACTAATTATCAACTGCCATGGATGCAGGTTCTTAAATTTTTGGAGTTTGAGTGTTCCAGATGGATATATAATTTAATGTGTCTAAAGCAATAAATTTAAGCCTTAAGAACGAGTGAAATTAAATCTTAAGATTCAAGCGTATGGTAGATCCATAATCCTCATATTTCCTATTACTGTACCTACTATTTTCTTACCTGCAAGCTTTAACCAATCAGTCTTGCAGCATATCCCACATTAAATATGATCTTTACACTGCAGTAATTTACCTTTGAAAAATTATAGTTTACACAAAGATTATGAGTAAGAAAATTTATGAGGCAGTTAATGGCTTTTCCTGTAACTAACTTGATATGCCTGGGGTTTACAAGAAAATGATGGCAATGATTTAAACTATTTAGTTTTACATATAAAAAGATGAATGATTATTTGTAATGGTTATAATTCCATGATCCACGGAGTGTGTTGCTTGCTGGAAATCATTGGAAATACAATATATTCATAAGACAAAGACCAATTTACATGAAGCATGCAATTGTGACTCGGTATTTAATGCTATCAATTCCACTTCTGTGCTGACTCGTCTTAATTATTCTTATGTACTATACTAGTACAGTTTAAAGTGTACTATATTACAGATTATGAAAAATAACTTTGTAGCAAGCAATTTGACATTGAGCATGCTGAGGTTGTTGCAGAATGGATGTGCAATATTTACAACTTGTCAAGACTATTGGACATGATACGATTCTTGCTTCACCGAGTAATGCAATCCTGTATAAAATGTACTTTATGGCTTGGTATATCCCAAGTGTTAAAATAATCTTACTACTCATCCTCTTGTGGCCATTTTATATTATTTATTATTGTGAATAGTTTTGTATGTATTGCTTCCTCTTTGTTATGTTAAATTGTTATGGAGTCTGTAGAGGTTTACATCTTTTTCTTTGTATAACAGTTGTTGTATTATGTATAAAAGTTGTATGTAATAAAATATTACATTGGTAACTTTATCACTGATTAATTATGACCCAACCACCCACCATTCTCAGTTATATCTCCCCCACTAAAGGTTTACAGTTGCATAGCCTCAAGGATCTACCCCTTGCATGCCAGGGGTACTGCAGACTCAGACAGGCATGTATGGCAAGTGTGAAATGTAACAGAATGCAAATGATGTCAGAAGAGGATTGAAATGGTGAAAGTTCTTAACATTGAGAGGTTGGATGTTTTAGGGAACATGCCAAAGACGAAAGGTCATTTACTAGATGAATGGGATGGTATGAAGTGTAGGAGAGGAAGCGAGGTGGAAGGAAAGTAAGAGTTTGCTGATCAATTTCTTTGTTGGAAGAAAAAGTACATAAGGCAAAATTGACAATAAAAGAAGGCATGAATGCTACACAATAATTAATTAGTTATATATTATACATTACTATTATTAGCTACAATAATTTTCCAGCCTTAGCCTAGGTACAATATTCATAGATTGGAGCTCCTGAAAGAGAAGTTTACAAGCATATGGAATCCGTATGGATGAGACATTTGCTGAGGAACGGCAGTAGTGGCACCAACCTGAGTAACCCAGTAAACCACAAGAGTTGCACACATCAACATCAAATGCATCTGATGAAATCATTAACCGCTCCAGTAACAGCATGCTGAAAAAGAAGTACAGTACTGTACTGTGGAGTAAAGGGGAAGGACAGCATCATCCCCTTATTGTGATGGACTGTTATCTTATGGGAGGAGGAGTAGTGAAACAATTAATGGTCTTTCCCATTTCATTATTACTACTCCTAAAATTGCTCTGAAATCACAATTCTCCTTGTTATAACTCTAACAATTCTCCTTGTTATAGAAGACAATTACCTGCCCCAACCAACTAATGTAATTATTATATTATAAAAGAGACCACAACAGGTGGGATGAAATAAACAAGTACCATATGAGATAGAACTTCTGAACATTGGAAAGACATTTAGTACTGCATGAATGAACAATGACTGCAAGATATTCATAACAAAAGGAAAAAGTATGAAGCCTTACCTGGCACCATGACCAATTAGACAATCCCGTTCCATCTCCCCAAGTCTGAGGCCACCATCTCTGGCACGTCCTTCAGTGGGTTGGCGGGTGAGGACAGCTCGTGGGCCCCGGGATCGTGCATGCATCTTATCCATCACCATATGCTTGAGTTTCTGGTAGTACACTGGACCAAAGAAGATGTAAGCATTGAGGGGCTCCCCAGTGGTGCCGCTGTACAGGATGTCCTTACCCTGTTGGGACACAAAGACAAGGAATTACTACATACAGTGTACAATTATAGTAGAGTAAGAACCTTTTTAAAAGTAAAATTAATATCCTTCTATACAAACAATGATAATTACATCTTATCATGCCAATCCCAAGCTACAATAATCATGTGGCACTATTATCTGTGCTGACATGAAGTCATAACTGTGATCAAGTCCAGCACTTTCGTTATAATAAGATAATGTTGATAAAATATGACTGTTCATCTACTAAATTATATTGGAACAACAAGGCAACACTCTACGTTCTTTTTCTAACTCATCAAGCCCTTTGTTCCATACCTATGGTACTTTTTGCTCCCTATATCTCTTTCCCCATAGTTTAATCTTTCCCCTTCCCCTGCTTAACCTCTTTGTACCACTGCCATACTTGCCTTAGTGAAAAATATTCCCTCTGGGCAATGTGCTATTTCTATTTGTAATAATAATGAAATACACTTGCCTTTTACTTAGAATGATCGTTTAGAAAGCATGATATACTGTATTCCAGCAATTAAACAAATCCAATATTGTATAATATTAGACAGTAACATGAATATTTTACTCACCTGATAATTATATCCATGTCTGACTAACTCTTCCATTATTTCTTTTACTGGTGTTCCTCCAAATGCTGTACCATAATTATATTTTCCTTCCAAAGCAGCGGATTTACTGCCGAGCAGCTCCAGCAACTTCCCTACAGTCATACGGGAGGGGAAACCATGTGGGTTCATGATCATATCTGGGTATATTCCTTGATCAGTGAATGGCAAGTCCTCCTGTTGTACAATGAGGCCAGTCACACCCTTCTGTCCATGCCGAGATGAAAATTTATCGCCAATTTCAGGACGGCGAGTCTGTCTTGTTAAAAGCTTGATCAAATGAAAATCATCTGTGTCAGAAGAAAGCATGACTTTCTCAACGTATGTTGTTCCTGGACCTTTGTGAAGAACCGGTGTGTCTCGGAAACTAACCTGTCTCTGAGCCTGATCATTAGTGAAAGACAACTGGGTAACTGTGGGCATCTGCTTGTTGATAAGAACTTGGCGTGGCTGCACAGGTGTTCCAACTGCAGCAAACCCATCACTGTCTAATGTCTCATGTTTCCAAGTTGCCTTTTGCTTTCCTCCTTCAAGAACCTCCATGACTGGTCCCTGTACCCTGTCTGAAGTCTGGTTGGCATATCGTTTCACAGAACACTTGTAATTTCTATACACTAAACATCGTCCATACCCACGGTCTAGAGATGACTTGTTGATGATGATGGCATCCTCTATATCATACCCTGAGTAGCTCATGACAGCAACCATTGCATTATGGCCAGCTGGGAGATGCTCAAAATTAATGAGTTCAATAGTCCTAGTTTTCACCAGAGGCTTATGAGGATACACAAGATTGTACAAGAGAGTATCAATTCTGTTTCTTTGATTATAGCCAATTGTCCCCATAGCCTGCTTTCCCATGGCACACTGGTATGTGTTCCTAGGACTCTGGTTGTGGTGAGGATAGGGAATGAGCCCAGCACACACACCTAATATGGTGAACGGCTCTATTTCCATATGGGTGGTCTTTCTCTCAATTTCATGTTCATACATAGCAATACTGGAATCATTTTCTTCATTCACATCCAAGTATTCAACAAGACCCTCATGGAGAAAATCATCAAACGACATCAAGCCTCTGGTCAACCTTTTGATGTGCTCGTCAGTGACAGCTGGCTGACAGTTTTCAACAATGATGTATGGTCGACAAAGCCTCCCACCGTCTGAACTGATGTAAACACAGCGGTGCTTGTAGTGGGTATAGATGGATACAAACCCACTGATGACTGTGTTGCGTCGCATGGCACGGAACACTCTGACAACTCTCTCATGATAACGGGTAACTCCAATGATATTACCGTTCAAGAAGACTAGGAACACATCTCTACTGGAAAGCTCTTCCCCAGAGAGTAAATTGATGTCCTCTACACCACAGTTGAATGCCAGCTCAATAATTGGTTCTGGGTCAACTTCTGTGGTGATATGAGTCATCAAAGCCAAGTTCTTCACCAAGCCACAAGACTCTCCTTCTGGTGTGTCAGAAGGACAGACCATACCCCACTGTGATGGTTGCAGGGACCGGGGTCCACTCACTTTACGGGTCTTCTCAAACTGGGAATTAACTCTTGTCATCATACCCAAAGCTGATATATAAGAGAGCCTAGCCAAAACCTGAGTCACCCCTTGCCTCTCCATCTTGAACCTCTTGATTGTCCAGTTGCCAGTTGATATGGCTACTTCTAAACCATTAGTTATGGAATCTTGGCTGGAATTCATATAGTGTACAGTATCAAACTGAGATACTTTCCCCTTTTTACCAAGAACCATATCAGCTCTTTTCTTCAAGTCTGAATTGAACTTTTTAAACAAGTCTTCAAATAAGAGTGAGATGAGGGAGCCAGCCAGTTCTAGCCTCTTGTTACCGTAGTAGTCTCTATCATCAATGGCACGAGTGTCACCTTGAGCTTCAATGACCCGTCGTACCATCAATGCTAGGTATATAGATTTCATCTTGAAATTGAACTTCTCAACAGGTACATGGGCCAGAATGGTGGTAGCTAAAAGATCTCGAGCCTCATCAACTGGTGTCTTCTTTGGGCCACGGTCGAAAAATCTCTTCTGGCGGACTTTATTTCCTATGAACTTGAGAGCCTGTGTTTGTGTATAAACATTCAGTCGTGCACATTCCTCCAGTGAGGCAGCAAAAGAAGTCATGATGCGGTCTTCAGTGCCAATCATCTGGACTATCTCCTGGTCACTGGCAACTCCCATAGCTTTAAAAACAATACCCACTGCCACATCATCAGTGAGTGTATTGTGCTTCAGATAATGCTTCCCATTCTTCATGGTGACATTAGTACGAGACTTCTTCTCATGGGTGGATGAAGTTACCTGACAAGTGAGTGAACCTTTCTTATCTTCTTCTACAATCATTCGGTTCTTGGACAACTGCTCTTGTATCAGGATAACCTATGGAAAATATATATAGCTAATATTAGTAACTACAGTATGTAGTGAAATCAATACAAATACAGTACAGTACTGTAGGGAGAATAGAAACATACTTGATGTCAGTGACCACAGGATATCACAGCCTTATAAGCCACTGACAATATCAATGGCTTCAACAACAGTATTATTATATAAACTGAAGAAATTAAAGAAAATTAACACATAAAAGAGCTAAATACATAATGGTACTGAATATCAAATTCAAATCAAGCTTATCAGGTACATTGTAAAGATGGAACCTCCAACAATCATAATCACCATCATGAATGTGTCAAATGGTTAGTTAGGCTTCAGATCACTTAAGTTCTAATGCATTGCATTGTACTGTACCTGTATACTGTACTTATGCATTCTGGAAGTAGCACACTCAACCTCAGGCATGTGATAAGTAAGTTTCAGTGTGACATAATCAAGCTTGTGCAATTTTAAATGCAGCAAGTATGCAACAAGTAAATTTAGGCTCATTATAACAAATGTTTAAAGTTTTTTGATGGATTTATTGCTGTACTGTACCCACTTTTTCCTGTCCCTTGATGATGAAGTAGCCTCCTGGGTCATGTGGACACTCATTATACTTGGCCAGTTCTGCGTAGGAGCGACACTGAGACAACACACAGTTTGAGGACCTCAGCATGATAGGCATCCTCCCTGCAACATATTTATAGAGTTCAGGTACATACAGTATTACAAAACAAAACATGGAAATGGGCCTGAATGAAGGTTATGATAAACCATATTTGTAGTACAGTCGGCGGCAGAAGTCCTGTCCCCTCATCTACTTCACCGAGACACGCTTTGTTCATGGACTCGAGAAATACGCATGTTTTCTACACCTAACAATCTCGAGTCTAAGAACATCGAGTGCCTCGGTGAAGCAAGTGAGGTGACAGGACTTTTGCCGCTGACTGTACAGTACAGTTCTAATGATATTTACTTTCTCTCATATTAACAATATTAGAGTAACTACAGTAAACTACAAGATAACATGTTATCATATTCCTTAAAGCTCTAAGGATACAAAGATTTTTTAAAGTCCAACCACAGGACTACCAATTTCTCCAAACTGTACCAAGAAACAATGCTTATGCACAGCCTAAAAGTGATACATTTTTGTAGGAATTAGTAGCCTCTAGTTAATTAACAAAGCAACTTCTAGACTATCCCATCCAACTGGAGGACTGACTGACCAATGGGAATGTCCCTCCTGAAGATCCTATGGTCGCCCCTCATGAACTCCACATCCACCATCACCGGGGCAGAGTAGGTGATGTCTCTCAAACGACACTCATGGGGTGCAGTGTCATTTGAGATGTTCATGCCCTCTTCAATGTTAGGCTTCCCAACCCGCACATCTAAGTACCTGCAAATACAACATACACATTATCATTAAATAATTACACCTCACAGTCAAATAACCACATCAACAAATACAGTAGCCATCCCTTTTGTAGGGTTCAAATATGTATGTGAATTGATCATTAGATATAACAATTATATTGTACAAAGGTCTTTGTATACTTTACTCTTTTATACATTTAACCATACATTTCTTCATGATATGAAACCACTTCAACATGTGCATGAATGAATCACTACAGATACAGTAATATTTTTGATAAATGTCTTGAAAGCTGCGTGAATCTAACCTTCTACTGTACTTGGATACAGAAAGCACAACACTTGACCAAAATGGTAAAGCATTTTAAGAATACACTGTATGGTACTGAAAATATTAATATTAATATTAAACATAGTGTCTGCAATATAAAAATCCATGGAAGACCAAAATTACTAAATAAATAGTTACCCAAGGAAGAACTTCTATACCTTGAGTTCCTTTCCGATTATTGCATGCAGATGTTTTATGCAGGTCTATATTAAATACCGTACCATACAGTGTTGGCATTATATGTTCAAAGACAATATTTCCATACCGGTACTTACTTAACATAAAACAAAGGATCAACATCACTGGTAACCTTGCTATTGGCTCGAACAATATTTTTTATATCGACATTGATGAAGTAATTGAAGGAGTCAATGTGCTGCTTCACCAGACCCTTTACACGCAGAAATGCTGGTACCAACTTCCATTTCTCCTGTCAAGGGAAAAACAACTTTCAGTACTAAATCTTGATGGGTAAATGAATTTTTCTACACAAATCAAACAGACTTATCAGACCAAATCTGCCCAAGGGTATTATTTTTTTTGTCTGACTGCAATGTCTAGACAAATGTCTTTACAAGTTAGAAGACCATTCTATGACTATAAGAGCACTCAGTGGAGTCCTGTACATACCTTTGCAAATGCCAAATATAGCCTTGGCCAGAAATAGAACTTATATGTGTCATAATATAAAATATATTGTCACAAGAACATAGAAAGTATGGTTCTGTTGGATACCAAAATTAGTTTAGTTGGCAATAGAAGTCAGTTGACTGGAGGTTGGGGATATGGCAAAACAAAGCATTTATTAATTAATGAAACGAAGGTTAAAATCCCTCAAAGAAGAAAGTAAGAAAAACATAGATATATTGGGGGAACTACTTTTAGCATAATCTATAAATTTATCCTAATAACCTTATCCTCTATTACCTCTTACCATATATCAGTGTAAGAATGTACCTAATTAAATATACCATTAATGATGCAATAAACCAAACTTACTTCAATTGACTTGACGGGTTGACTCATCACATTTGGGTCAAGATCAGCCCACTCTGGGACGAGGCTGCCGTGAACAGTTTCTCCCATAGTGATGATTATTTAATTAATATGACTGCCAACATTAGGTCTCTTCACCGCTCCTTCAAGTGCTGCTGCGTGATGGTCTGTCTCCTGGGGCGCGTTGTTTCTGCACTCTGCGGGAAAAAATAAAAAAACATTATGTCTAGATATAGAATGAATTACGGTAATTAAAAAGGGTAGAAAGAAAACTGTATTAGACCAGAAAGACCATAATTATATATACCAGTATACCAAAAAAAAAGTGGGAAAAAAACTAAATATGTTGGGATCCAGAATGAATTACAGCAATTGAAAGGGGAAGAAAGAAGGGTAAATATTCAAACAATTACCGTTATTGCGTACGGTTTTTCTACCTTCATTACCCACTTATTTAGACCATTCTAAGACTATTTTCTTCTATGGCATTTCCTCCACAAATGCCCCATTTCTAAGATATTCAAATGGGGCATTTTGAAATTAGCCTGACCTTACCTAACCTAACCTAGACCGCATCAGACTACCGGGACCTAACCTGGGCAGACTACCGGGACCTAACCAGGGCTAACTACCGGGAAATAACCGTGGTAAAGTACAGGATATGACCGGGGGCAAAATACTGGGACCTAGCCGGATCTGGCAACACTGCTACAGAACGGCAATTCTTTCAATAAATACCGAAAGAAGACTGTGATAGAATAGTTTGAAAGATCATAATCATATACGTATTATCACAAAGAAGATTACAGATAGGACGAACAGAACAATTATGAAGGAAAACTAAGAGATGATGGTGGAATAAAGTGAGCAAAGGGAATGGTTCAGTTCCAAAGGGGTGCCCAAACGTTTAAAATAGCCTGAAAAGAAAAAATAATAATAAGCTGCATGTATTTACCTTCAATACCTACAAATAACATCGCCCCCCCTCCAAAAAAAACAAAAAAGCTATTATTATTTACTTGTGATGATGATAGTGTAAATTCAGTACATATCAATAATTATTTCGTCAATAGACAATACCATTATACCGGTCCTTACTAAAATGTATCCAAAGTTCCAAACACATGTGACTGACCACCACATTTTTATTTATCATTTATATCATTTATATCCTTTATACTGAAGATGTGTGTGTCTGAGATGGTAGTACAGATAACACACAATACGTAGATGGAAATGATTAATACTGTACTATTCTAATTTCTTCTTACCGCCTCCTCAAATAAATAATAAACAACAAATTGAAAAAAAAGGTCCTCAACTCGAGATTTGGGATTTTGCACTGTTGTTTGTTTATTTACACGTGACTAATTAATTATTTTATTAATACAAAATATGTAAGAAAAATATGTTGATACCATTATAATATATACATTTTTATATGAGTGGAATCTGAGAGAAATCAAGTTTAAATTTTGAACCGATATGAAGAATAATTATTGAGTTTTTTGTGACGTCATCAAAACAAACCAACAACATACATGACAATAATTCCAATGAGAAAAATAGAGAAACAGTTTATAAATTCTGGAAAATAAGGGAGAATAAAATAAAATCCTTAGTGTAACAGAAAAATTAAAACAAGACCCAGACCACAAGAACTTATAATAGTGAACACATCAGTAAGTGCCGATCAAAAGGCATAACTTCCGCCATCAACCTGAACCTGAACCTGAACAACAACAATAATAATAATACAGTAAAATAAAGTGTGTCAGTGTGTGAGGTAATTATTATTAGTGGTGTTATATTATTATTATTAAGAGGGAATTATTGCACTTCACACTTGTATTTGGGCACATCTGAAGGTCTGACCAATTTAACAGTCCTTTTGTTTGTGTTTTTATTGTTTTGAGTTATTTTTACTTTTAGTTAGTTAGATCCCTGTCCCAATTTGTAGATCGGGATTTTATTTGAGCTCTTCCTCACAACATATCCAAAGGTGAAAATATTCTAACCGAGGGAGGGACAGAAATATCCAGTATATGGTTATGCTCATTTAGGCCTGAGTTACGTGATTTACTCCCCCTTTTAAAATCATGAAATTCTCAGCTTTTTCTGTTTTAGTGGCATTAGGCATTACCTTTATCTGGCACGAATAATACAGTTCATGCCCTGGATTGTGGTAATTCTTGTTAAAGAATAAAGAATTGTTTAAGAGGTGCAACGAGTTCTTACGATGTTAGTGAAGATGTTATCTTCACTTGGGGTTAATGGCAAATAAGTTTGTGTTGGTCTAGTCAAGTCTTTTTATTTCTTCAGGTTTTCCATTGCATATAAAGTTTTATAGCTAACCTGGAATATGATCATGTAATTATATTTTATAGCTAACCTGGAATATGCTCATGTGACTATATTTTATAGCTAACCTGGAATATGCTCAATCATATACAAAAAGGTTGCCTGCTACAGAGGTTTCAAGAAATGTACAGAGTAGTAATTATTGCAGTCAATTATTAAGAAAAGATTAAAAACACATCTGTT
This sequence comes from Petrolisthes cinctipes, assembly GCA_033782935.1. NCBI lineage: Eukaryota > Metazoa > Arthropoda > Malacostraca > Decapoda > Porcellanidae > Petrolisthes > Petrolisthes cinctipes. The sequence continues at coordinate 82,932 of JAWQEG010002978.1, read as the reverse complement.
TGCAGAGTGTTACGACAGGGATAATATGAGCATCAACACATCTTTAATTCCTGTCCAACACCTGCATTTCTCACCAAGCTATTTTCACTACTCATCCAATGCCATATTGGTTGGTGTTAAATGAATATCACAGCAACAGTACTGTAACTCATTATTAGGCTAAATAACTGCACATGTATTGCTCAAAAGAACCCTATACAGTACAGTACTAACATTTAATAATTTTCAGGCTTAGTGGTGTGATCAGCAATGTTGAAAAATGGAAAATTCCAGTACAGTATTATAAAACAGCTGTAACAAAGTAGTAATTGGAACAGTGGAGCAGAGATTGAAACCTATAGCAATCTGGGTACCACCGTACGAGTACCATACCCCAGCCCTTGAACTGTTTCATACTTTTGCCTCTATTATGTCTAAGAAGCATGAAGATTCACAAAGAAAAGAAACTCTTCTCAAACAAACTGCAAATGAATATTCAACTTTCTTGCCAATTGACACAACAGCAGAGGTTAGTACAGTATACAGTATTAAATACAGAAGGTCACAGTCTTACATAAAGAGAATTATGGTGAACTTTGGGATATCATGATACTCACCTGGTTTACTCACCTGGTAGGGCTGCCAATCAGCATCGCATGACACACCAAGGATCAAGCAGCCCAAAACACAATATGATACACCAGTCAAATAGGCATTGAGTTATGCAGTAAAAGGGACAGCATTGGGGTGACTGGTAAAGTGTGTCGGAGCATTTGTAAATTTGATTGTAATGGCATGGGATGAGTTGGAAGGAAAAGAATAGTAAATGTATATAGAAATATATACATAATGAGGTGTGTGTATGAAGCCCATATCTATGTACTAAACAGAATATCTTGTAGATGATGAGTTAGTTTAGTCTTGAATTGGGCAAGAGAGGGGGAGTCAACTATTTAACTCGATAAATCACACAAAATAGGGGTAAAATAATAGGCCTAACCTTGATATTCATCTGTTATTGTCAACTGCTAATTTACAAGAGAGTGAAATGAGAGACAAGCATTATTGATGCTGATCAGTTGATTCCTAATAATTTCAGAGAGCTGGGCTGGACAGGGAACTGGAGTCGATGCTGACCCGATTAGAGGAATATGGGACCCTGTTAGAGCGAGTGAGTTTAGATTAGATTACACTGAAATATTTTTTAGAGTAATGAAATTTATAGTTGTACATACACTTTGAGATATTAGAATTATCCATACATAAAGATTTAATGAATTATAAGAGATTTTCATTCTCCTGTAGGTTTCATTATACATTACTGAAAATCGGTTTTCTTTTTCCACCAGACCCGCAGCGAGAGTCGCCATGTTGCAGAAGTCCTTGTGCCTCAAGTGTATTCTTACTACCAGGTAAGTCATCTGTAGGAGTATGGTAAGTGTATAACATAGATAGAAGGAATGGAGGGGAAAGGAACATTCATGATGAAATTGATTTTTCAAATAAAAGTACAGTAAACTATTATGTTTATGTTCAAAGGAAGGTAAGACTTGCACACCAAATATTTAGTTTCATGAAAAGCTTGTAAGCAAGATGATGATCTAAAGTGACTGATCACAGTACACTGGTTAACAGACTCTGCAGAGAACCTTCCAGACGGTAGACCAACTGGAAACATTGGTGGGTCGAGTTAAGTCTGACCTCACCACTATGGAAGACACTGTCGCCAAGGCTGAAGCTGATCTCGGCCTCAGTCAGGGCTTCACCACTGTCATCAAGCCACTCTTCTTTGTAAGTGCCCTGATAATAATTACAGCCAGATCAGGATCACTTCATACTCCTGAGTGATTCATTTTTCTGTTGCTGACAGTATATCCACAGTTGATTGGCTGATGGTTAACTTCCATGGTTATGGCCCATGGGTGTCAGTCTTTAATAAATCATGGAACAGAAGTATTACACAGAACTGTAGATTTGTCATGCATTAAACATAAAGGCACAGAAATTTTTTTATCTTCCAGCATCTCAAGATGCTGGAAGATAAAAAAATTTTATTAGTTCATCAACTAATGTTTTCTTATATAATTATATAGTCTCACTATATTTCAGAAGAGAGAACAGATTCCTGCTCGACTGTCTGCCCCTGATCCAGCCTCCTTTCAGGCTCCTGAGATCTTTAATGCTGAGGATTATTTTGCTCCCACCACAAGCAACACCAGTACCGTCCCCCTCTCTCAACTAGAGTAGAGGAACCAGGGTGTTGTCTGTATGTGTGTGCCTTGTTATTATTGTTAATCATGGAGGATATATTGCAACGTTAATATTTCTTGTACGGAAGGCGGTTGTCTTTGTTATTGTTGAGTAATGTAAATAATTATAGAGTACTTCATTCTCATCATGAATAACTGACATTTACTGGAGCCATGTTGGTTCAATATATATAATAAATATTGTTTAGTACTTAATACTTGTCTTTATTATCATAATTAATACTATACAATACTGTACTATACTTCCTTTTTTTTTTCCAAGGTACTGTACATTACCAGGGTCAGGTAAATGGAAAAATGAAATAAGATATATGAAAATTTCCAGATGGAATTGTTCATCAGAAATAAACCTTTTTTCTATAGGCTGGACTACAGGGCCTATATTATCTACCTTATTATAATGTATAATACAGTTTTCAGGTTTGAGGCTGTTCATTGTATGCATTGTATGCAAAGGTAAGTGCACTTCTGTGATCTAAATGTACTGTATGAACTACTGTATTATTTTATTATGTCCTACCGCAAGTCAAGTAAATAGGGATTTAGCACGAGGAATGTTAATGCGGTATTTATTGAATGAATTACCGTTTTGTAGCATTGTTGCCAGATCCGGCTGGGTCCCAGTATTTTACCCCAGTCATTTATTGTACTTTATCACGATTATTTCTCGGTAGTTTGCCCAGGTTAGGTCACGGTAGTCTGCCCAGGTTAGGTCCCGGTAGTCTGATGCGGTCTAGGTTAGGTTAGGTCAGGCTAATTTCAAAATGCCCCATTTGAATATGCCCTATCTTGGAAATGGGGCATTTGTGGAGGAAATGCCATAGAAGAAAATAGTCTTAGAATGGTCTAAATAAGTGGGTAATGAAGGTAGAAAAAACGTACGCAATAACGGTAATTCATTCAATATTTACCGTTAATGCTAGTGAGGATTAATCATATTTATATTAAATTTCATAAATGTATTTTTCTACTAATAGCCCACATCACCCACGTACGCTAGTCATGATACAACCACAGAGGGTACAACAGTACACGTTCACGTTGCCATGACGACGATCCCGGCAACAGTGTTGCCAGGTGCTTTTGAAGATTAAATTTATTTTTATGTTTCTGTAATAATTTTCATCATAAATTATCACATTTCATTATGGGGGTGTGATCTGCTATGTTACCCTAACTTCACCTTCTCCATCCTCCTACCAGCTTAAATGGTGCGGACGTAATCTATTGATTCTAGTTTTGCATATTATAATTTTTCATAAATTTCAGGTATAGTAGGCTTATTCAAAGGAAATCACATGCTAAAAACGACACCTACTCCCACGAACAGATAGTGTAACTCTAAAGTTATTTAAAGAAAACTTAAGGAAACTGAAATAAAGTTGATAACTTTTAAGCCTTATATTCGCAACTCAAAATTCTCACTTTATACCTACTACTGATGGCTATATGATTCACAATTTAGCAAAAAAAATTGTATGGAGAAGAGTGCATGTTCGCTTTGCCATTATACAGCTTTGCGATTAAACAATTAAATAAAACTTCCCTCTTATTAGTTATAGCAATGTGCAGTCCCATTATCAGGATGCTGTTGAGTTGGTATCACTGCTTGGAAATTTAGTAAGTGACGAGAGGACCAGTGATGGGAATGTTGTAATATTATTTGATTACTATGGCTCTGTGAATGGAAAACAAGTATAATATTACAAGTATGTGAAGTAAGAGTGTTTTATAGATGATTACCAGTCTGTTTCATTTTATTACATGTCTAAATGATATAGGAATATGTTCTTTACCATTTTTTTATGTGTTGCTATGAGGGTATGAGAGTGAATCAGCTGTTCTAAGTCAAAAAAATACTATAATAACAATAGGCCTAATGAGTAGCTGAGGTTGCCAAGGGAAATGGTTTTGTGTGGGAGTTTCTTTATCATCACATACAAGATATTAGGCCTAAGTTAAGGTAGTCGGTGGTATATTGTGAGATTCCTTTACTATAAGTTGTAACACATTTGTTACTGTTTGTTTATAGTCATCTAAAGGTAGGTTCAGTGTTGGAGGACTTCCTTTGTCCTTAATTATGTTGTCAAGTTAAGACCATGGTACTGACATTAATGTACTGTCATGGGATGTAATGACACAATTATGCATGCAACTGCTTTTATAAGACAGACTAATACTCAGACAAACTGAGGTAATCATATAACCTTTTCTCAGTTTTGTAGAAGGTTTTACTGTACAGTACATCTTGCTTTATAACCATGGCTATGCTATGCTATACTGAGTATGTATCTGGTTTATTGTACCTAATACACAGTCTTAATATTATTCTGTCTGATGGTTGAGATTATCGACTTACCTGTATTAGATTGCATTTTTTTATTTTTACTTAAAACTATGCACCAAAGTATACTTGGACATTTCAGATTATATGTTAGAGATACCCAGAAGGAACTGGTTTACCAACAAGACACACCCACCAGTCTCTTTAATATGTCCTTGTGACACACAGTACTTTGAGTCTGCTGAGAATAACCATCCAGTATAATATTTATGTACTTGTGCATTACAGTAAGATATGCTTGGGTACGTATGGATAGGCCTACAGAGAGAATTTAAATAATATCATCGTCTGTTATATTTTGCATAATATATAACATTTAAGTAATTTACAAAATTGAATGCTGTCTCATTAAGCCATGTAGATAGTCTGGTATTGTACTTTTGAGCTTTCAAATGGTATTACCATATGTGGTATTACCATGCGTACAGTTATTGTGGTATTAATGAATAATGTCATGGTTGGAGGCCAATGCCTGACTTTCATTAGGTAGGGTCTGAAGAGAGTTGACTGTAGGAGCAATAATAACCATTTCATCAACAAAGGTTAATGAGTTGATGCACTCATCATATACTTGACAGCTATGTTTTGTGGAGGTGACTGTACTGTATGTTACTCAAATTGAAGATCGACATGGTTATATTCCTGATATTTACAGTATGTACATTGCTTACTTCCAAATTATAGTACTTTATTATACTGTACTGTAAAATAGGTCGCCTCTGGCTAGCACAGTGGTAGAGTGCGCAGCTGCAGTTTCTGTGGTCCAGCGTTCGAGTCCTGCTCGGGACACTGTGAAAATCTCTCACTGTTGCCAGAGGTTACCACCCCTGTGAGCATGGGGTGGGGGGATTGAGTCGACTGTCTGAGGCCTGCCTGCTTAGGCAGCCATAGCCGAAGCTGACTTGGATCCTGTTTCGGTGCAAAATCCGCAAAGCGAGGGGCACGGGGAACCCCTCCTCTGTAAGATTTCCCTAGCAAAAGGTTACCTCCAGCGTGGAGATGAAGGCCTGGTATATAAAAAAACAAATAAATAAATAAAATATGTACGGTAGTTATGAATGGTACAATACAATGCAGTAATTGAACTGATTATAATTATCTGTTATGAAGAGGCTATAGGAAAATTCTGATAATGTTATCTTCTTGTGTATAGGAACTCATGATGTACCGGTATGAATTGATAAAGAGTGATTATTACTGCATGACAGTTAACTTCTGTTAATTTGTTTGTATGTGTGTTTATGAATGGACAAGGCTTGTCGTTCCTTCAAAACCTCTTTATAGCCAGCACGGAGTACAGTATAATGGTCTTTGGTAACAAGCATAGGCCTGTTTGTGGATGACACTTTGTTGCCAAAAGGCGACAGCAACAACAATAACGCACCCTATATACAGTACTATCTTTTTTATATAACTGTGACCACAGATACCACTAGCACATCTGCATAGTAATTGAATTTGCGACTACCAGCAGGATAAGAATGTTGGGACTAACTGGGCCTAATGATAGCAGTATTGATTTACATTTGATAAATTGGTCTGTACAGCTAAAAAAAATTTTTTATGTAGATTAATACACATAATGTTTAATTTCAGTTAGCAGGATGCCACAAAGTACCTACCATATATTGATATGCCTGTACAGTACTATTTAGTGGCCTATTCACGATATTGCTCTCTAGGTTATGAATTTCTGATGTTAACTTTTGGGTAAATAATCAACCAGGCAGAAATAGTAAAACATTTACTGCACTTTGTATATTATTATTTTTCACTAGTGTAGTACAGTTTTCTTACTTTCTTCTATTGCAGAAAATGATGCATATGAGCTTCTACTTTTCCTCCACTGTCTACGACTTCCTCTTCCCAGGAGTCAACGTAGTGACAACATGGGGTATGTTCTTCTCACCCTCTTACATCACAAAGCATACTACTGTATAGTCATTGTGCATGTGTTCTTTGCAGTAGTAAGTAATAATATACAGTGTGCTGATAAGTCTGTGGAATATTCTGCTAAGTGTTGTTACCAAAATTTTACAGTGCTATAATCATCATTCTTGTCCTTCACTTTGCACATTACCATACTGTACTACATACAGTTCATGCTTGCAGAGCCCCCAACCAGGCAATGGTTCCAGGTTTGAAACTTCAAAGATATGCCTAATCATATCCCGTCATTGCACACAATGTACTGTTTATTGTACATTTCACAGAGGTAACATTATTGTATAAAAGTATTGATAATTATGTTGTCAGTGAAGATTCCTAAGATCCTTCTCTGATGATGTGTTTATACATGTGTACAGCTATGGTGTCACTCTGCCTGGGGTTGGTGACCCTGTCAATACTGGTCGAGGGCTTTAAGGTGGCCCGTACACAGCTCTTCAAATTGTCATTAGCACACCAGGATGACGCCAGCTTGTGCCACATTCCTCAGAGGTCACCCAGCTCACTTCCTTCTTGGTGCTGTTGCAGTTATGAGGGGTCAAGTAGACACAGGTAGCTGTGTGTGGCTTTTTTTCCAGCTAAAGTATGATATAGATTAACTTCATATAATACATTTGTGGACAGTACAAAATATATTGATCTAAGATCTGTAAATATATCTCTTGCCAGCTTCAATAGCCACAAATGATGTGGCTGTTTTTACAATACAGTATTGCCTCCAGACCACCTTCTCTCTTTCATGAACTCGTCCCTTTTCCAACTTAGGTCTTTCTCATCCAGTATACCTTACGTCTCCAGCCATCCACCTTACCCTCAGTCTGCCACTCCCTCTTTCCTCTAACACCACTTTACTTTTTTCCCTATAGTTAGTCCCAGCTTGAGTTTATGTTGTTTAAAGTCATTGGATGAATAACTTTTAGACTGCATTTAGTGATTCCTGTTGTTGGCCAAAAACAGTGCTGTGAGTGTTAAAAGTATATTATGTTCTAGCACAGTGCCCATGTATGTTATGAAGCTACTTATCACTATGGACAGAGTCAACTTTGCAAGGAGTATTTCATGTTATTGTATATTTCAATCCATTAAATTTATGATGTATATGGTGTGTATATTAAGTAGCAAAATTCTGTACAGGTAGTTATGTTTTTGAGCTAACATGTGTTCCTCATTCTGCAGGGTAAAATTCCACGTGTTGCAGTCATTTCTTCATGTAGTGCACCTCACACTGGGTTACATCCTTATGCTGGTTGTCATGACCTACAATGCCTACTTCGCCTTTGCTGTAATTGGGGGAGCTGGCCTTGGGTACTTCTTTTTTGCACTGTTTGACCTGCCAGGTAAAATCCTGGGTGCCAGTAGCTCCTCAAGTGGTGACAAAAGAGGGCTTCACAACACCTCAACTAGAACTGAAGGTAACCCCTCCTGTGTTAATTGTCCATACAGGGGCCCTGGTGCTTTGGTGGCTTCTCCTGTGGGGCTGCATCCCTCAACTGGGCTTGAGCGACTGTCTCATAATGTCAGCAGCTTGGACATTGCTTTTGAGAACAATGTGGGAAGCTTTACAAGTGAAGACTCTGTGCCAAGTAGAAACACCAACCACTTTGGATGTAGAGATGCTAGACAAGAAAATTCATTTTGCACAAGAAGTTTACCAGAAAGGACATCAGCCCATGAAGATAAGTGTGATGGGAGGGATTCACCAGACGTGGTTAGTGTGAGTGACACAGCCAGACTTTTGCCTCAAGAGACAATCAAAGTTGAGGTGCAGGTACATGCCTTCCCTGAACAGTGATGATACAGTATTGTTTAGGTATATCCTCATTGTTGCCAAATTGTTACCTTTATTAAGCACTACTGTAGATTCAGAAATCAGATCTACACCACAAGGAAGCTATGACTGCACAGTTTAACTTGTATATGGCTTTAATTCATGCATATGTGCATTTGTAAAGGTGGTTGTTAGTGCTTCTTGTTATGAACAGAACATCGCTAACTTAAATTAAAGTCAGCATATTGAAAGAGTTGGGATTCAGACTCTGATCTGTATAACCTTTTCTCACTTGTCCAGGCCAGTACAGTAGGTTGTGTGGAAGGAAGGAATTGATGTTCATATTGGACACAAGGTGGACCCATTGAAGAAACTAGTGAAAGTCCAACTATATTTCAAATCTAGTTACAGTGACATTATTTATATGACCAAAAAGAGTCATTTATATATTTATTTTAGTAGGCCAAATTTATTTCCAAAAGCTATTACTTATGATTTATTTTATATTGCACTGATTAATAGAGATGCAGCATATGAAATTATGTTGAACAGGTAAAGCAGAATATCCTAATTAACTTAAAAAAACCAGTGATTGTGTGTTTCTCACTACCTGAGATACACTACATTTAGTCATCATCAGCTTTAAGTTGTACAATGATATAGACAGTGTTAATGAAAGCACTTGTAATAAGGTATAACCTGTTAATGGGTTGTAGATAACTGTAGAAATACCATAGTTGTATTTTAGTCAAGAAAGGTTAAGGTTAACTAGACCAAATGTACAGATCTGATTGTCTGCAGTATTAGATACTGTAATACTGTTGCTGTATTTTATCCTTTTTATGAAAAGTAATGAAAGTGGTGTTAATACTCACAAAGAGTACTGTATTACAGTATAAGTTAATGATGAATATAATTTTTCAGATTTGAATATAAAGATGTGTACAGTACAGAGTATCTGGATTTATCAGTAATATGTAGTCAGTGTCACTTATGCCAGAAACTCAGAAATAGTGGTTGGGCAGGGGAGAAGTATCTCCAGATTAAGCATCCCTAAACATATTGTTTTTCTCTCTTCCACTCTCACTCTTTGATTGCTGGTTGTATTTGCATATTACCAATATGTTTCCAATATATCCAAACTAATGCTACCCACTGCCAAGCTAAGAAGCTTGGGATCCTCATTGTTAGCATTTATGCTGAATCCAGTAAACCTGTTTTGTCCTAGGCAGGATAAGCTGACATAATTTCCATTTCTACCTTCTTCTGCACCCATCTTCGGACTTCCCTCCTCTCCCACATTTCTCTACCTCCTCTTCTCACCCTCAACTATTGTTCCTTTCACTGTAGAGTTTCCACATCACCTTACTCCCTCTCCCCTGCCCCTTCTGTTCTCCACTTTCACTGTTGTATTGTCCTGCCCTGGCTTCTTCCATGCCCCATGGTTTGTGATGCCCTTCTCCCCTGTTCCAAGACTTCTCCTTTCCTTTGTTAGGTCTATACTGTACCCAGCTATTTATGAGTAATTTCCATTGTCTTTCCTAAGTAACCATTGGGTGGTTGCTTTATGCTCCATAACCTGTGCACACTTTATCTTGTCCATGTATAATATTATCTCAAAGTATTGTACTTGAATTCTTCAGGCTTCCCAAATTCCCTTCCATTTACTTGCATGTTACATGCTGACTTGTCTTCCTGGTGCATTATTATCACTTTACTTTTGCCTGAATTTACATGAACAGTATTTTACTCTCAAGCATTGATACTCGCAATCTACCAGAAAACTTGACAAGTTTTACTAGTCCCTTTTCATTGCATGCCAGTCCACAGATAAAAAAGACAAAGCATTCGAAGAATATGTTGCCAATTTCACCTCTTCACCTGTAAGAATTTAATTTTAATGTACGTTTACCATTCATGGTGCCAGAGATGGATTTTGCAATTAACTACTGTAATACTGTACTCTGTTCTATGATAAGAGTGTTCCTATATAATCCCTCTTTTGCAAGCAAACCTATCATGTGGTTGGTTGTCTCTCTTTTTTCTTAACAGAGTTATTTCTCTTTTTCTTTGGTGTTTTCTTATTTTAGTTGTACTAGTATCCTTAGGAGTTCTGTATAGAGAAATTAAGAAAACATTGATTTCTATCTAGCATAGTGTATAAGTTGGCGAGATATGAAGCCATGAGGGTTTTTCTCTAAGTTATGATTATAAATTGTGTTGTGACAGTCTCAACTGAAGGCCCATGTGTTGTAAAACATATTACTGCACAAGTTACAGTACGATTATACTGTACATCAATTTCTCAGCAAGTTGTAATAGATTTATTTTGGTAGGTGGTTATGTAGTAAATGCTAGAATTTTTTAAATATAAAGGAGTGGTTTAGGGTTGAGGTAAAATAGCTCAATTATAACATGCTTTCAACTATTCAAACTTATTGTATGTATTATTCTGTGATATTGTTAGTATCATAACATTTCAAGTACAGTATAAGTTAAGATTGTATATAAAAATATATAGAGTGGTTCAATTACTTTTTTCCGTAAGTACTAGTATATTTACTTTGAAATTGTAAAATTTCACATTATAAAGTATGACATTTGCCATTATATTTTTATCCTTAATATATTTGTTTAGTGATACTGAGGTGGTATGCAGTTAGTATTTTTCTTCTATTCTGTAGAGAGTGATCATGTATCGGAAATTTGTTTTATGTGTGTGTAGCATGGGACTCCTGATCATTGTGTGGGACTGCTGTAGTTGTGTATTTATTCTCATCCAGGAAATGTAACAAATATCACCTTGCATATATGGCAGGCTTTATTTATTCCCTTATAATGCTTTTTATAGTCCCTCTTAAAATAATCATCACATCACAAATTTACTATGTACTGTATAAATAACTCCAGGCCAGATATGTCTGAGTTCAATTCCTGTAAAAATATATTTTTTGAGTCTACCATGCTCTGTAATCCTTCCTATGTTAAACAAAGCATTTGGATGTGTATATCACATTTGCAGTAAGGTCTGTAATCCAATAAAGCAAGTTACAATTTAATCATTTCCTTGTTGACTTGTTTAAAAGAGAATGTCACACCAAAAGTATCTAAACACCAAGGGTGGTGCAGCAGCCATTGATGTGGCAATGTGGTCTGTGATGTAGGTCCTTGCCACCAGCTACTAGCAAGTCACGTCCCTCAAACTTAGTCACACCTCATGTCTCCTTGCTGATGCATATCCCTCACACCTCTGACTTGTTTCATCTCCCACCTCTCGCCATGTCAAAATTTGAAATGCGATTTCTGGTGAATAATTATTTTGACACATTGGCTAAACTGGCCTGGGGCTACACTTATGCATTACTGTATGTTATTTACCTAATCTTTGTGTGTGAAATTAGTCTTGAATTTTCCGGTTTGAAATTGTGGGTTTAATTGCATAATGAATGCATTGCTTGTGACCAATTGTAATATAGGGTATAAGTGGGTGTTTCCAAGACAGAAATGACCAAGTGCCATTAGTACTTTTCATTTTTTTTTTTTTTTTAGTGCTCAGCAGATAAGATGTTGAAAAAAAAAAATGTTGCTGATTCCTCTACATTGCAATGCAACTGACCTAATGATAAAAATTACAGTAGCCTTGTTTCTTCGCATTGTTGGATGAATGAGTAGCTTTGAGACTACCATTATCTTGACTCCCTTGATGGTTGAGAGATTTATGTTTCAACATAGTTATTTAATGGATGATGATTCCGGTACATAAACTACAAGTGTGTATTTAGTATTCTGTAATTTTTCTAGATATCTTGGCATTTGGCGAACTGTAACTGGGAGTGTCTTGTGTAAGGGGATTGAAAGTACGGTTGGGTCTGCTTTATGAGTGTAAAATTCTTTTTGCAATATATGTTATTTGTATGCTGTCGTAGAAGCAATACTGGTATGCCATTTGTAGCCTAGAAAGGGTTGGAACTGCAGCTTTCACATGTGTGTTTTTCATGTTCAAAAAGTTTACTGTGTCAGCCAAGTATGGAAGAATAGAATAAGTTAGAATTCATTGGATACTCATTGATAATCATTAAATCAATAACTTGCTGCTTATTAATGTACAGTATAATTTTTATTTAACTCATATGCTTGTTGATGCATTAATTTTAGAATTTTCATCGAGTTGAACGAGTACATGTAGAGAAGCATAATCTATATGGAAAGAAATACATCTGAGCAGGTTTTTATGGCATAACATCTTTCTGTAACTCATTGTTTGGATATTAGATAGGGAAATCCCGGCCAGTATTACCACAATTGTTAGGAATTGCAATACAGTATATAGTATATATAACAGATCACAGCAGACTTGAAAGTTTTATTTCATTTATAATATTACTCTTAAAAACAGAGTCAAAGTATTTAATATATGTACAGTATATAAAGGCTCTGAAGTGGAATTGGCTAAATTCCACATCAGAGTTCCTATCTAGGATCATAAGATGATACTGCTGGTATCTGCTTGCATAGTAAGGTTTGATATATTAGATTCCTCAAAATTACTTGAATTGCTCATTACATTCATCCCAGTTTAATAATGTCAGTAGTTTATATCTTTCCCTAACAATTTTATTGTAGTATTTTGTATTGGGGGGAGCAATGGCCCATGGGGCCCTCACAGCTATTTATGATCTTTTTGACTGAAATTTTTTAATGAAGTGGCAAAAGATGATAGAGATTTGTTGAAGAAAACTATATAAAAGTTGTAGCAATTGAGTAAAATATTACTTGTAAAATAACAGTACTGTATTGGGGAAAAGGGGAGGTGTAGTATGATGACAACAATCATTTGAGCTTTAAAGAAGAGTCAATGTAAAAGTAATAGAGAATTATGAAATTGTACACCATTCATTACCTGATACAGTAAACTCTTATTTTACACTGGGATTGTGTTTGTGAAATAGTGTGTGTAATGAATGTATGTACTGTACACATTTATTGTACACTACACTTCTCACCCAAAATCCCAGTGTAAAATGAGAGTTAACTGTACAGCTAAGTATTGTAAATATTTTTCATTGTCACGAGAAGCCAGTGTAAACACTTGACATGTGGTGCAGTATTGATTTGGTTTGCATCACTCATGAGCATGATAAAGGAACGTACACCTATTTAAAATTCTCATGAGTGTCATGTTTGTATGGGAAAAGTAAACACATACTTCACTACAATAAAAGTGATGAAACTGACCTCTTGTGGTAGTGTATTCTACATAAAAAAATTTGCTAGCTGTACAAGCAGATTAATCAACTGCATATGCTGTCATCATAATCATGTTGTTATCAGAACTGGCACTTAAGTTATGATTGGTTTAGTAATAATTTTTCTCCCCCAGTCTTGCCCCTCCAGTCCACTGAAGGCTCTACAACTCATGTCAACAGTCATCGTCAGTATGCTTGTTGAGTTTTTACCTTAAGAATGCAATACTATACTGTATAACAAAACACAACTTTTGTGTCATATAATATTTACGTTGTATATAGTCATGTCATAAATGAGTTGTAAACATATAAAACATAAGTACTGCATTGAATTGTAAATACATTATCCAGAAATTGGTACAGATTTTTTCTTCTGTGGTTAATTCAAAGATTAAATAATTTCTTCTTATTGATAAACAGAAGCATGGAATGTAGGTTAAGGTTGTCTAATACAGTACTGTATTAAAATAAAATGAAATATTACTGCATTTCAGTTGTGTGTGGCAAGAACTGCAACCAGTACAAAGAGAAGAAAGTTTTGGACAGCAAAATAAATGGACACTGAGGTTCAGGACACTACAGTCAGCCTCAGGAATATGTACACAGAGCATTCGTTAAAAGGGGTCTTTATTCTGCACATTTTGTAGGGATTTGTTCTGCTAACTGATTCAAGTATTAGACAAATAACATTACTAGAAAGTTTTGGTAATTGGAAATTAATGTACTAAATTTTCTAGTATGTTACGAACACCATTGATGTCACAGTGGTATATACGAATTCCTGAGGCTGACTGTACTTGTTATTATGTATTGTGTAGATACAGCCCTCTCTCTCTCCCTCTTTCTGTTATTTTACTTAAAAATTAGTACAGTGACCTGTAAAAGTTTATATTTCATCTTAATGTAAAGTACAGTACAGTAGTTCTTTCACGAAAGAATAGGAACACAACTTTAGCAATATGCTATATGTACACTACAATATTTACTGTTCATACAGGATATATAGTACTATATCACATATATTTGCTCCTATAATTTGAGCAATGTCTATATATCCACCCGTCCATCTGTCCGCATAGTTTCTCAGAGACTACCCGGGTGATTGGGCTGAAAAGTGGTATGCCCACAGAATGGACTTTGGGGGAAATTTCATAAATTCAGATTTCTTAACTTCCCATTCAGTTCACCTTGGGTGGATTTGGCTATGAAATAAAATCTTAGGTTGTCCTTTACACATGAACTGTGTAGAGTCAAGGTTACTCTGTTTCAAGTACAGTATCACCCATCTCTGCAATTTTGTATACAGGTAGAGTACTGTACTATGACTGGAACTGTTTTTTGGTCAAAGTATTCCCCAGTTGTATATGGTCAGATTTCTTTCAAAATATTCAAGAATTTTTCTTAGATCACAGAACAATATAAATCCTATTACAACAATTTCTACAATAATTTCATTTGTATTTCTTCTACTGGGTACCTACTTATTAGTCATATTAGGTGTGTTGGTTGTGGCTTTCATTCAGTTATTGAATATGTACAACAATAAAAAATGAAATTTGTGCCTTGTAGGCCTACAGCTGAAAAGTTAAGTTAAATTACATTTTTTTTTGTAGACTCCGGCCCTTGTATTGGAAGGGGAGGAGTTATGTGCTGGTGTAAATACAGTACTGTGTTCTGTATGGAATTATACTCTAAATACAGTACATACTCCAAGATTATTTAATCTTTAAATAATAACCAATACTTTTGTTTTAGTGCAAGGCAAAAGGCAACATCCATATACCACATCACCCTTCCTCAGGTGTAGGGGCTCAAGGCAGAGTTGCATTAGTAATGTCATTTATGGGAGGGCAGCCAATGTAGTGGTATAGTGTGGGTGAAAATTAAATATGAAGAACTCGGTCAGAAATAGTTTATAGGGAAGCATCCCAAAGTGGTGGTGATGTTGAGGAAGGGCATGTTTAGGACAAACCACTCAAAAAGTTTCAACAGTGATAAGGATGATGTGGTTCCCCAGACTGTCTGGCCGAGTAGTCCTGAGTCTGGTTGACCGAAGCCGCGCAGATCCTTGGGCCCCCAAATGGGAGCCTGGGTGATAGTGAGATCTGTTTCTTCGAAGGCAACAGACAAGGGGACCTCTGGCTCATGGGCATGTACCCCCGAACCAACAAGCCCACCGTCTGTAGTCTTTCTTGTTGTGCCACCCAATCGGGCGATCTCGTCAGCTACCCAGAAGGAATGAGAAATAGTAAGAGAGACAGACAGAACAGGCCAGGGCGTGGTAGAGGATGCCAAATTCCTCGTTTCTGGATGGAACCAGCCCTCACCGGTGTGTGCTGGGTAGTTTACATCAACACATCTTCCCCCAGCCTACAAGGTTGCTATCTCTGCTCTTACAGCCGGGTACCTACTTACTGCAAGGTGAACAGGGACATAGGGGGCTGGGAAAATTATCCTACAATTCCACTGACCCAGGAATTGAACCCGGAACCAGGAATCTCTCACGTGCTGGGCGAGTGTGCTAACCATTACACCATCAGTACCCCCTAGTGATAAGGATGTACAGTTACCAGCACTTCTAACTGATACATGTGTAGAGGAATGACAATGCTGACTACCTGTTATAAGTGCTGGCAATTGTACCTATCACAAAGTGTTGAGCAGTCATGAGGGGTGGACATCAAGAACCCAAGCAACAAATGAATCTGGCCAATCCCCAGCCAAATAGGACAACAGTCACTGTCCTAGATGAACGAGGGGAGAGGGGGAGGCAGTATATAGTTACATGCATGGGGATGGAGGTGTGTGGTACTGTAGGTGATTTTATGTACTATAAAAGGGGAAGTAGGAAGGGAGGAGGTTAGGAAAAAGATAAGGGAGGTTGAAGATGGTCAAGGCTTTGGGTGTAGATGGAATTACTACAAATAATATTGAAGTGCAAAGGAGTGGCAATAATGGAGTTAATGTTGATTATAGTATGTATGGTAAAATGCCTTGGAAGCAGAGATGCTAGTAGACTGGAGGAGAGCCTTAAGTAACTGCTACTGTACAGAGGTAACGGGTAAGTTGGTATGAATGTGGGATTTATTGGGATGGGAGGGTTAACTAGATATTGCATAACTAACCGAAACAAAGATTAGCAATTGAAGATCCGTGGACTAAAACTTTTAAACTTAGTCAACAATGAAGATGTATCTAGGGAAGGACAGGAAGCTGTTTGCTGCATTCGTGAACTGAGAAAACATATGGTGTGGGTGAGCACTTGGAGACAATTGAGATATTCTATTGAGGGACGAGAATACGTGTGTGAGTAAAGTTAAAGTTAAAGTTGCAGGGTTTTAGTTCTGGTATCTATCTCTGATGAGATACTCTCCTGAACGTCAGCCAGGCAAGCCCAACTCCCCACCATGGTGCCCAGCCATGGCAGTAACCCCCCAGTAAACAGTTTTAAACTCTCGGGCCTGGGCGAGGCTCGAACTGCCGACCTCACGGATGCGAGGCAGGCGCGTTACCACTGTACTAGCCAGGGGCTAGTAGAGGGTAGTCACTTCCCACACCATAGCTTACACCTCACTTCACACCATGCTTCACACCCTTCCCACCTCACATTCCATACGTTACACCCCATATATTACCTCCTACATGTCACATACTCGCACCACCCTTCTAACCCTTTGCACATCATTCTCACCCCTCATGCGCCTCCCCTCTCTCAATTCCTCTGACGTAGGCTACAGTACTTTATTATATCTCAGGGTTTATTCTAAGGAAAATTTACAACTGCACAAACTCTGATGCGAGGCCCGAACGACCTAAACCAGTGGTTCCCAAACCGGGGGGCGCGGCTTTATGATTTATGTAATATGTATAATTGCATTATATGGTAAGGTTAATGAAAATAAAAATATGTTCTGGTCAGCTATCAGTGATTTCTATTGTGGTTCCTTCCTAGTTTATGACACCATGCAAATTCAAACAAAGTACAAATTTACAACTGCACAAATCTGGATTTACAACTGCACATTTTGAATTTACAACTGCACAAAAGGGGTACAACTGCACGTTAGAATAAACCCTGTTATATCTCATTTTCATTGTTAGACAATTCATTAACCTATCAAGCCGATCTCTCTTTCTTCCTGTTACAGAGCACATTATAAGCACATAATTCTTATATTGTGTTTTAAAGGAGAATACGAACTTGTCATCTTACAAACAGAATCTCGTGACTGACTGACTGGCGCCTCCGTGCCGTGTTTGCTGCAGTCATATACACTTTAACCATTGGTGTGCTGCTTGCTTCTCTACTGAACGTGGTATATGCAACTGTTCTATATTAACGTGTTGTTTGAAAGATAAAGATGTTATTGTCCAATTTTAATTAATTCGTCTGTTGGCAAAACAAACACGAACTTTCAGTCTCTCACAGAGACTGTGTTTTATTCAACACAATCCCATGATCGACTTGGGAATGAAGGGAGGGATTCCGAGGGAATGAAGAATAGAGAAACAGCAGTAGGCCCAAGCGATAAGCAATCAAGATCATCCATGTGGAGGAAGACACGTAACCTCTTGACTGTCACAGGATAGCTTGTGGATACTGTTCTATAAATACAGTATTACAGATGTCTAAAATCAAGTAGGCTAGCTAGTAGCTACTGTGCTCATGCACAATTCAAGTGTTCGTATGTTAAATGGTCCCTTTCGAGCTGGAAAAGCTTGATGAGGCTTCAGCTAGGGATGTTGCAACCCTTTCAAAGAGGGTTCTTCAGCAGTGAATTATGTAAAACTATATATTTTTCGTCGTCATGTTTCCTGTGACAAATATAACTACTAGTACATTATGGCGTTACAGAAAAGAGGGAGGTGAGTAAAACGTAGCACTGCAAAAGAAACACAAATAGCAGTGGAGTACAGTATAAACTTATTTATGACAGAGATGGATAGAACACTGCATTCTCTAGAAAGAGCTCCTCTTATTATTATTATGCAACACTCAGTAGCCTATAGGGGTAGCACAGAGAGCGGCAGGCTCCCTAGCTATTATGCAAATCGCCAGATAATTGAAGACGTGTGTAACAGCAATAATTATGAAGTTAGGTCCGGAAGTGGCAATGGAGTAAAGAAATACCAGAATTTGTGCATTGTACAGTACCATTGCATACATCATTTTCTAACTATACACATCCCTAAACACATTATAATAATATTTCCTGAGATTACTTTAGCCTACAGTGTTTATACATTTATGTACAGCACACGTTTTTACTCGTGTGATATCGGTTCTGGTAACATTGTAACTGACGTGGGACTTTCAGAGGTGGTGGTGTGGTGTGGTGTTTGGAAAAAGGCTACAGGCTGGTTTGCTTGAAACATTATCCCATCTCATGCTTCGCCTCATCTTAAGTCATCTACAGTTAGTTCCAAGTATGTCGTGCAGATCACTTCATCAGTTCATCTCTCAAGCGCCATCACTGAAGTCACGTACACTGTTGCCAGAACCGATATCACACGTATAAGAAGGTGACTGACCTAGTGGGGTCTTAATTTTTATGAGCGACTGTATACTGCAAGTAATGAAAATAATTACACAGCCATGCCGAAAATCACCAATCAGTATACTGTAGTCCCTTACAATGTTGGGAGAGAATAGTACTCCGGGGTGAATAAACAGTTTAAATAATGGTAGCCTACACATTTCAGATAAGGAGAGGTGTATAATTCTTATATTGTACAGTATTAGCACAGTTCAAGTAAGGGCAACTAATAAATTCAAAGACACCCAGTGGAAACAAGGTCACAGTGCAGGTTCAAATATTGGTACACATTTCACATAAAAAGAGCACTATATATATTCACTTCCTATATTGATACATGGTTCTAGGTTAGCTATAAAAACTAAATTTAGTAGGCTAAAACTACACAAATCAAATAACAGCATCCATTGCAACAACTTGGGTAGGTTCTATTCAGCTGGTGTATAAACTTGTAGGGGGAACACAGTAATAGTTTATTTAGTAGGTCCTCTCAGTAGTATTGGTACACTCTAGGGCTGGACTAGGTGAGGTGGCAAGGGTAGAAGTAGCAGGTAGGCGAGCACCACGTGGTAGGTATGAAGGTACGGCTGGGCTGCTGTAAGCCGGGGACAGGTAAGGCTGCAGGAGAGTGCGGCGACGTCTGGAGCACCAGGAGCAGGTAGGTGACAGGTCGGTGAGGGCAACAGGCAGCGGCCAGCCACGTGACAATACTGCAGCGGGATGCATGTTACAGGTGCTTGCCGTCTGCTACCAAATAATGGGATATTACCAGTCCTCACCAGTGTGTTGCTGGGTAGTTGAGATGTGTGCTGGGTAGTTTACATCAACACATCTTCCCTCACCAGTGTGGTGCTGGGTAGTTGAGATGTGTGCTGGGTATGTAGTTTACATCAACACATCTTCCCTCACCAGTGTGTTGCTGGGTAGTTGAGATGTGTGCTGGGTAGTTTACATCAACACATCTTCCCTCACCAGTGTGTTGCTGGGTAGTTGAGATGTGTGCTGGGTAGTTTACATCAACACATCTTCCCTCACCAGTGTGGTGCTGGGTAGTTGAGATGTGTGCTGGGTAGTTTACATCAACACATCTTCCCTCACCAGTGTGTTGCTGGATATAGTTGAGATGTGTGCTGGGTATGTAGTTTACATCAACACATCTTCCCTCACCAGTGTGGTGCTGGGTAGTTGAGATGTGTGCTGGGTAGTTTACATCAACACATCTTCCCTCACCAGTGTGGTGCTGGGTAGTTGAGATGTGTGCTGGGTAGTTAACATCAACACATCTTCCCTCACCATATGTGTGGTGCTGGGTAGTTGAGATGTGTGCTGGGTAGTTAACATCAACACATCTTCCTCACTAGTGTGTGCTGGGTAGTTGAGAAGTGTGCTGGGTAGTTTACATCAACACATCTTCCCTCACCATATGTGTGGTGCTGGGTAGTTGAGATGTGTGCTGGGTAGTTAACATCAACACATCTTCCTCACTAGTGTGTGCTGGGTAGTTGAGAAGTGTGCTGGGTAGTTGAGAAGTGTGCTGGGTAGTTTACATCAACACATCTTCCCCCAGCCTACAAGGTTGCTATCCTTGCTCTTACAGCTCTTACAGTCGGGTACCTATTTACTGCTAGGTGAACAGGGACATAGGGGGCTGGGAAAGTTGTCCAACAATTCCACTGACCCAGGAATTGAACCTATACTGACCATTATCATGGTCAGTATAGGCTCCTATGTGTCCTCTTCACACAAATAGGCATAAGTACCGGAAGTGGCATCATGTCTGGTGGGTCACCAAACTATCAAACTGGTGACGTAACTTGACCAAAGTTGAATTTTGGCTCTGCACATAAAGACTCATTACGGTAGTACACTAGTAGCCAGCAGCCTTGGGGCTATTTTCCACCAATACAGACCTGTCCGCTGTGTTTGTTCAGTTGGGCGCATCTTCTAACCCATTATTTTATTCTTATGGCTGTTCATAAGGAAGTAATTGTGGTGGCATTAGATGATAGACTTCTTGGTATAGGGGTAGCACAGAGAGCGGCAGGCTCCCTACTATGCAAATCGCCAGATAATTGATATAACCTTTATAAATTATTAACCCATTCACCAAGCGCCAAACATATAGAAAAGATCACTAGAAAGTTCACAACATTATTTAATCAATAGTCTCTAATATATTTTTTATTGAAACGTAATTCCTAAAGACGAATGTACGAGGACACCTATAAGCTACAACCATAAGCACGTACTGCAGCTAGCAACTTATATAACATTGCTGATTAAACCTATAATTGACTCCTGCAAGGTATATAATATGTCTCCCAAGTCAAAGTTATGATAACTATTATCGTATCGTAATTGGTGTTCATATATCAGTGGCTAATCTTATCAGTTGAAATGTAGAGTAGTCCTTGTTGTATAATCAATAATGTGTATACGTCTCTTTAGTAGCCTAGAGTCCTTGGAGCGACATATGACAGCTGTACAAAAATAAAGTAATGATGAATGTGCTGAAGTGTGTATTGATTCAGCTGGTAGATAACCTGTACAGTAATTAGTGATTTAGTGGATTTAAGTACAACACACCGGTATCACGTTACCTACATAATACAGTAGCTAAAAGTGAGTATGTAGGGCACGACTAAAGGGGTTTAATGGGTCAGGGTCACCACATACACACACACAGAGATACACATCAAATGCAATATAATAGAATGCCATCAACGTCATCAGACACGTTTTATAACATCATACCACCAGAACGATACATAATAATTCCATAAATGCGTTAAGGGACAAGCAGACATCATCATATTTACCACCAATTTATTTAACAGGAGAAGCTCTATAGTCTATGCGAATTTCCCTGGTGGTGCAACTGAGCATGATGGGTAAACTGCCACGATGTCGGCTACAACCACCATATCAACGTACCAAATTTATTTCACGCATGGCAATATTTCATCCACATTGGGGGAACTTTAGGGGATTAAATTACACTAGTTCGATGCATAAGGATACGATCTCTACGTTACCAATGACAAATAGTGTGGTCTGGATGATATAGTGGTGTAAAAATAAGGTTAAAATAGGTTAAGTGACAGGTGTATATGACGCCTGCGCACTGTAATGTGACGTCACTTCCGTCACACACACAGCTGAGAGTTTAGTAGTTGGTGGTGTTGACTATGATGATGTCTCGGTGATGGTACACTTAGCACGCTATTATTATTATTTACACCCATTCTATGATAACCACCGGATCTATAGTGAATCTAGGTACACTCCGAGGACGATTCCCAACTGCCAAGGTAAGAAAAACGAGTAGAAAACTGAAAAAAATGGCCGGGTTGTTATAATAATTAATTTCTCGGGACCCCACCACCACCTCCATCTCCACCATAGTAACTAAACCCGTTATTTATTCCCCATTTAATTTCCCCACGTACATGTTTCTGAGGTGTGTGTGTGTGTGTAAGCATAGGAGTAAATTAGAGTTTAAGATGGACAGTCAGTCAGATGTGCTTGTGTGACAGTTCTTTGACAACGTGTGTGTGTGTGTGTGTGACTGGCAATTTTTTTTGTGGTTGGTATAGTTATGCAGCTTCTTACTGTCTTTGGGTGTATGTTATATTTATATGTGAGGTATTTTGTTGGTATAGAGTGGGATTTTTGCCTCTATGGGTAATAAATGTTGCTTGTAGGCCTAACTTTGGAGTGTTAAGTCCAATGGTACCACACCCAGCAGAGGCATAGGGTGGTATTATTTAACTTATCCTGAGACAGAAAAGGCTCTTCATCGCTAAATTTGTGTTGCAAGATATCAGGAATTGAGCTACAAAGAGAACTTTTCCTCTAAGAAATAGTTTTATAATACCACTCATATTGCTCTTTTGTTGTAATTTGACAAGTGTGAATTTTGTACATTAGCTTAATAGTTTCTACGGTAAATATTGAAAGAATTACCGTTATTGCGTACACCGTTTCTACATTATAGTTTTGTATACAAAATATCGGGTACCGGTATATTCAGTTGGATAACCTTAGGAATTTTCATAATGTGTTTACCATTTTTTGGTATGAGAAAGTTGTACAAGGCTTACAGAAGGTAAAATATTTTTTTTGGGGGGTGGTAAATGTTAAGGAAATTCCGGTAATATACAGGCGCTTGTCCATAATGAATTTTCGACTCTAGGTTTTCAGAATGCAATATTTTGTAGTGTTTTTAATTAATCCATTGTTCAAATCCATTGCAAATGAGTGTTTTTTTGAGATACACACCCCCCTCGCCACCCAATCACCGAAAACACTCATTGGTAAATATTGAATGAATTACCGTTATTGCGTACGTTTTTTCTACCTTCATTACCCACTTATTTAGACCATTCTAAGACTATTTTCTTCTATGGCATTTTCTCCGCAAATGCCCCATTTCCAAGATAGGGCATATTCAAATGGGGCATTTTGAAATTAGCCTGACCTTACCTGACCTGACCTAACCTGACCTGACCTAACCTAACCTAACCTAGACTGCATCAGACTACCGGGACCTAACCTGGGCAAACTACCGGAACCTAACCTGGGCAAACTACCGGGAAATAATCGTGATAAAGTACAATAAATGACAGGGGCAAAATACTGGGACCCAACCGGATCTGGCAACACTGCTGTAAAACGGTAATTCTTTCAATAAATACCCACTCATTTTCACCAGATTTGAACAATAGATTTGTCTGAAAAACACTATAGCGCATTAAATAGAAATAAGTAGACCCGACCTAACCTAATCAGGACCGCAGCAAACTACCGGGACCTGGATGTAAACACTCGGTGGCCATCTTGAATTGGTATTATACGTATCTTTTTATTCAAGAGTGGAGGTGTTTTGAATAGGTGGATAGAGCTTGGTTGCCTCTATGAAGAAGCAGTGTATTTCCTGATCACCTGCTTCTTTCAGGAAGAGGTACCTGGCTAGATACTGCCGCAGGTGGTCAGAACAAATTGAGGCGCATTTATCAAGCATAAGATTGGTTGTCAGTGCACATCAATACACAGCCAGTGGGGTGGAAATATCACTGTTGATCGGATATAGCTGCTGTACATCCTGCGGATAAAGAAAAATTGAATAACATATGAGGAAATAACATACACGTGGAAGAGTATGTAAAGGAGAGAAACATGAGGGGCAGAGTAGGGCTGGACCAAGTAAGGAGGGAGTGTTGGAGCAGGGGAAACTCGAGACACGTCTGCCAGGGGGAGTAGTACAATTTGGGCATGTTTGACCACCAAGGGGCTGATTACCCTACACAAAGAGGGCAAAGCTTGAAGGTCGAGGTAAATTAAGGGATGTAAACACAATACTGTATAAAATAAATATTTACTAATTTAATGTTATAGAATTTGCCAGACATGACATAACCTAATATGGACCGTGGCAGGCTACTGTACAAGCATCTAACCAAGGGAACTTAGTTAGAGACCATATCATAAGATTTCTTTGTTGGCAAAATTTGTCTTTACTAAATAATTGTTTACTTTATGTACAACAGAAAAATTGAGGCTGATAACTTTATTATTGTAGTCTGTGCAGCAGTTATATACTTAAAATTAGTGTATTGTATATATTTAAAAAATTGTATAGTATATAGGTATACAGTACTTAAGCCTGAGATAACAGGGGGTTCTTATGATGTTTTAAGTAATTTTGTTCAAGCAAATCATCTAAAACTAAATAATTGGTTTATTCCAGTGTGTTACCGGTACTTAAAGTATTATATTTTATGTCATGTCAGTGAAGGTGTAACACCGTGTAGTGTCTGTTCCTCCTTGGCTGGGTAAAATTTTCAAACCAGATCATCTCGGCTTTTGTGTGAAAAGAAAAAATTGTCTGATGTTTGTCAGAAAAATGGTGTAAGCATCAGCCAATGTTTAAGTGTAAAAAAAATATGCAAAAGATGAAAATTAAGAAAATCATTAATCAATGGTGCAGTGGGGGGATATGATGTTCAGGTGCTCCTCACACTTGTGCATAGTTGCCTTGCCAATCCTGAAGTCTATTTTGATGACGAAGATAAAGGCATAAATGGCCATAGTGGATGGATGTACTTTATTTTCTCTGCAAAAAGGAACTTTAATGTTATATTGGTATCAGGGGGAGTGTAATGTGCGATTGTAAAAGGGAAGGTGCATGAACTGTTTCATTTCCCATTACAGTTATTAATTGGTTGATGTTTCCAGTATGCAGCAGCCTCCACCTACAATAAATGGTGGAGAGGTGGGTCAGGCAGCGGTGAGGCACCCTGGGCCCCAAGTCACCAAGCCATCCATGCCTCCACCTCAGTTTCCTCCCACAACTGGCAAACCTGCTGGGTATAATGTACAGCCCCCAGGTGTAGTCAAGATGCCTGCTCCCCCCATGAATGGTCCCCCATCTGGTCCCCCACCACTACGTCCTGATGTGAGACCCCCTCTTGTCAACGGTCAGCCTGGCCCACCTCCGGGTCCCCCGGCTGGGCCCCCTCCCAGACCCTTTGGAGCCATACCCAGTAGGGTTAATGTCTCTGGTTCAGCACCCAACCCAAGTCCAACCACCATGGAAGCAACATCACTGTTGAATGGCTACCAGAGACCTTCACCCCCTATAAATCTTCCAGGTTAGTATACTGTACAGTACTTGTATGTTACTGGTACTATATTGTACAACAGTAGCACGAGATATATGCTTCTCACCAGCCGGTATGAGCCATTCTGAGAAATAACTAACCAGGTGCATATACAAATTGCATACAAATACACACTTTTGAAGAAGTTCTATTTTCTAGATTATTCTGTTACTGTACTTCTTAAACAAAAATTCATAGTGTTTACATAAGGTTTGATGATGACCTGTTAGTATGGTGTTGATGTATGCCTATTATGAACCATTATTGAGAGGTATGTACATTTTCAGGCACATGGATATGTGGAAGAATTAATAATTATAAGTTACTGTAAGGTGTATGTAGTTATTAACATGGTTTGTACCCTTGTGCTTGGTTCTATTGCTTGCTCTATTTTAGGTAATACTGGTATATACAGTATACTGGTAGGTAGTGTCTGTGCATGTAGTTTTGACAGCAGTTTGGCTTCTTCTTTTGTATGTGATGTTAAATTATCACAGCCCACTTCATTGCTTTGTATCTGGGTGGAAAGCTTTAATTATTCATGGTTATTCTTTACAAGATTGACTGTGAGCATTTACCATCATCTACAGAAAAACTAATTACAATTTTAAATCTCATACTTTGTGTGTACAATCTTATGTTTGTCTTGTACAGTTGGACAGGAGTTATATTGTGGACTGGAGTTATTTACATCTGAAGTTTTTCAAGCTCAGTTGAAAAAGCACAGGCTCTTATGATTCATAGATTTTAATTTTGGTGTGCTGTCTCAGGAGTGGAAATGAATTGTTGCTTGTGTTTACATAATATATTATTCAATATTATGCTATATAGTGTAGACCTACTGTATGTATTGTTTACTACCTCTTGCTACTAATCTACACAATACTTCTGGAAGCATTGTGAAACTTTATGGTAAGTAGCTACAGTTTAAAACAAACAAATAACTGCATATTGGTATATGCCTACATTTTGCTGGATTAGGGTAAGTTTGTGTCGGGTCATTCCCAAAGAATAACACTAATCTATCTAACTGAATGTACTGTATATGCTTTCCTACAGAACCGCTATCTAGTAATTCTTCTAGCCAGTCCTCTCGCCAGCCTTCCCCACAGCTCCCCCTTCCCCTCACTCCTCAGCTTGACCGAATGGAGAGGCAGGCCTCGCCCCTCCTAGGTCGGAGTAAGTGGTGCCTGGAATGCTGCTTTCTTTTTCCTCCTAATCTTTAATTTATTATATCCCAGTTATCTCTTGTCTCTTCTTTACTTCTTGCTTTTTGACTTCATATTTCTCTATCCTCATGTGAATCGGACACCTTTCTCTTTCTCTACACACCTATTGCATCCAGGCACCCCTTTTTTTACTTTCCATCATGCACATCCAGGCTTCCTTCTCTTTTCTATTCCCTTTTGCTAATATAGGTTTTTATAGCTTTCATTGTTTTAGGCATATTATGTATTGCATATGCTTGTGTGCTTTGTTAGCATTTATCTAATTAGGGTGTGTTTTCCATTTGATACCCATTGTTGCTTCATAGTTGTAATGCCTAGTGTGATTCATACAAATTCTGGATAATGATAATATGCTAACCCTTTTTCTTTAGTACTTTTGCAAGGTTGTGCCACTCGTATCCACTTAAATTTGCCATTTAAAGTCTTGTATGTTTAAAGGTATAGTACCTGTAGTACTATACAAAATTGCATCTTTTATAGGAAAGCCCATCCATTCATTGCAAAGTATTACAGATGTTTCTTTTTCCTCCAGCACCAAGTGGATCCACATCCACCTTAAATGAAGGTCATCGGTCACATCCAAGTCAATCCCTTATTGGCCAAGAAAATTCCAGTAAGCCATCACATAGAGTGTCCCATAGGATGTCTCCAGTTCCACCCAACACATCATCTTCATATCTGCATGCCTCGGTTAATGGAGCCCCCACCACTGTGCCTACTACTACGGTTTCAAGTAAAACATCTGTCAGTGAACCCCAGTCAATTTCCTCAGACAGAACTGTTAAACTGCCTCCTAATAGTGGTATTAATGTCAATGGTACATTTCAAGGCAATATATCCGTGTCCAGCAGTGTTCCAACTCCTGTCAGTGGCCATTATTCAGTAGCAGCAAGCAGAGCACCACAGGCAGTGAACACACCCACCACCCCAGCTGTCAGTGGTGTACCAAAAACTTATAATTCACAGGTTGCAGGTACTAGTGCTCATCTTCAAGCATCACACTCAAGTGGTTCACAGTTAGTAAGCACTTCAATGTCAAATTCATCTCGAACTGTCCCTCCTAGCCCTGTTAACGTATCCTCAGCACCCCAGGGCCATACTGTAGGGTCACAACCATCTACTCGACACCTGCCACCAAGTGTGAGGCCACCCTCTACAGTAGCCCATGGGTCTCAGTTTAAGCCTCCTGGAGCATATGCACCCCCATCTGCTGTAGGCCCTTCACTAGTTTCTCCCAGTCTCCAGGCATCAATTAGTCCTCTTCAGCCCCCATTTAGGTCTCCAGCACAACCAGGACCACCACAGACAAAAACTATGGGACCACCAGTGGCCATGGTTTCCACCTTACCAGTAGGTTCCACTCAAATGCAGGTGAGACCTCCGACTTCTATGGGCCCACCAGCTACTACCATGGGCCCATCACCAACTACTGTGGGTCTCCTACCTAACAGTGTGAGACCCCCCCTTCCTACCATGGGTTCTGTAGGTCCCCCACCACCTGCAATGGGTCCCCTTCCTCCCTCTATGGGACCTCCACAACCCTCTATGGGACCTCCACCACCCTCTATGAGGCCTCCACCACCCTCTATGGGGCCTCCACTACCCTCTATGGGGCCTCCACTACCCTCTATGGGGCCTCCACCACCCTCTATGGGGCCTCCACCACCCTCTATGGGGCCTCCACCACCCTCTATGGGGCCTCCACCACCCTCTATGGGGCCTCCACCAACCTCTATGGGGCCTCCACCAACCTCTATGGGGCCTCCACCAACCTCTATGGGGCCTCCACCTACAGCAGTTGGCTATCCTCCACTTTCAGTCGGATCACCATTACCTCCAGTGGGTCCTCCGCCAACGTCTATGAGCGTCCCTCCATCTATGGGATTTCCCCCAACCTCGGCAGGATATAAGCCTTCAGTTGGGCCTCCTCCTACAGGTAGTACCATGACAGGACCACATCATGGCTTGCCCAAAGGACATGTACAACAGCCATTACCTGGGCAAGAAATGATGCCACCATACCAAGGGCAGCATCAGTATACTGGTGGCCCTGCTAACATGACCCAACTCTCACAAGAGTTAGGTGGGTTGTCGGTTACTAGGGATGGATGGAATAAGGGATGGGGTACTCACCAGATTGACTTGCTACAGAACCGCCAAGTGTTGCCTCCTGGTGGGGTGGTGCCCCCGAAGCCATTGCTCGCTCAAGAATACCTTCCTAATTGCTCACCAGATGTATTTCGTTGTACACTCACAAAAGTTCCTGAAACAAAGACAGTGCTTCAGAAGTCTCGTCTACCCTTTGGCCTGCTCATCCACCCCTTCAGGGATTTAGAGGTAAGTTTCTTTTGTACAGCAATGGTTTATGTTGAGATTATTCCCTATTGACTTGAGTGAGTTGTGGACTGGCAGTGAGCATTTGTATTAACCCTTTAGCTGTGGCAGTCCTCGTCATAAGTAGCCCCTAGGTGCGGCAATCCACACTAAAATTACCGTTTTTCAGATGCACATCTTAAATATTAATAAATTACCTACAACAATTAAATTCCGTACACAGTAACTTAAACTTTTCTACTTACTCATGAATGCATCAGCAGACATATAGGTGCTCTCATCTTTCCTTAGTAATGAGTTGAAAACACCCATTTTTTGCTCAGGTGCTCAACGCTCTTGCTGATTTCATGCTCATCACCACCAGTACCTCACCACCGCCAGCCTCTTTCATTACTTCACAAACAAGATTCATTGTATATATACTGAATCATATGTATCGAAACAAAAATAATTATTTTCTTGAGGGAGGTTAAATGTTAGTTGTCCACTTGCAGTCTGTTCTGATTTTAACGTATTTACTCGATTATAAGCAAGCTGCCACTGAATGTAACCCACATGATGAGTTTATCCTTCCATTTTTTCTTGTTGAAGGGTAGAAAAGTGTGGCAATCCATAACTGCCAATTTCTTTAGGGATACAACACTGCACCTGGTCAATAGTCAAAGCAAGAATGACAAACCAGGTCAGTGGTCATCGTGGTCATCTAGATTTATATTTAGGAGCATTTTCTCTGATGGTTCTTCTCCCTCACCTTCCACCTTGGGTTTAGGATCATCAAGGGTGCGAGGAGTAGTGGAGTTTCTAGCCAAAGAGAAGACCCTAGTCATCCTCAATGGTCCCTACCTCCTGGGCATCTCAAGGACCCACACTCTGTTGTTATAGCAGGCCAGGGTGAGGGATGAGGGCTGCTTGGGAGGGTTGATGGGCTCAGTCACTAAACTAAGGATCCGACCTGCACCCAGCGGGGTCGAGATATTAAATTTCTCTTTGACTTTGTCGACAATGAGAGCATTCCCCCTGAGCTTGGTGGCACCTCTCTAGTGGTCCACAGGAACAAAGTACCCCTTGGGAGAGGACTGGTGCACATGGATAATCTCTCCACCAGCAGCATCAGTCCACCTTCCCATCAGATCACAGTTGGGCTCGAGTTCTGGCCACGCACACACCGCTCCTGCCAACACCACTGCCACCAGCACTAGATGCATACCAGACATCATTTTATAGATTTTTTTTTACATCACGTGGCATGGTGAGGAAACATGCAAAGTGATGATTGGTGACTAGATTGGAGATTGAAACAAACAAGAATTAATGAGAAATAGGGTAAGATCAAGGAAATGAAGAAGGAACAAATTAAAGCAGTTTATAATGACTATGCTTGGGACTGAGGACCGTACTCAAGTATTTTGTGATGTTGAAGAGCAGGAACAAAGATTGTAGTGATGGTGAGGATAAATGGTGCATGACTGTGTAGTAGTGATGATACTGTGGTTGATTATATGATAGTATGATTATGAAAAAGATGTAGGGGATGATGGTAGTGATGATAATGTTTTTTTCAGTGATCAATGAGACAACTAGGGTAATGGGAGTGCAGAAAAATCTCATGTTGGTGTGCAGTTTACAAATGGTATAATGATAGAGTTATCAGCCAAAGCCAGTTCCGCTGTGAGTTGCTGAGCTATTTTTGGAGCCTAGAGTATAGAGTAGTGTAGTTGTGGGTCGTGGAAATGTGCTCGGAGTAGTAGAGATATGTGGAGCGTAGGGTAGCTTAGAAATATTTCCTGGGGTAGTGGAGATATGTGGAACCTAGGATTTTATAGTGGAGATATGTGGAACCTAGGATTTTATAGTGGAGATATGTGGTGGTTAGTAGGAGTGCTAGAATTGGTAGTGATGTGAAGAATCATAAAGTAGGGTGTTGTAGTAGAGATATGTGATGGATTGCATAGATGTGAATCGATAGATTGTTCTGCTTCCAGTGAAATGTTATCAAAGGATCCCATTAGATTGTATCTTGATCTTTTCAGCCTTTTACTGTTTGGTAAAAAAAACTGACTCTTCTTGGTAGAAGTGACAACATAACGATTGTCCCTATTCCTGGAGTCCTTGTAGGCCACTTCCACTGTGTCCCCTTAGTGGGCAGTGAGGTACCTGGCCATGAAATCCTTGGTGGACAACTTGGGCAGGTTTGACAGTAGACTGTAGTGCTGCTGAAGATGGGCCACATCCTCCAGGTTGTTTCACAATCGGGTTATTGGGTATGTTGTGAGTGCTCCTGAAGAACTGGTAGCGGAAGACCTCAGTGTGGCACCCAAACTTATCCCTGGCATGGCGAGCTTCGGCCCTCGCTTGCTTTTCCATGTAATTCATCACCACAGATTTAATACTGAATTGTGCGGTGTTAAGCCACCCCCCTCCATCTTCTCATCAGGACATTGTCATTATACTGGGCCAGAACCTCCTGCCATGCTTGGAACCGTAATTTATTGGGCATGTAAAAACTGAGGATGCACATCCCCAAGATTTTGGTGTCGTTACACCAACTTTTGTCCTTTTTTCTGAGAAAATTAAGCACTGCTTATAATCGAGTAAATACGAAAATAGAAATAGCTGTTCAATACTTCTTTTGATTTGTCATTTTATTTCCATAAATTAGTCTGTGTTGTCACTGTTCATTAATGCTTTTTCATTTGAAAATTGTGTAGACAGTGTACATTCATATAACTTATTAACCTTTGGGCTTTAAATGACATGATGCCCAGTACTACTAAAGTTTATTGTATAAGGGATAATACTGTACTATTTAATTCTAAAAAAATGAAAACAGAAACTGGTACACTTTGACAGTTGCAGTGTTATGATTGTATGCTTTTTGCAGCATCTGCCAGTGGTCAGCTGCAACACCATAGTACGGTGTCGATCATGCCGGACTTACATCAACCCATACGTGGTGTTCAAAGGAGAAAGACGATGGGAGTGTAACCTATGCTTCAGAGTTAATGAACTGCCCGAGGAATTCCAGTATGACCCTGTAAGTAATTCATAAATTTCCCATTCTCACCCTAACCTCCTCCAGCAATTCACCCACCCTACAACTCTTAATTCTTCCTTGTAACTTATTGTAACTTGTAACTTATTGTAACTTGTAACATGAAATTTCCCTTCATTACTCCAACCATACTCCCACATAACCCAGACCCTTATTCTTACCAAACAGCAAAATCATCATTGCATTGGAATATTCCCCTTATGTCATTTATATCTGTGGTTTATATTTTGTTGTAACTGGTGTAATGTTGGTGATATACTGGATACATTATTATAATACAAAATACTCTTTAGGTATCAAAAACATATGGTGAGCCTTCAAGAAGACCAGAGGTTAAGGAGACCACCATCGAATTCATTGCCCCTCAGGAGTACATGTTGAGGCCACCACAACCAGCCACATACCTCTGGGTGTTGGATGTTTCTCGTCAGGCTGTTGACACTGGCTACCTCAAGGTATGATAATGTCAATAAGTTTATGGCTAGATGGATGGCTCCTCTATCAGTTTTCTCATTATCTGATGATATATGTAATGCTTATTGTCCTTGTAGCGGTATTTGATGTTTTATATTTTAATTTAGTATATGTACTTTGGGATGTGTATATTGGAGGTCTGATCCTGAATTCCTGAAAATTGTTTTTATTTGTGCATTCATATGAAATGACACTGTATTCCTTCATAGAAGCTTCCCTTCAAGGCTGGCCAAGATAGAAGAAGAGTTACTTTTCTAAATAAATGGGATAAAGTAATCTAGAGTTTCTGCTTCTATTGCCACCTTGATAAGAACTTCCCAGGAGGGAGCAAAACATCAAATATCAATTGATTGATGGATTGGATTGTTTGGCAGGTGGTATGTGATACTCTATTGACACATCTAGACAAGATACCAGGAGACCGCCGGACTATGATTGGGTTCATCACATTTTCCAGTAATGTCCAGTTTTATTTAATGGGAGAAGGTAAGAATTCATCATGTTAGTACTGTACTACAATCAAGAACAGCATTATGGCATGTTACTTGTTATGTAGGGGGTCTTTATGCCCCCAAATTGCTGGTGGGGTTACAACCAGGGCTGGGGAATTGCAGTGCAGTACAGTGTATTTAGAGTTTAATTCTTGAATTGCCAAGCTTTACACGATCCACTTGCACACTACATACCCTTCCCCCTCCACTATCACCACCTTAGTTGCTAATTTTGTTCTTTATCTTGTATCCTCACAGATCAGAGACACGTTCAGATGCTTGAAGTTGGGGAGGTAGATGATGTTTTTGTGCCAAACCCAGATGACTTGTTGGTGAACTTAGAGCAGAGTCGTACCCTAGTGGAAGAGTTACTTGCAATGCTACCTGAGGCACATGGTAATTCATACCATACTCAGTCTGCACTTGGCTCAGCTCTGCAAGCAGCTTACAAACTATTGGTAGATATTTTTAATTTGTTCTTGAATATTGCTCTATAGGTTTCTTACAAGTTGATTAATGTAAATTTAACTAGTTAAATTTTCTAGCATTTATGTAGTTAGATGGAACTTCAGCTTGCCATGACCTCAGTTGTCCAAGGTAAATAAATATTTCAGATGTTAAACTCCCACATTGATATGTTTGTACTTAAAATCACAATAATGCCCATGATATTTTAGAGATGGTTGCAAGATTTAGCTGTCTGTAATGTTGATAGTATTTCATATTTAAAAAAATGTCAATTGTACACATACAGAGTCCAATTGGTGGACGCATCACGGTCATGACTACAACATTACCAACTGTCGGGCCAGGAGCTCTGAAGCCTCGGGAGGACCCCAATCAGCGGGCTGGCAAAGACATTCAGAACATGGGGCCAGCCACAGACTTTTATAAGAAGTTAGCCTTGGATTGTTCAGGACAACAGGTTAGCTGGAAGTTGTTTTGCAACAATTCACAGTGCCAGCCACAAAATGGATGCCATAAATTTTATATACCATACAATATATAAATGCTATGCTTGTTATAATTATGCTGCAGTTTATTGGCTGACGCTTCACCCTGTTTATAAGTGAACACTTTTGTCGTACACCATAGTAGTCATAATGTGTTGATTTCATTAATAGTGTGGAAACTCAATGTATTTTATATTACCATCCTTAGATTGCCGTGGACTTGTTTGCATTGAATTCACATTATGTGGACATGGCCACACTAACAGGGATGAGCAAATTCTCCGGAGGCTGCATTCACCACTTCCCAAATTTGCACCTGGCCCGTAATCCTACATCTGTTACTCCTTTCGTTAACTGCCTCACTCGTTACATCACCAGGAAGATTGGATTTGAGGCAGTCATGAGGATCAGGTCTGTATACATATTATTTTTCAGGACATAAGGTGCTAAATTTTGCCCATTGCACCTGTTTTTGTGTCTACAATTTAGTAAATAATTCTGTTTTACTGGGTGGAAAAACATATTTTGCAGTTTTAGGCTGGTCATAGAAAAGTAAATGTATTTTTGATGCAGAGCACATCATTAGGAGTGACCGAAATAATTATTGATATACAGTCGACCCTCGAATGGGCAGACTAATTGGGGGGGACAGCTGTCCATACATTGAAAAAGTCCGCACATTGAAAATGCGTAGATTTCCTTGCCTTTTAACCCCTAAGAACCGCAATTCCCCTACCGCTACTGGAGCGTGTACTGCAAAAACAGGGTGATTTTTAAAGTTTCGTTTAGGTAAATTTTGTTATTACAGATTTGTAGAGCTTGATTTTACACACCAGAATCTGTAAACTAAAGTTTCCTAAGTCTACTGGTTTGTGTACAGCAGCGCCATGAGTAATAAAATAGTTACCCCTAAAACCCCCCTAAAAAATGAGAAAACGTATATATGTGCGTGCTTGTATGTGCATTTCCATATGATTTGGTGTCTTTCCGTACGTGTTTGTGTGTAAAAAATATATATAAATGCAGTAAAAACAATAGGAAGTGTCATACAAGTCATGTATGTACTCGTGTCACGTGTGCGTATTTGCGTATGTGCGTGCTTGTATGTGCATTTCCATATGATTTGGTGTCTGTTTGCATGTGTTTGTGTGTAAAAAAAATATATAAATGCACTAAAGTGTCATACAAGGCATTAATTGTCATGAAAGACACGTATATGCAGCCCTCTCAGTGTGTACACAAGCATATGTACGCTTGTTTTGGCGTGTACGCTTATCAGAGAACATCCCAAGCGACTCAGATTACTCGTGGAAGTGTAAACAAACCCTAGGGATGGGGTAGGAAGGATATGAGGGGCAGGGGAAGGCAGTGCCGGGAGAGAGGGGGACACGTGACTCGCCATCTACCGGATAGCTTTAACATTAATATATTTTGCCCGCGCTATTCAAAGCTTTTCGGGATCGTATTTTTGTATTTCTGTGTCCGCCCAAACCGAAATCCGCACAAGTGGGGTCCGCTCATGCGAGGGTCGACTGTATAAGCTTGTTACGAAGTTGAATGTATTGTCACCCTCAAGAATTCTGGTACTACCCCTATTAGTGGTGCTGTGAAGGATTGGTACTCCTGTCTTTAGGAAGAAAGCTGTAATGTTGACTGATGATTACTATGTAGGAATGTGTTTGATTTTGTTTTGAATGTAACCATTCCAAATCAAATTAAGTAATCAACATATACATGCAAAGCATTGTAGGTAATGCGATTGTTGTTTGCATGGTAAAATATAAAGAATGATGAGAGGTTCAGGAAAGTGAGTGTGAGCCACTCAGACGTTGTTGAGCCTTGCAGCAGCAACTCTTTGGCCTCCATATTGAGAGGGTGTGCTCCCTGATGCTTCATATTTTAGTAATCATCAATATCCCATTTTCCTTTTTTCAAGGGGTGAGGAGGCTCTTGTGCCAGAGGTAGAAAAGGAAGCAGTATACAGAAGTAGAGACAGAGTACCCAGTGAAATGGGTCACATATACAGTCACTCTCCCTTTCAAACCAATGAAACTCTCAGGTCCCCCACAAGTTCAAGTTAAAACCAGGTTGCCAGCACTAACATACACTCTTCTTTGTGAATCTCTTCCCCTTTTGCCGTCATGCACCAGTTTTTTTGCTTCATTCATACTTACTGTACACTTTCTTAAACAATCACTCACCATATCATGCCATCTGTATTGTGTTTAAAAACGTCTTATTCAGTGTACGGGTGATTTGAAAGCTTTTATTTACATAATTATAAATTGTTTTTAATAGTTCTTGACAGAACCCCATTATGGGGTAGGCCACAGTAAATGAACTGCTTACTTGCTAAATATACTATTAAAAATTTTGTTTTCTTTTTCAGGGCAACAAGAGGCTTGACCATTACCAACTTCCATGGCAACTTCTTTGTGCGTTCAACAGACTTGCTCTCTCTCCCGAATATTAATCCTGATGCTGGTTTTGGTATGCAAGTGAGCATAGAAGAGTCTTTACACAACATTCGAACAGCTTGTTTCCAGGCAGCTCTATTGTATACATCTAGCAGAGGTAAAGTTTCAAGGAGTAGTTACCATTCAACCCAGAGTTGAGCATATTCCTTTTTCTATTTAGTTTTAAAATGGGTATATTGTAAAGTAGCTTGAGGAAGCACTTGAAAAAATAATCAGTAAAAGAATTGGTGGAGGATATTATACACAGAGATGATTGAAGACTTCAGTCATGTTTGTCATGGGAAGGAATTCCTAAATGGAGTATGACATTAGAGCTTTTGATTGAAATTTATTTTCTTGTTTAGCTGATTTTATGGTGTTTCTGCATGACCAAAACTAATAAGAAAGGGTGCTGTAAATTTTTGTTGCTTGGGATTATAGATAATTTAATAATATAATGTTGCAGGAGAACGACGCATTCGTGTACACACCTTGTGCTTGCCGGTGTGCCCGAACCAGCATGAGATTGTGACATCAGCAGACCAAGAAGCTGTGGTGGGATTGCTGTGCAAAATGGGAGTGGACCGATGCCTTTCATCATCCTTGTCTGATGCTAGGGATGCACTTGTCAATGCTTGTATTGATGCTCTTACTGCCTACAAAATGGGATTGTCTAATCCTGCACATGGAGCCTTGGAAGCACCACCTGGATTCCAGCTCCTGCCACTCTTCGTTTTGGCAGTTGTCAAATGTGTGAGTATAAGCTTCTGTATAGTATACAGTGTAAGAGGGTTGCTAACCAATTCTTAGTTGCAGTATGTTTTTTTTTTTTTTTTTAACTATTGCTCCCCATATGGGGGCATGGGCTCTTGAGAGTAGCCCATCCATGGTGGCTATTCTTATGATTGCCTGATGTGAAGAAGGCTAATCATAGGATTGCCTAGCGCGGTGGCGGGTTTTCGAGACACGGCAAATAAGGTTGTGACTGGGCACCGTGCTAGGATTCCTGCTGCTCCGGCATACTCGCTACCGGGAAACGACGCTCTTCTCTGGCGGAGCCTTGTAGAGGCAGGGCAGTGGAGCACGTAATGGAGCAGAGGATCTTCCGGCGTCTCCAGGCAGTGTAGACATGGTTCAGGGACCTGTCGCAACACAGTGGAGCGGCATGGATAGCCTAGGCAGAAGCGGTGTATTGTAGATTCTGTGCTGGTCATCTGATTGGGCGGTTGCTGAAGAAGCTGCAGATCTGTGACGATGACATACCAGTCTGCAGTTCTTGAGCCTAGGACCCTAACATTATGCAGCATATCGCAGTTAGCATCAAGTGCAGCATGGTTCACTGCAGACTTGATGCTAATGCTACCATAGCTTTGGGGAACAGCAAAGTTGACCTCAGGACTGGGCTTTAAGTGTAGAGGCATACTAAAAGGGGCAGCAGTGCATTTTGGATGACAGAGATGCCATGGGGTTCATGAATAAGTTGAATATTTCTGCTAAAATGTAAAATTTCTATAAACTTTTTCTTTTCAGATTGCCTTCAGAGGAGGTCTAAGCACAAAGTTAGATGATAGAATGTTTGCCATGTGTGAATTGAAGAGCATGCCCTTGAAGCACTTGCTGACATTTGTGTACCCAGACCTTTACCCCATCCACCTGCTGTCTGAGAAGGGAGCACTCCATATAGATGATCAGGTAAATCAGACGAGGATATTATTTTTGTGTTACTTAATCCTTGGACGGTTGAGATTTTCCTGTGTAATTTGAAAGTCTGGCATTTCTCTTAATTTTTCGTATTGAAGGTATCTTCGATATGAGCAGATGTTAATTTGTTTTTGTGTTTTTTTACTTACAGTATCATATTTTTCACACAGGCAGCACAGATTAAACCCTTTTGTGAAGAGTGAAAGAGAGAGAGAGGTCCTTTATAGTGAGAAGGGGCAGTAACTTCCAAATATTTTCCTTTTACTTCTTAACTTAGCAGTGGGACTTGTAATCACTCTTCCTCCTATGCTGATTACATAACCTAGGTAGCAGTGTTCTTCCATATAACCAACCCCAAGGGAAGGCTTTGCCTGTGTAGATGTGGGCAATGCACTTTTGCCATTGTGCATTGATGAAGTTGAAAACAATCAGTTGAAGCTGTATGGAGTTCCAGGTTTAGCTTGTGTTTTGCTAAGGAAATATGAAATTTGTCTTTGTTGTTTTAATTGTTTGTCAATGCTGATATATAGAAAAATCCCCCCTCTCTCTCTCTTCTCTATGCTAATTTTTAGAACATACTCATGCTTGTATCTACTACAGGTGATCCTTTTTTTTACTATATGCCTCCTACCCTCTTCAGGTGATCCCCCAGCCAGGCCGTCTGCATTTGTCAGCTGAGCGGTTAGAACGAGCGGGAGCCTACCTAATGGACAATGGGAATGCTATCCTCATATACATACGTTCAGGAGTGTCATCAGCATGGGTAGAGGCAACTCTTGGTGTACCCAGCTATGCGGTCATACCCCAGCCTCTCTATGAAGATGCACTCCCAGCTCTTGACACCACAGAGTCTAACCTTCTGTGTAACTTTGTCATGCATCTCCAGAGGAATAAGCCTTACCATGCTCCTGTTGTTGTCCTCAAGTAAGTAGTTTGTGAATTCGTTTGTGACAATTGATATTACTTGAAGTAAATGATCAGCAGAAACTCAGAGATACTCAGTACACCTAATGAAAACTGTTGGTACAGCCAACATTATAGCAGTTCTTGCTTTACTAGGTATCTTCTCAAACATATTTCCTTTTAATTCATGTTTGTTCCATTTTCTCCTTTTAGCCATTCTCTCTTCAAACTTACTTTTTATACATTTGTATCTCCGTCAGGAATTAATCACATACAGTGTAGTGTTGGTTGGTGAATTGTGGATGATGATGTATTATCATGATAATCTTTATTGTGTTTTTCTATTACAGAGAGGACAATCCAGCTCGAATGCTGTTTATTCAGTACTTGGTTGATGACAGAACAGAAGGGTCCCACTCCTATGTTGAATTTTTGCAGTATCTCAAAACACAAATTAAATAAAACCTAATTTAAAGTAGGAATATATGAAGTGCAATTTTGAAATTTACATACTTTAGATAATCCATATACAGCCAAAATGGGTACTAAATGCAAGGTAACTTCAGTAACTAGTGTAGAATGAGTAGTTTTAACAGTATATAATAAATTTGAAAGTTTTAATAACAACTCATATATATCATTTAACACAGTTATTCCAAGACAAGTTACATATTTGCAGATCAAATTTAGTTCCTGTGATGTCTGTCAATGTTTGTGTAGCATCACAAAAGGTCTCACATTACTCATTGGATATTATGATTAATAGGAGCCAGTTATATTCACCATTTTTTTTTTTTTTTTTTTTTTTTTTTTTTTTTTTTTTTTTTTTTTTTTTTTTTCAGGGATATGTGATAGAAAATACTGTGAAATGAAAAATATTTTCTTTGTGCTTCAATATTCAGAGTGTAGATTTTGTATGTACACTATGCTGGTTTGCTATTTTTTCAAATTTTATAAGTAGCAAAACTGTTATAATAATGGATATGCAGAATTCAGATTTACTTTGGATATGATATACCAAAGAAAGAGATGATGAATTCATGATAAAATATGATTGAAAACTGTAGAATCATCATTATTATTGTTTATTTTCCATCTGTGGTTCCCATTGACTACGTTAGGCCATTCAATGTCTCCTCTCTCCCCCATCATAGACAATGAGTGAAAGTATTAAACTCTACCAAAAATAAAATGGAATGGGTGATAAATCTGTCACTGGAATCATGTGGTAAAATTTTTGTCACCGTCTTGCACTGCATCTAGACATTTATAGTGGTGGATTAAAGGGGGATGTGGGGGCTTTGTGAGCAGTCTCCCAGGGTAATAAATACAATGCTGGCTGAGCCCTATTATCTGAAATTTTGGCAGAAATACAGTGTTACATGGAAATTACTAATAAAATACAATGTGAATTAAATGAAAATACTATGTATTGTAACATAGTATTTTACGTAAAGAAATAGACTACACTTCTGTACCAGTGCAAACCACAAATTTTGCAGAAGTGGAAGTGTGTTTTCATGTATGGATTTGTGTTTGGAACAAATTTTACTCAAATTTGTGGGGTGATAATGAACAGGTAAAGATAATAATCATCATCATCATCAATACACTACTCCATTTTCCTTTTTTTTTTATTTTATTTTTTTTTCCAAGGGGTGAAGATTTGATGATAGCAAATGAATAACTAGAATATTTTTTGCCCCAAATTATAAAAAAGAAAACTGAAACTTTTTGATAAACCTCAAATGGTGTGACCAAGAATGAAATGAAAATGATGCAGTGGTAGTGAAAGGGATACAGATTATTTAAAATTGCATTCCCAGAACAAGGAACATCAAGAAATTTGCAGATTTGTATTTGCAGCAGGTAATGGTTTAAATTATGGATTTGTGTTTGTTGAAGTGAAATTACATTGCCAGTGCCCAGCATTGATGATTGCACTATTCTTCCATGCGAGATATCCACTTTGCATAATCTTTCTTTAACCTGTATTGAGGGAGCTCTTCCAAAATCTTAACTATGTTTCCTCTTAACTATACAGTTTTGATTTTTTAAATACAATATAAGCTCCTATTGCAGGTTCATATGATAAGGTCATACTGTATGTGATTTTAATGAATGGTTTTCATTTACGTTATGTTGATTCTGACACTCAATTTGTCATTGTAAAGGCATACATTGTTAAATTTAACTATCAGCTGGCAGCAAGCATATGGGTAGACAACTAATTGTGACATGGATTGTACTCTTCATATTGCTATTCTAAGGTTAGTTCAAGCAGAAGTTTTCATGGGAACCTCAAGAAGGAAGTACAGTTATAAACACTTTACTGTGCACATGTAAGAACATCTTGGAAAATAATCAGAGACATTAGTGTCACCCAATGAAAATTCATTATTGTACATTATGATTTGACTCATACAGCTGGATGCTTTTCTTGGTGCCAGGCTCTTTTTAAGTTTCCTTCCATGACATGCAGAAGATAATTTAGGCATATTCTTGAAAGTGCTCAGGCCTACAAGACTAGTTTGAAAACTGGCAAAACCATTTGAAATTAATGTACAGTATTCACCTCGGTGATACTTATTTTTTAAAATGCCCAAGCCTGCAGGGTAAGGTTGAAGGCTGTAGAAGCACATGAGATTGTTTTATGCATATTGGTGATATATTGAAGTATAGGACTGTATATGAAAAATTATTTTGTCAAACTTGGTATGAATTTGAAACTTTTAATTCTTGAGCTTTTGATATAAGGGTTTTTGAGTTTTGACCATATAATAATTTATTTGAAATAAAGTACAGTGTGAAGTAATAAAGCTGGTTGAACTTAAAATCATTACAATATCAAATTGTTAACTCAGTTTCTTGTTTAACATTACAAGGACCCATCTTGGCAGAGCTTTTGTAAAGTATAAAACATTAATTCTTTATCAAGGCCCTTTTTCCTAGGGGTGAGGGATATTGTAGTTAGTAACTGTTGAAGTTCACGCAAATATTTATTTTATTACGGACTCGTAGATTAAGTATATTTGCCTGAAACTATTCATGCATTTGGTATAGATTATACAGTGTTCAAGTGCGAGTTCTTATATACTGACTTTTCTTTACTGAGTCACTCAACCTTATCAGCGATTTGATTTGTGGAGTAATGTTAATTTGGAAAGTAATGAATTAAACATCATTTCTAGCATTCACTACATTGTAATGATTAATAGTAGGATTTTTACACGTAGTTACCTGGGATGTGTCTGGACTCTATGGTAACTGGATGCAGTATAAACAAGTTGTAAACAAATACCATTCATTGACTATAACATTTTGCACCCCAGATTATTTTTAAAGGTATTTTCAAGTTTAGTAGTTGAAACTTTTATTCATTAAAGTGATGAGTTTCAACAATCAATACTTCTTGTGCAACTTGAAATAAGTAACATTTTTGTAAACATAAAGATTCCAAAGCATAAAATATATCCCCAACATTCATGTATGTTAGAGATTTGCTCTTTTTAGACTTACATCATGGTCTGAGTTAACAAGATGTTACTGTACTGAATTTAAAATATTAATTTAAAATATCCCATTCACACAGCATTTGTAATCCTCCCAAGCTATCTGAATTTTATTGGCTTCAAGCATGTACAATAATAGTTGTGTATACTATAGAACTGTTGTCTGTGATAAGTTTTCTTTTCTTACTTTTTGAGTTTTTTTCATTGTTACCATTATAGAACAGATAACTGCTAATAATCAGGAGCACATAGAAAAGATATACTGTAGAAGGGCATTGTAAGCCTTTGTTGTGAGGGACATGAGATTAATTTTTGAAATTTTTATGGATAACCTGGATATAATGTTTTATTTTGATGTAAGACCTTGGACCAACTGCCTGTTCTACAGGTAAAGTGCAACCCTTAGCTGTAGCTGGAATGATACAAGTAGCATATTACGTTTGTTGAACTATGAAATTTTTTTATGAGTGTCGTGAAACTGTATACAGTATATAAATATATGTATTGCTCAAGTCCATAACTGTATATTTAAATTGTGTTGCAGTTATATATCTGCCTTCCTGAAAATATGTATATCTTCAGTTTATCTTCTGACATTTAAAACTGATTGTTAAATGAGAATGTTATTTATATTCCAGGATTTAGGTGATTTCATATGATAGACCTAACAAAGAGGCCTTGTCACTTTCATCATGCACAAAATTAACTAGTGCATATGCGAGGTATTTTTAAAGTGTGGCAGTCTGTCAACCTACTTGTTCAGTTAGATGGGTTTTGTTTTCCAAGACTGTTTTGATGTTGAGAGCTGTACTGAAGAGCATCCTTGTGCACTTTGTAAGAGAGGACATGTGGTGAATCTACAGATTTATATTCAGTCATGTTACAGTAGTTCTGTTTTCACACAATAAAGTTTACTCATATAAAGACTTGATATAAGCGATGCAAGTGTTTGGGCATAGTCGGAAGGTTATGCAAAGTTTATAACTGGTATGCATGGGTGTATTATATTACTGTATATAACATTTTAGTTATGTGTCAATAAAGTATTAGTTCTTATGTGGAGTAAAGGAAATAGGGAAGTGGTACTGTGTGTGAAGTATAAAGTTATATAAATAAATATATATATATATATATCAGCCAGTTTTTGTCAGGTAATATATTATACATTGAAACATTTTTCCAAGTGGTCATACACATCCAGCTGTTGCCCATTGTATATTTTCAAATATGTGGTTTAGGCAATGACTGCACAATAAATTCTGTATTATATACCGTGATGTTCTTTGCTTGCATATATTTGTGCGTCACCATAAGAAATGGGGGAAACAGCATGGCCAACCTGCTTCTTGGCCACACAAGTCATCCATGGCTTCTTGATGGTGATGGGTGTTTCCCTGTCCTGTCAATGCTATAGCATGAAGGAAAAGAAGGGTGAAAGGAGGGGTTACCGCAGATATAGCTCCCAATATGCAGTCTGGTCTTCCCTCTCCCTTTCTGCTACTCCCAGGCCTTGCCTTCGTGCCAAATAATGTCTCCGGGCCCGATGCTAGTTTTCATTGTAATAATGAACCATTAAGATTGGGGACAACAAACATGACAGAAAAGAAGGTAAGTGTTTAGAATTGATAGGTGACGACTCGGTCTGAAAGGGCACCAAATCCTTGTTACAGTACTTGCCACGATCCTCCATCCCTCAAGAAAATTCTGCTACCCCAAAAGTTTACAAATGGGCAAAAGTACAAAAGTCTTAAGAAAAAATGGTGATCAGGAAATTATTTCCTGTCAACTGTAACAGAGTTAAAAGTTAAAA
Organism: Petrolisthes cinctipes; assembly: GCA_033782935.1. Taxonomy (NCBI): domain Eukaryota; kingdom Metazoa; phylum Arthropoda; class Malacostraca; order Decapoda; family Porcellanidae; genus Petrolisthes; species Petrolisthes cinctipes. Next base: position 38,264 of record JAWQEG010002978.1, on the reverse strand, counting down.
GTTGACAACATGAGGTGCAGGATTTCACTGCACAGTGGGAAAATGCTTGACAAACTAAGTTAACAAGTTTTATCTTTTTTGTGTAGTTTACTATTTTACCAATATAGTACAACGAAACAAACCGAGATCCAGAACAATGCACGAGATGTAAGGACATGGCTCCGAAGTATGAAATGCAAGATAACTAGTTTTTTTCGTCATTTCTTTACGTTGTAGTGCGTGAGGCTACGGGCTGGCACAGCCAATGTATATCACTTTATTCACCTGTGTTACCTGTGCAATACTAATCGCGCTCATGTAAACTTGCTGGCTGTTTACGGTAGATATTAACTTAAAGAACAGCTTCAGCATCATATCTTATTGATCATATTTACAAAGGACAATCTCGGCTTCTATTATAAGTCTCAAATGCAGATTTGCATGACAATTTACCATATATTATACAGTACTGAATACAGAGATTAGAGTATTACAAGGTATAGGAAAATATTTAAGGAGAGATTCACTTGTTGGTAAATTGGAAGGTCTGTGATTGCTCCAAACTATGCCAAGAAACAGATCCCCTATTATGATAATTAATTAATGTTGTCTGTTTCCTGGCATAGTTTGGAGGAATCAGTAGCCCTTCAAGTTACCAAAATGAGACTCTCCCCTTAACAAGATGTGGGTTAATTTGGGTATTTCTTGGTTATTCGCTGTAAAGTCACAATTCAGTGATGCCAACTGGTATGGCTCATCAATATCTTTTATCTTGTCCGTTTTAGACTTATCACAGTGAACAGAAATATGCTGTTTAGTACGATAGATTAAAGTTAAACATCAGCATAAGACATGGCATAGAAATTCGCTCTAATAATGGGGTAAATCAGAGTCTCGGCCATACAGGTGTTAAAGAATAGACATTGGCACATCTGCAACAACAACACTGTCAGTCAGTCAGTCAGATTGTTGTTGACTTGTTGTTGTGTATTCTTTATGTATTCATTGTATTGTATTGTCAGTAGTGGTATTATATAAGTAGCCAGAGTCACCCATGTCATCAACACTATGGATATCAAGGAAAAGTTCAGGTCATTTATGGACAAACAGAAGATATTATCCCTCAAAACACCACCAGTACAGGCAGCAGCAGAATTTGTAACCTCAGATGAATTCGAGGGAAGGACAGCAGTGACAGCCCAACTCCATAGACAGTCTAGTGTATTGAGTGACCACATCCTTACCCCTGAGGCCGAGCAAGCTGTTATAGATAGCATTGAGGTCATATATTTCGAGAGTGGTGATAATAATGTGGTGGATGTAGGTGAACACGAGCTGAAAAAGTGCCCCCATACTGCCGATGTTCACGTCATTAATGGTCTGAGGTCGAGGCTAAGGAAGCAGCAGGCTATAGTGTCCAGGAGGGTGTCTGATCTCATAATGCAGAAGCAGGGGCAGTGCAGCGAGGAGATGGAGCACGTCACCGGATTGCAGACCGAGGTGATCAAGGAGGTGGGGCTCTGTGTCGAGGGCCGTAAGAAATTAGCTCAGGGAAGGACCCAGTTCACCTCGGCTAGTTTAGGCATCCTGGCCAATTACAGCAAGAGACAAAAGATTTCCAGTGTTATACGATCCCTGAGAATGATAAGAACTCTGCAGATGACTGACGTACAGCTGCAAACCCTTCTTAAAGTAGAGGACTATCCTGGTGCAATACAGTTGTTATTGGAGTGCCAAAAGGCCGCTGCAACTTTCAAGCATTTTACATGCATATCAGAACTAAGTACCAAGCTTCAGGACACTTTAGAAGGGGCCGAAGAGCAGTTAGATGTTGCACTGGCAAGGGTCGCTGCAAATTTCAACGCATCCAATTATGAAAAGCTGCAGATCGCGTATGGTCTTTTAGGGAAAACTCAAACTTTAATGAACCAGTTACACATGCATATAACCTCACATATCCACAACTCTGCATTTACCATTGTACTCGGTTATGTAGAGCTGTACAATAGTGCCTCTGGAGGGAATACTTCTGTCTCTGGGTCATCATTCTCAAAACTACAGTATTCAGAACTCTGTAAATATGTTCATGAAGAAAGTCTTCTCCCATGTCTTTTGGATTTAAGCAAGAGCATGTGGAATATCCTAAAAAGTTACAGGAGCATAATAAACTGGCATGAAAATGATGAAAAATTATCCAGAGAATGTGCAGGGGAGGAGTCAGAACAGGAAAATGAATCTGACACTTCCAGAAAGTACACAAAGCAAAAGCTGAAGCATGGATTACCTAGAATATGGCAGGATGTGCAAGCTAAAGTTCGAACGTTCATCTTGGCTTCAGATCTCTCCCATTTTAAGTTTGACGACTTTTTGAGAATCCTGGACGTCATAAACAAGTTGATTGATATTGGTGAGTGTTTCTGCAGCAGCAAGTCTGAAACACTGCGCGAGTCCATCAAGAAACAGTCACTAAATTACTTCCGCAACCACCATCGAGCACGTATGGAGGAGCTTCACATGTTTCTTGAGAACGAGGGATGGGAAGCCTGCCCCGTCAAGTCGACCTTCTCCATACATCAGCTGATGGAATTCCGGTTCCTGAAGGGGCGGGATACCAATCTCACCCGCATCACCTCACCTTCCTCCTCTCCAACCAAAAAGCAAGGTGATATAGATATATGGCTGACTTTATGAATGTATTATTGATTACTAGTTTTAATGTTGGTAAACTTGAGTGAAAGATAGATATTGGTGGAGAGAGTTCATTTACGCCCTGTGTAAACCCTGGGTTGGTGAAGGAGTTGATTGACAGTCAAAAACGTCCATTGATATCATTGCCCAACTATATACATATAAAATGTTAATACCGGTACGGTATAGTCTAATACCCATTGCTTACTACAATCCTCCTTGCATTGGCCAAAACCTTGATACTGTAATCTGATTTTTCACAGGCAATGGTGGGGAAAGGAAGGATGTGTTTGAACAGTACAGTGAGGATGGGTCTCCATTTGACTTGGTGACAGAGGAGTCAGTGGAAGAAGACATAATGGCCAGTGAAGACATAAGGGACTCGTCTACTGTGAGTGATGATGACAGTGATGATGATTTACCTGATGAGTTGAAGAGAGATTATGTTGATGAACAGACTGGTGAGACACCACATCCAAACCTTAAGCGAAAAGTGGATCACAGTAAGGTAAGAGTGTACCTGTCTAACTACAAAGTTATCTTATATTTTTCCAGTTCTGTACCGGTATGTGCAGTAGTTTCATACAGGCCATATAATTTAAATTAGTGTAGGGCTATGTACACTGTGCTGCACATTTCAAGTTCAGCTATTGCTTGCTTGAAAAAACAGCTGCACATTTTCAAGTTGTGCTTATCCATACAATACTAGTATTGTAAAGTTGATGACATATGCCTGATATGTGCTGTACAGTACTTGGATAAATACCAGATGACTTAAAGGATTAGAAGAAAATTATCTCATTTATTGTAAGGATTACAAGGATAAAAATCCCCTTCAGACTCCTATTGTGACCAACACGACATTGACCATCCTGCGTCTGATTGGAAAGTACATTCAGATGATGCGTCTGCTGCAGCCCATTGCCCTGGATGTTATGATCTGCCTCAGCCACCTCTTTGACTACTACCTTTTTGCTGTCTTTACGTTCTTTGGTGCCAGGTAAGTCCATTCTGATATCTCTAGCTTAACTTATATTTGTTAAAACTTTTCATTTCTTCATCAGCATTAAACATACTGTACTCAGTACATCTTGTTATTTTCTTATAACAACCAGACAATTCTACTGTATTCACCTTTGGGATAACCAAAGCCTGTTTTCCCTTCTGTAATTCCCCTTTTTACTGGGGACAGTCACCTGTACATGTTATATTTTTTATACTAACAGTTACTAAGAGCTGAGGGGTTCAGGCATTCATAAAAGTATAAACTACCGTACTGTTAGTATTATCTTTCCTTTCATGTGTAGGGGTGACTTAGAGCAAAACTTGAGTCGGCATCTCCTGACCTCCTTAAAGAAGATCCAAGACACCCTCATCTATGCACCTGACTCTCCCCTTGAGGACTCTACAAACCAGGATAAGGTCAGTTATGTTCTCTCCTCTCTGGCACTTATTTCCTCCATCCTGCTCCATTGTTAGTCCTCAGACAACAGGTTGAAGGATGGATGAAACTTTATTTCACTTGAGGACATACTGTACCCAGTTTTAATGTAATTTGGTGTTCTTTTTGGGATCATATATTTTCTCAGTAACAACAGCAGTCATACAATCCACTGCAGGATCCAACTGTTTTCAAAAGGTACAGGAGTAATGTCTAGATAATACTTATATATCTGATTTTCAAGGTGTCTTGGGAGGGATAAATAGAGTCTATGTGGATGCTATATGAAAGTAGTCTATGTTGGAGGGGCCATGTTATGTGTAATTTATTGGTATTACTGAATTACCCTATCATCCTTTCTAAGGTACCATGTCCTTCACTATCCCCTGTGGTGGATCTGACCTCCCCGGACAGCATGTATGGGCTAGGGGTGCGCATGGCAGCGGTAGAAAGTTTAGGGTTTTTGGCTACACAGCTGGAAGCCTTACATCCGTATGTGGAGCCCCTCATACCCCCCCAGCGACGTACTCACCTTCACCAGTTCTATACTTCCACTGTCAAGGCAACCCCAGAGGTTTGTGGTGATATTGGTAGGGATAGGTAGAATCTAATCTGATTTAACCCTCTCCCCCAGTTCTGCAGCTTCACTGTCAAGATCATCTCGGAGGTCCGTCGTGTGTCGTGGTGTAAGTGGAGATTGATCGATGGAAAAAAAACACAGGTAGTTCAGCAACTAAGGCCAGCCATATAATCACCAGATATGGAGCTTTGAGAGTTGGGAAAGTAAACCTTAAAAAGTAAAGAGTTAAAAGTGATTGACTAAAGACAATAAGACTGAAGGAAAATCTATTGTTTTTAGAGATAAATTTTTTTTGACTGATTGGGAGAGTGATGCTGTTAAACTTTGAAGGCTTTAGATTTCTTCAAGCAGAATTACAACATTTGCATTTAATTAGCTCAAAATGCAAGAAGTTGGAAAGGACTTTGGCTGTACATCTTTTTGTAATATAATATAAAAGGTTAGCTCGTCACGTTTCGGAGTGAGTACTGTGAATATTGTATATACTAGCACACATTGGCTCTTTGAACCTGTGTTCTTATTGTGTCAAGCAAAATGATGGGAAACAGTTTGTTAGCTATTAACCACTTTCTCTCTGATGTGTTTTCTTGATACTAATACGTATACCGGTACTATAATTTATAGTTAGTTACACATCCATCAATACTTAAGCATTTGCTGTGTTTTGCATGGCATTATGATGATGAGATTTAAGACAGGTGAATATCTGTAGCTGGTTTTACTATGACATGCAAAACTATTTCTTTATTATGATTAACATACTTATGAAGGTAATAATAATGAAGCCGATATAATTTTACAGATTCGTCACCATGTATACACAGCGGTGGCAGCTCAGGTGATTGACTATGACAGTATATTGAACCGCATGACCAGTGTGAGATGGGACATAAGTGACATAATGAGCCAACACAGCCAGTATGTCGATGACTTGCTGAGGCAACTCCAGGTAAACATTTTATGTCTGACTTTGCCTTAGAATACAGGTACCTATTCCACATCTCATATGGCAAATAATAGTACCATCAGCTCAGTCCCTTTTCAGGTCTTTAACTGTTACTTCATTTCCTTCTCATTCCTATCTGCTTGCTGTCATTCCTCTCTTTCTTCATCTCTTCCTGTTTCAATGTCAGTATCGTACCTCCAGCCTTATGAGGACCTGGTCCAAGTAAGCTATTGCCAAATTGTTCTTTCATTCTTCAGCAAACTACAATTCTTGTACTCCTTGCAGGTGCTAAGCATGAGAGTAGAGGAGCTGAGCCGTGTGTCCCCAGTGCCCAGTGAGGCATACCGTGCCCTGTGGGAGAGTGTGGTTCGCATCACCAACCGTACGTTGCTCGAGGGATATGCCAGTGCCAGAAAGTGCACTAATGAGGGCAGATCTCTCATGCAGTTAGATTACCAGGTCAGCTACCACTAAGCATTTTTATTGCATGTTCTCAGGCCTAATGGATTTAACTACTGTACATTTAACAGCTTCCATTTAAGATTATACCATTTTGCAACAGAATCATATTTCTTGATAGTGTGTTGTTGGAGGTATGACTGTTTAATTAAATCTTTCAAACTTATTATAATTTTAGTTTAACTTAAGCACATTATTTCTTGCTTCCCCTCACAGCAATTCCTAATGAAGCTAGAGTGCCTTACCTGGGTCCGTCCATTGCCAGACAAGCCTCTGGTGGAGGGGTTCATCAAGGCCTACTACTATCCTGAGAGTAAACTGGAGGAGTGGGTGAGACAAAGTGGTGTTGACTATAACTCACGACACCTCACCTCCCTTGTGGCCACCATGACCCACATCAGCAAGCGAGTCAGGCAGAGGATTGCCATCATGGTGGAGGATGGGGGCAGAAAAGCATGAGGTGGAATGAATACAGGGGATTTACAAAGTATCACATGTGTGTACCAATCCAACCTTTCCCCATAGTTTAACAAGGAAGATGTAGGTGTGTGGAACTTGACACAGAACCAACTTTTATGGGCTGTTGGCATCATGGTGAACATGAAGAAATTAAATCTATTAAGCTACTTCAGTACTACTGTGGTTACTCATCCTATGAATTAAAGCTACTGTTACATTAGTTTATAGGAAGAGTGAATACCAAGTAAGAGCTTTGTGACTGCAACCTCAGGTTTGGGTTTGATGTCTCAGTGTATGATTGCTCATGTTTGCATGTGTATACAAAAAATAATTTACTTCCATATCAAAGAAGGCTGTTGCACTCATTGTTGTGTATAGATTGCCATTTTTCACTTTCTGTTGATAATGTGTGTGCTTTAATAGTACAGTACAGTATTGAAATGCAGAGAAAGCATAAACTATACCGTGAATGATAGACATAAAAATTTTAGCTTTCAGCATTCCTTTAATGATGGAGGTAAAGCAGTTACCATTATTGCTGGAGGTTATGAACTTATATTTTTATTGGTCCCTCCTTATTGGATCCATAAAGTTAAGTCTTGTAGTGGTCATGTGATTGTAGTACTGTAATCCACTGGAAACACAGTTTAATCATACCCAGACCAAGTCTGGTTCAACTTAACTGAATATTTATATGAACCTTTATAGGTACAGTACCATAGGTACCGTAATTATCTGTAATCTTTTGCCATAAAATGGCGGTCTTCTTTTTTCCTCAAAATAGAAAAATAATATTGCCGATCAGTCACTTTTTATTTAAAATAAAAGCTATCAAACACTGAGACATTGTAAGTGCAAAAAATATACAGTATAAGGGTTTAGTGTCAATACCTGGCTACAACTGAACATATTTTTATGTTTGTACAATTGAATTTTATTGTAGTAGGAATGAATTAGAGTAGCATAAAGGCAATGTTTAAGTATTTCAAGGGTCTATTCACATTAGCACATTTTGTCGTCATTCTCAGTATTCTTGAGTCAGATTTACTGTGTTCAGATTTACTGTGTTCAGATTCACAGGTGTACTATGAATTGCTGAAACTGGGTTGAAGGACAGTGGAATCCTTTGAATATCAGGAGAATGAAGGAACATGTGCCAGTGGGATTCTTACATATTGCCTGATGTTCAGTCCCTCCATATCCACCCAGCCATACCCCTGCCTTTACCTTATTCATTGCTCTCTGCTCTTGGTCAGTCGTACTTCTACCTTTACTTTGGGTGATTTGCCTTGTCACTGTTGATCCATCTAATTGTATGTAGGGATTCAGTTCATATTGAATATTCTTTTATAGTCTGAAAGTTGTTTTGAGTACAGATGTTGTCCTTATTTAAAGGCACTGTATAGTAATACATATCAAGGAAAATTGCACTTCTGTAATTCCTGCAGCTTTTAACATTATGTTTCATAAATCTCCCCACCTGCCAACAAATAAATAAACACTGACAGGGATCCCTATCTTGAGTAAAATTATAGGACAATAATGTGGGCAGTTGAAGTGCTTACTTCATTAATACAGAAATCTCAAGGAAAAAAATTTCCACTGTTGTCAACTGTATAAAACAAAATGAAGCTTTAATTTGTTAAAGATTACAATTAATTGCATGGGGGCCACATGAACAAAAAATGTAAGGTATATTTTATGGAAAATTAAAAAGTATTGTATTGATAGTCACATAGATCTGTAAGAGTTATAGTTTAAATAGAGTGACTTAAGTCAGGTAATGGCTTACGTTTAACATTGAAGTTATATGGTTTTGACAACGTAGCAGTTACAGAGGATGAAAAATGTATTTTGATGGCAAAAAACAACCCTCATGAAAAAGTAGTGATCCAAGTTTCTGTATAAATTTTGACTGGTGGTGTACATTTACTATTTTCAAATAACTTGGTGAAATCCAGGAAAGTTCAAATTGGAAACCTCTAGTTTGGTCGGCAGGGGAGGTAGGCAATTACATCAGCTTCCAAAAGGGGATTTTTCATCCTCCAAAACTATTACAGACTCAAATCAGCAGCCTTTCTAAGCAACAGTCTTTTGCACAGGAACAAAAAGAAAAGTGAGAGAAACAGCTGAGAATCCTGTGCCAATGATATTATAGTAATTATATTTGGTAATGCTCCCAGTACTTATGCACATACACTATTTAAGAACACAAAGTATATGCTGCTATGTAGTGAGCTCTAACAGATTTAACATGCTGATTCAGAAGTGTTCAAAAAGTAAGGTGCATACAGTATATTAGTTTCTTCAGATGGTAATTATTTACATGGAACTCTTCATAGAAAATCTAGTATTATAATCTTTGGCTTGCTTTGCTTAGTACAGTATAGTAGTGTGTTTATTTTGAGAATAGTCAGTGCAGGTGTTGGAATATACAAATTTCATGAGATTTGTATTTACAAGACAAAATTTGTACATACTGTAAAGTAATATCTTGTACTATAGTCTGTTTGATTTGCCTGATCCACATTATTCTGATCTCCACGAGTCAAAGTTGTGGTACCTGCACAATACTGTTTGTATGGTAAAGTGTCAGTGCACTGCCATAATTATCGTGAGATTTAGAATAGAAGCTGTAATTATTCTATATAAATATGATCATTGATATAATAACGATCATATGAAGCATTTTTATATATTTATGTTTATAATGGGTAACCAGCAAGTTCATAGTGAGTGATATACATGTATGTATTGCACAGGTGCCATATATATGACTCGCAGAGATCGGGCGAACACAGACTGATTATAGTATCTTGTGTACAGTATATGGTTGGAGTCTTATTAACACTTCAGCTTTCACTGGTTCTAATGAGTAAATGAGATGCATTACAGTACTAACAAATTTGTTATTCTTCAATATAGTTTAAATTAAAGTTTATCACTGAAAGATTTATATTCATATACACACTATAACACATTACAGTACAATTGTTTCATTTACCTAAATTTAGTAAGCTTGGACTGAAAATCATACCCCCCTCCAGAGATACAGCGTGTGCAAAATTAATGATTCAGTAATCATTACAGAAAATGAAGTAATGTGATGTAAGTAAAAGTAGTATTATATTGTGTTTAAGGGCGTGTGGCCCATTTTCTGAGGTGGTGGTGGTGGTGTAACTGTAACCCAGCTCACATCAACCTGAACATAATAGCCACATTCAATAGGGGGCCTTGCCTGCAAAGCTATGGGTAATACTTTAGGGTCTGGGCACCCCTTGGAACTGGGGCCAATATTACACCTTCCTGTATTTGTGATGAGTTCCCTATGCACGTGGTGCATTGAAGCCATTCTTTAGTTCTATGTTTATTATAGGTAGCCAGCGAGTTCATAGTACTGTAAAGTAAATCAGTTAGAAATATAGCCTGTTACACTTACAGACAAGAAAATCTCGAGTCTGACTATAGATTTGGGAAGGAAAGACTGCCCTAGACCAGATGGGTCTTTTCTGGAAGACGTAAGGGGCCCGGAGAAGGTGAATAAGGTGATACTTGCGTGGGAAGTTGGGAACAAGCATGAGGGAAATAGAAGCAACGGGAGTACGGGACAGCGCCACAGGGGACAGTTGAATCTAATTTAAAAAAAATTAGTGACAATTATTTCTGGAAACCTTTACAATTTCAGTTACATTCATATATATGCCATTTAACATAGATACATTAAGTCTTTAGTAAATTTTAAGAAAGAGGGATATTAAACGAGAAGGAAGATTGGAATGCAGATAACAGTGAATAATTCGATTAAAAAGTGAAATTCTGCAGCAGCTGCCAGCTGGCAACACTGACTGAACGGCCGCCATCTTTGCTTATGTCGTCGTGTAATGTCAGTGGCAATCAGAGCAACAATATTCCAATTTATTTCCTTCCACGCATAAGATATCATTCAACTATCACCCTTAAAGCACCGTGAGGTCATCGTGGTTACGTAGACTCATGCTATTTGAAGTAAAAACAGGTGAGTTATGTAAATTAAGGTATATTATATGGTGGAGTGTGGGTTACCTGCTGTACTGTGATGGAGAAACGATGCTATGTTAATTATTTTTGGTATATTTTGTTATGAATATATATAATAATGTGCACACTATCTATGGGTAACGTGGAGAATATATTGGTAAATTTACAGAAGAACTGGGTTCACTATATTGTGTATTTTAGTATCATTGCCCACTATATTGGACCATTCTAAGACACTTTTCATCTATGGTGTTTCTCTCGGAGATGCCCCGTTTTCGAGATATGCCCCGTTTTACAAACATAATTTGGAAATTAGTCTGACCTCACCTGACCTGACCTAACCTAACCTAGATCACAGCAGACTACCGGGACCTAACCTGGGCAACCTACCGGGACCTAACCTGGGCAAACTACCGGGATATAACCGGTGTAAACTATCATAAAGTGACTGGGGCAAATTACTGGGACCTAGCCAGATTTGGTAACACTGCGCGATCCTAGCCAAAAACCCACTTATTCTGTAATAATACCAATATATTAATTAATATGCACATTAACTAACTATGATACGTAACGTGGAGAAATATAACTTTATTTAAAATTGCAAACTACATAATTGTGCATTGTCGTGGAGCTTATTTCATGGACCTTTGAATCTGTAGCCAGTTAGGGTTATAAGTTAAGAAACGTATTATGTGCACTAGTTAATTTTACACACAAGGTTTCTCATGTATAGTCCCAGTTTAGTGTACAGTACCATAATAAAAGTTTTTTTCTGTAGCCGAGTGTAAATGTCCACAGCCAACATTGTAAAGGCTAACCATGATTTGTCAAAGATCACCATCCAAGTTATATGTGTCACCCAATCGGATAAGTCTTGTATATGTTAGTTGTTGACATTTATCATCAGTTGCAGAAAACAGAAAGGACAGAAGTTATCCATCATGTATGAGTGAATTTTTAATAACCCATTAAAGTTTTTCTGGTATTTATTGAAAGAATTACTGTTTTGTAACAGTGTTGCCAGATCCGGCTAGGTCCCAGTACTTTGCCCTGGTCATTTTCTGTACTTTACCACGGTTATTTCCTGGTAGTTTGCCCAGGTTAGGTCCCGGTAGTCTGATGCGGTCTAGGTTAGGTTAGGTCAGGTCAGGTTAGGTCAGGCTAATTTCAAAATGCCCCATTTGAATATGCCCTATCTTGGAAATGGGGCATTTGCGGAGAAAATGCCATAGAAGAAAATAGTCTTAGAATGGTCTAAATAAGTGGGTAATGAAAGTAGAAAAACCGTACCCTACAACGGTAATTCATTCAATATTTACCGTTTTTCTAGTATACAAAAGAGCTAACTTAGTATATTTCCTGTGCATGGAGTAATGGAGAACTTTTTGTATTTTGCAGATACATAATGTACCTTGGTGAGTGCAGCCGCCTTTTGCGATTACCTTCTGCCTTCGCTGTTCTGGGTCAAGCTGTTTCTCATCCTGTTGCTGTCATGGCTGGTGAGTTGATTGTTGGTGGTTTTTGTGATGCATAACCCAGTGAAATTATGACAGGATATCCAGAGGTTGTTGGTCAATACTTGTAATAGTTCTTACTCTGATCATAACTCTCATTGACAGAAAGGATTTAAAGAATTGTCATCACTTCTTGGGCAGTTGTGATGGTCATAAAAATATTTATTGGTAGCTACCACTAAACATAATGTTGCTATTTACTTGTAGACTCTATTTCTATTTCTTCTTGAAATATTCAATGAGCCATCCTCGATCTTGAGTTAGTGGTTTAAAAAAAAGTTACATTATTTATGTTATTTAGAATCATATGGTACAGATTATATATAATTATATTGATGTAGACTTTCTTCCCCAGTGTGTGTCAACTGATGAATTCTGATCCTCCTAGTCGTCTGGCAACCAAGACCCAAGTTCCCTTCCCAGGCTCCACCAGACTTATCTGACCCTAAGATCATGTGCCAGCCAGGTACCTAAGTTCAGTAACTTGACCACCTGATCATCTACCATCCAGGCTCTAAAATTTGACCATCTGGCTTCACCTGACTCGGTGATTGCCTTCCAGTCAGGTACCCGAGATGACCCTACCAACTCGCCTGATTCTGTGATCATGTGCTAGCCAGGTATCCATGACCCACCTGGCTCTAGAAGTGATGAAGATTCCAACAGGATCTGGCCTCATCACACCATTCTGCATTTATTTTAGGTCATTTCCTTCTATTGTAAAAGATGAAGCAACAGTGTCCCTGTATCTGTCTTTATGTATTTATATCTACCTGTATACTTATCAGTAGCCTAGTTCTACACCACCAGCAAGATTGGGCTTCACTGTGCCTTGAAGATGACCCAAACTGAATATACATGTTATAACTCCCTCAATATGTACAGTATATAATATTATAAAACATTTTGGCCCTGTGGTTATTTCTCTTGTCAGAATTTACCCGTAATTTCTAGTAATGTACAACAGTTACTCTGTCACTGCATTATTATTTGCATGCGTTTGTTAGAGTTTGCTGAAATTTGTGACCTTGAATTCATTACCCACCCCATATTGAAAATGTGTTGCTTCATCCTGGCTAGCTGTTTCTTAGTATCTCGTATACATAGGAAGAACTCGTTGACACCCTAATTGCTGTTCTTTATGAGAGTGTTGAGGTGACATCACTCGGTGAGTTACACTTGTTTGTTATGTTGAAACCAGTGTGTGTTTGCATGTACAGTACAGAAATTTGTTCCTGTAGCTGATGATAAAAATTCACAATATCATACCATGTTCTTGATTGGCTGACGTGTTACTACTAACCCTGGATAGCAAGTTTTCAATCATAGTTCAGTATTGGTTGTGGACATCCACTGTCAGCTAATGAAAAACTTTCTGTATATTTTGGGCATAAAATGAAAGAATGAGCCTCCAGTGATCTGAAATTGCAGAATCAATATGTCAGAAAAGGCCACTTCTCAGTTCTTTTTATGCAGGTAGTGTTTGGATTTTAGTTTACATTAACATTACTGTATTAGTAACATGGTAATATGTCACACTATTTACAACAGACATGGATAGTACAGTAGATAAAAAATATCTCTGTGCAACACTTTACCTGAATAAACTTAAAAAGTGATGGACATATCTGAACTCCTACCCAAAAATGAAAATAGTACAGGTATTGGTTCTGTTCATTTCCACACTTATCAGACTGCCCAGCACAGATGGTTGTTGTTGTTGTTGTTGTTGTTGTTGTTGTTGTTGAAGTTCCTCAAGCTGTCTGGCCGAGCAGCCCCGAGCTCCTGAGGAAGGTCATGGCCTGAAGCACAGATGGTTCTTTTAGCTACTGTACTGTCCGAATCAATTATTACACCTTGGTTGACTGCAGTAGTTTTGATTCAAGCTTGAATACCCCTTTGTGAGATACTGTTGTTTATTGTGGTGATTTAATGCTGGTAAATACTGTAGTGTCATTGCACTAGCTTCTGTCTTCTTTAAGGGGAGAGTCTCTTGTTGGTAAATTGAAGGGCTGCTAAATGGTTCAAACTATGCTGAGAAACTGATCCATTCTTAACATATAGGAGGTCTGTTTCTGAGCATAGTTTTGAGGAATCGGTAGCTCTTTAATCCACCAACAATTGTTCTCCCCTTAACCCACTTCATCCATTCTGAGAGGACGAGTATTGAAGGAGATTTTGTGTTCTTGAGGAGTAGGTCGGTTCTGATTCCTCCAAAGCAGGTCACAACAACAAACTCCCTCAGTATACGTTCCCTTTTGTAGTATAATGTGGAGGAATCTATAGCCTTCCAATTTGCTGACCTGTACTTTACTCTTTTATGGGGTTAATATGTTTGGGGTATATTGTAGGGATTCTGGTTCCTCTAAACTATGCTACAAAACATATTCCCTACTCATATATGAAGGTAGTGTGTTTCCTAGGCTAGTTTCGAGGAAGCTGATGCCCTTCAGTATACTCTCCCCCTTTGGATCAAGGTTAGCTTTACACTGTTTTGGCTGTGTACCTTTAGCCATATATAGGTACAGTCACGAGCCATTGTAGGTATCCAGGTCTGCTTTGAATAGCCTAATGATGAAGTATATTTTATTATTAAAAGTGCTTCAGCAAATATACAGAGACGGGATAAGCGTGTATTTGGTTCACAGGTATGTCAGATGATTCCAAACTTAAACAACACCTGGACTCTTATTATGGCTCATGACTGTACTGAACTGAACTAGTATAATGTTAGTCTTACCAGGACTCAAACCTTGAACTTCTAGACCAGGATTCACAGCCACCACATTTAAGCAGCCACTGTACATTCGGCCTCAGGAATTCGTACACATATAATTGGTAATAGGGGATCTCTATTTTGTACATACAGTAGGAATTGTTCTATTGTCTGATTCAAGTATTACCCAAATAACATTACTAGAAGAGTTTGTTGTTAGGAAATTAATGTACTAAATTTTCTAGTTGTTACGAACCCTTGTGTCACGGTGGTGTATACGAATTCCTGAGGCCGAAATAGAAACTACAAGTTCCTCTTATATTGTGGCAAAAAACAGACCGCTTAATAGTATGTTGAGATACAGTGCTCGGTTATTTGTGGCATTTTGGTTGAATCAGTAGCCTCCAGAGGTTATGTGCCAGAAAATTGCTGAAGAAATATTTTTACAGACTATTATTGAATACTGTAGATGATGGGTAGTGTTATTCAGTTTGGAGGAGTCAAGAGACTCGATGAAGAGTTTGACTAAAATAACCTTGCTTTACTCTTTTAATGATTGCAAAGTCGGTTCTAAACTTGGAGGGTTTTGTTTATTCCCCCAAATTGTTTCAAGGATAGGCTAGCTCATAGATGGCTTGTCTTGTGGCTGTACGAGGTTTGATGCTTGGTAAGGTTCGCTGGTATTAATTTGTATTGCATAGGCCTATCTATTTTATCTCTAGTATTTGTTTAAAGCAGCATTATTAATACTTCTCTCTTTCTTTTTCCAGGTTGGCAGAGTCTTCACCACCCCTTCAACCTTACCTTCACTCCACTACCATCACATCTCTCTCTACTTTCACCTGTTCTCCTTAACTTCAATTCCTCTCTTACATTTGCCTTTCCCAATGTTCCAGCCTACTATTAACTTGCTCTTTCCTCACTAGTAACCCTTGTGTGTGTGTCCATACCTGGTGTGGTTGGGTGGGGATATGGGTTGGCTGGGAGGGGGGATAAGGGAGTATGGGATGGGGGTGGAGGGATAGAGAGCTGACCACTCTCTCCTTGGGGGGTCAAAGGGAGAGGGGGGTCTACTCCCTCTCACCTGCTTCCTCTTATGCTTCTTCCTTCTCTCTCCCAGCTTTCCCCTGTCTCTTCCCTTCCCAGCCAGTACATCACCTGGGCTGGCTGGGAGGTGACCTCAGCCAGTGTTGGGGTCACTACCACACCAAGTGTGGATGTGTGTGTGTGTACAGGGTGGTGCAAAAGTTTCCCCACAAGGTAGACAGTAGTCCACCTGGGGGTAACTTTTGTACTACCCTGTATGTATGCAGTCCCTCTCCATCACCACTACACCTTGCCTACTTCCTCTCATTTCCACAGGTTGCAGCAGCGGATGGAACTTTGCCTTCTCAGGTAATTATATATAAAGATTAGTTTAGTAACCCCTTGTGTGTCATCTCAACACAATAGTATGTAACATGTTTTTATTTATGAGATACTTATTGTAGATATTGTATTGTACTTTAATATGTAAAAGAATCAGTATGTCTTTTTCAAAATGGATAGAATAAAATTAGAGAAAAATTTGATATATTTTTTTCTTTTATTGGACCACAAAATGTGCAAGTACAAAAATAGATGCAATATGAAGAAAATTATTAATATAATACATTAAACATTCAGCCAAACTCCTATACAGAACACTCGTTATCACACTCAACAATAGTAATGACCATTGATGTCATCCCCGGCACAATCTCGCAGACTAAGTATACAACACATACATGCACAACATAAACAATACTCTACAGAACATGCAGAAACAATTACAGGCTGCACAGTCGCCACATCTACACCATGAATCCACAGTATTCAAGATCAAAGATTACCTTGGCCTGGGAGGCATACAAACACTCTGCAGCTTCCAACAAGGGGTGTGTTGTCAAATTAATAGAAATTTCCCAACACTAGCCTATTTCTAACCTCAAGTACCTTACACGAGAATTGATCACACAAATGAGTTGGATATATTTTTACAGACTCCAACCAAAAAGCATCCAACCCTTCGACTCCGACTGTGCACCCTTGGCTCCCACAAACCCATAACCCTTCATGATAGAACATCCACACATGACAAGGAACATTAAACCCCCAGCACTCACTACCACATTCAAATACTATCTCTCCCACCCCAAACCTGCTTTCAGAAGAACATCCATACTCATTTAACACAACACTACTGTTTATACGGCCTCCCAACATCCACCCTTTTGAGTCTTCCCATGTGAGGACTGAGTCAATCTGGCCAGGCTGTAGACTGGACTATACCACATTCCTTACAGGGTAGCTACAAATGGCACTCAAGATGCCTACCAAGACTCATTTCAATTCTCATGATTCTAGGTCAATCATTACACAATCTGCCTAAACGATTATCTATCTACCTATACATATAGCTCTGATGCTTCACTCCCTCTGGGAACTCCCCGCAAGGGGCTGGCCACGGCATAAGTCTCCTGTTCTCCCTGTTCCAGCACTCCTTTCTCACTTGGTCAAGCCCCCCTCTTCCACTCACATTAATTTTCTCTCCCTCATATACTTCACCCTATATACCCACCCAACTGGTGGTCTGGCTCATTCCAGGTACCTCCATCTACCTCCCATACACTTTCTTTGTGAATTCTCCACATGTCCTAATCACCTCAATGTACTCTGCTTCACCCTCTCAAGCACCTCACACTTAGTACCAACTGCCTTCTCACTCAGAACACACCTATCATACACAGCCTCATAACTTTCCCAATCCCACCTTGTCAGGCCCCATGCTCCTCTCGGGTAGTTCATCCTGGACAGATTCTTGACATAGGGGCAGGTGCAGCTTGAGCTTCAGTTTCCATATTTTTCACTCCAATTTTTTCACTGCTGGCCACTTCCTTCCACCAATCTGCTAACAAATGTACAACTTCTTAGATATTGTGTGAATAGAAAAATCAATTTAAACACTGGAAATGAACCAATGAACTGTATTATATTGTACTAGATAAAAGATACATCAACTACAGTGATGTAATATTATACTGACAACACAGGTGCGGACCGTGGGGTACGTATGAAGAAACAGGCATGGGGTTCAGATCCCTACATTCTTCTGCAGAACATCACATAAGCATCTTACTGGTCATTGTCTTAGTCTGTAGTCCATTACTTTATTGCATATGGATTTACCATCACTCGCACAACTAAACACGCAAAACTATTTCTTCATATATTCATTACCGTACCTATATAGGAGCCGGTACTGACGTTACTTCTATGGATATTTTTTAAAGTCAATTATCTCTAACTTATAAAAGTGCAACCATATTAATTAAGATTCTTCCTAAAATGTGGGGGGGGGGGGGATTTTTACATGTCAGTTAATTTTCCTGTACTACACAACTTTCCACAAACAATGGATCCAACCTGGAGGAGACAGCAGTAGTGATTATACATGATGGTAGTGGTGGGTCAGAGTAGTGGGTGTTTGAATTCAAGCAGCAACTCAGCAACACATCATTACACCTGCAACAACACAACACACCCTTAGAAACACAGGTACCAGTACCTTTTTTATAGTTGGTCCAGGCCCCAGTAAAATAACTTGTTTTTGGTGAGCCGAATACTTCTAATTACCCCAAGCAATACCAAAAGCCAGAATACAGACAACTGTACAAATTGGAGGAACTATTTTGTTGCATTGTTCATTGGTTACATAGATTCCACTTCACCCACAACAGCAGACCCCATTAAAGCCCACCTTTGCAGTGACACCTACCAAAGCTAATATGGATCAGGGCTTTACATTTGATACATTACACCATACTGATGAGTTAATCCACAAAGTAATTACATAATCGAAATATTATGTTGTGTAGAGGATGACAAATCAAACAAACACATTCACCATACGGTACAAAAGAAAGCAAATGAATAAACTTCTCTGGTTCTCCAGTGTAAGAACCTGTGAAGCTTATTTTCCATACTGTATGACAGGAGACTAGACTTTTACCGCCAGCTGGGCAGTAGTTGTATTAGTATTACCTACTTACATGAAGGCATGTAAGTAAAGATATGTTGCTGGTTAATGTGTTTAGCAGAAAACTAACACATGTCAGAGAGAGAGAGAGAGAGAGAAGGGTTGGGAAGTGATGAATTTGGCTTGGGTGTTGGTTATTCAAGTATGATACTTAACAAATAAATACAAATACTGTTCACACTTGCAATAATACAAACCAAGGACATATACTTGCTTTGACACTAGTGCAGATCTGACCAGAATCTGAGGCACTGAAGCACTAATTGACCCACACAAAAATGACCTTGTAAATGATCAAATGTATGTTGCAGTATTATTTAAATTGTTCAAGGGCACAGTTCTTTATTTAGGTATTATTACAGAAGTAGTGTGTTCTTGGCTAAAGCCGTGCAGTGTTACCACATCCGGCTAGGTCCCGGGAATTTGCCCCGGTCACTTTATGATAGTTTACACCGGTTATATCCCGGTAGTTTGCTCAGGTTAGGCCCCGGTAGTCTGCTGTGGTCTAGGTTAGGTTAGGTTAGACTAATTTCCAAATTATGTTTGTAAAACGGGGCATATCTCGAGAGAAACACCATAGATGAAAAGTGTCTTAGAATGGTCAAAAATAGTGGGTAATGATACTAAAATATACAATATAGTGAACTCAGTACTTCTGTAAATTTACCTTTATTTATTGTACACCACAGTAAACAGGTACTGTACAGTATTATCATCATTCAACCATAAAGGCTCCCGTATATACTCAATGGCACTAAGCAAACACACTGCAAAAACTGGCTTGTGCAGTGCAGTTTGAGTGTAGTTCGTGGCTCATTTTAAATTATTATCTATTAGTCTGTTTAATCCCATAGTTTGGAGAAGTATAGAAAACATACTAAATAGTGGAGAACCTCGACGCCATTTCTTCCCTGTCATCACGTTTGTTATTTTATCATCCAAACTTTGATATTTACATTACCTAATTATTCAACACTTTCAGACAATGATATAAATGTTAAGTTAACCAATATAAAAGAAGGGAATACTTACTAATATACCCTGCAGAGAGAGATTTTGAGTACTCCTTATTGACAATCTTTCCATGGCAGCCATTTTGTATGATACGAAATTTCCCTAACTTCAACATTTGGATTTTCCCTTTTTTACCTCAATAATTCCCTCTTTATTATTACTCTTGAACATTGACGGTCTCTTATGGTTGTACTGTATTTCGTCAGGTAGAAAATGTCCCTGTTTACTTTTGAATAATCTTTATAATAATCTTTATTTTTCTGTGTGGACTCCAAAATTCCCTAAAACAGAGAAATTTCCCTGGACCTGACAACACTGATGCACGTGTTTCTTCCTCTGACATCACATCCACCTGTCCTCTGTCAAATTGTCAATATATATAATAAATAGCTTTTCAATATTTAATCAATTTCCTGTAAATATTGCAGTACTGTATACTATGGGTTTTTATACGTGATGTCAATTATTATTATTATTTTGGTTACTTTAATGAGTTTTGTGTACTTTATGACAAGGTGTACTATTTAATTAATCCTATTATATACTGGCATGCTTCATAACTATTGATTTATATACATAAGAACACTTTGATTCCTCCAAACTATGCCAGGAAACATGACCGGATTACTAAAAATAATGATGGTTGTCTGTTACTTGGAATAATTTTGTTTCAACTGAAGTAATTTTTATACATACATATTATAATTTCAAGAGCATTATGTTAATTTTCTATACAAAAGCTGGGTTATGTATGTTACATTGAATTAAATACAGCTTTGTATTATATCTGTACAACAATCATACTTCTTGTTACATGTAATAGACATAATATGGATAAATGAAAAATGTTTCTTTATAGGTCTAAGTAAATCTGTTTATTTGCAAAACAGCCCTAAACACATATATACAAAACCTGCCTTTTCTCTATATGCTCATCAATAACAGTTAAAATCAAAGAATAAAAAAAAAAAAAAAAACACCCATACAAGCTTTTCATTCCCCAAGAAACCATCAGCTTTTAGAGAATTTTCACTGCAGTACCATGACCACCACAACTATTCTTTAGGACCAGTCTTGAGTCCAATGTACAGTATCCAATTTCATAGCTAAACTGAGATAAAATTTGATATTTAGTCAGCTTTATTCTGGTTGACAATAAGTGGCCAGTTGATATAGATTCAACCATGAACAGTCCAGCTCTCCAACCCCTGGGTTATAGGACTCATATATATTAGGAGTCACACATCATTCAAAATATAGAGTGAAGCCACTTAAGGTTATTTCAGCAAGGTTCTTATTATCAGCAAGAAAAGATTCAATTAAATTTAAAAATGCAAACTAATTCCAGACCATGTAGGCTACAGCATTTGGTACGAAGATAAAATGGACAGTTAATAGTAGACAGGTACGAGACTAAACAAGAGCACAATTAGGGCTTGAGTACACATACACACCACAGCCACAAAAAAAAAAAAGTGACCTGTATACGGGTAGGCTAATTCAGAAGAGAGGGTGAAATTTAGTGCAGCGCTGTATTGTACTGCACTAGTGAGTCAGTTACAGGCAGTGGTGGGTGCTGAGTAGTTAGTTGACTGTGTGAGGTATTCATAAAGAAGTCCGAAAGTTACCAAGAATAATTACTGTATAAAATATAATTCAGAAATGTTGTTATTGTACCAAACAACTAAGGCCATGTGACACTTCTAAATCAAAACTTACAATTTTCTGCAAAACGTACCAATACCAGAAATATTTAATGATACAGTAATGTAATGCCAAACAGAAATAACATGAGTAAGTAAAGGAAATGCCTGGAATTGTAGGATACTGGTGTCAGATTGGATATCACACATATAGCAACACTTCATCCTATTTGAAGAGTGAAGTGGACTCAATAAATGATGATATATTTTTTGGGGGGTGACTGTACAACTTGCCAGCAAAATAATCTGTGTCTGAGGCTCATCTAATAAGAGTCAGGTAGCTGTGCCAGACTGCCTATACTATTGCTCCAGACTCATTACTTTATATTACACCTTGAATTTGACGAGCCCTATCCACTGCTGATTGTTTAAAGTATCCTCATGAAGCTGGTCATATCTTGAGGAGACAAAATGCTGGTTGGTCACTAAAAGATATGATAAATGATCTTATAGGCTACAGTAATAACTGTATAGTGCCATAAAGGGTAAGGAATAATTAAATTGTTGATTGAACAGAAATAATAGATATTTCAGTTTTTAAAAGTAAAGCACAGTACTACTGTGTTTTTGTAAATCCTACCAGTATTCAACCTGCCAATGGATGTACACAATTTTGGCAAATGTTCAACAAACACTCAAAAGTGGATCAGTGTGAAGACATAACTGGACCACCACAATATCACCAAGCCTTCACCAATGACATAGGGTTCTTATTGATGAATGACTTTGGACAAAATGACAACTATTCTTTGTGTGTTTAATATTACTAACAAGATGTAATGTAATAGCTATACAGCACTTGACTATATCTTCATACCAGTTTATGTAATATTTCATACAGGCGCCTAGATGTTGTCACCGGATTGGAGGTCACTAGTTCCTCCAAAATTTGCCACAAAACAGATCGCATACAGATGTACAGGTATAATGAGGTATTTTGTTTATTGGCATACTTTACAGAATTTAGTAGCATCTGTTTTATAACAATACAATATTTTAACCCATTATAACAATTTCCTTCTTAGATGACTGAATTCTCAAGAGTATACAGCTGACCACCAGTACTTTAAATGTCATCCGTTTATATTCATGCTTACACTCACTTCAAAATCTATAATGCATCATAACTGCAGAAATTTATCAAAAGCATTTCCCCTCTACATTTTTATACTTGAAATGCAATACTGTAATAGCAAATTAGTCATTCTTTAATATCATACCTTTGGAGTTTTGGCTGCATTCTTCCTTGATATAATTGATATTTTGTTTTTTGTTTCTGCCACAAATCCCTTTGTTGTACAAAATCAACTCTGCCAGATACAGATTAACTAACACAATGTTTCTCATATTACACTTCCTTCAACTATAGTCTGTATAACATGGTCAATTGTTTATATATCCACTAATGTAGACATTTGTTACATACAGAAGATGTATGCTCATTAGTGGAGTTATTAAAGCATGACTAACACAAATGCAATGACCAAGAGTGACACAGTAGCTTTAACCCACAGACTTTCAAGCTAAGGGATATATTCCACTAATGAATATGTTTTGGCTAAAGACAAATGTCATTCACAGAGGTAATGTACCAACAGCAGTGGCCAGCACCATGCTCAAAGTGAGCAGGCCTTTCAATAACATGGAGTACAGTAGACTATTGTATAATAACCTTTAGACAGATCTGATCTGGCCACGGTGGCCAAGTAAAGACGGCCCAAAAAAATATCACCACTGGAAGCTTGAAACAAAATGGGATGAAAACTATATGCAGAATATTGCAACACCAACTTTGACAAGCATTTAAGTGTCCATGAAAATGTAAGTGTTGTCTCAGAAAATGTTGCGATATATTTTTGGCCGACTGTACAATACTAGCGACCAGTAAATTGAGGTCGTTAAAGACACTCGCAAAGTCTTCTCTACATGTTAAGAACTTGAGGAGTGTACAGGAGCTGGAGTTGTTCTTCCCTAAAAATGACAACTTAAGAAAATGTAGCATTATTCTTTTTTTTTATTTATGATGATATTCTGTTTCTGCTGTTGCACTGTATTGCACATTTAAATCTTGTTAAACTTAGGAAAAATATGGAATAATTCTAATGAATGTATTAAAGGAATGCTAATCCAACAATTTCTCAATATGATATCTATACATTATCTAAAGAATTACATGTTAAATTTATTACTGTAAGCAAAATAATGTCTCTGTCATTTGCTAGATGTACAAACTAAACACTTAATATTTGTTAAGATCCTGTACTGTTGATTAACACTAATAATTTTTGGACTAGGTTTTGTCAAAGTTTTCATTAAATTGCCAACAATGTTGTTTTCATACAGCCTCACCATTCCTAATATAAAATTAACAATCTGATAATCCTTTAAAATACTTTGTATTAATCTCTGTGATGACACAACTGTGTATTTTACTGTAAGAAGCACCAAACTCTAAATCTTTCATTTATGGACATCAGAAAATTATTCATGTAAGTATTAATAAATAAGGCATATATATTTCTTCTTTCACCAAGTACTGTACAAGTTTATGAATCCTGCAAAGTGTACAATTTTTCTGAACACAGTCCATTAAAGCTCCTAACTCTCACAATTTGAATAGCAGTTAATTTCTGTTACTTTAAATTTATGGTTAGCAAATATGCAAGTCTATCACCACCATTATTGATCTGTTGTGTTAACTCTCCTTAATGTGAGAACACTGGTGTTGGGCAGTGGGGCTGCTAACTTGGTTTCTACTGTTATCAGCTTCAAACAGCATATGTCTACAAAACACAAAATGTGTTTTAGTATATTGTATATTATAATGGCTAGTACTTTCAATTATTCTATTTGCAACATGTTATATTACTCAGAAATTTTTTGATACATAATATACTGTACTTCAGTACTGTAAAATCTCAAGGTTTCTTTGGTACAAGTTTGACTACTTGAGTTAATTCAAATAAATCTTAAACCTTATTCAGGGAGTTTTCCATCTTCATATTATAGTACATAGTTGTTTGCCAATACATGTACCACATTATTGAAAACTTACCTGGCATTTTTCTAAAAATATTGTCTTGTATAACTAAATCTATACAAGTGACTCATTTGTCAACAGTGGATACTGTTCAGTCTTATGGCTAATTAATAATAATAAAAAATGCACAGTTTTAATACAGGAGAGGCCATTCTGTGGAGACAAAGTATCTCACAATCATAAACGTCTCCGAGTTGTGACAAGATAGAATACCAATTATAAAACCCACTTCCTTTAAATAAATAAACGAGAATCCCAAGGGGAGTACAGTATTATAACAAGAGTGGCTTTTCTCAGTCCAAGTGTTGGTTGGATATAAGTTGTAATGGGATTTACAATATTATTTAAAACAGTTCAACTAACAGATACATATAAAAAATTATTGTCATTCAATGTCAGTATACTATTTTTTACCGATGTTCTTGTGGTTAAAACCAAATAAAACTAGTATATACTATGACACAGCTAATATACAGTAGTTTGAAATATGTGTACTGCATGTATTTAAGAGAAGTTATGTATTAGGGGCAGCTTCAGTATTGGCAGCAATGGTAGTTTAATGCAGTTGAAAAGTTGACCCATTTTCTCTAAGTAAAATCATTGCTAACTTTGGGTCAGTAATGCATATAAATAATGTATACTGCCACCCTAAACATCTGTCTTGTCTAGCTATTCTTAGCCACTAGTATGTCTGAAATATTTTATTATTTCCATCAACAACAATTTCTTAAGCATATAAATTTGTGCCTATCAGAATGGCAATAAATTTCATTCAGCTATGTCAAATTTAATTTGACAACTACTGAAGTTTTAAAATAAATTATATTTTGCATAGATAAAGTACTGATACTTCACTATATCTCATCTAAGCTTTGGGTTTGTTGTTTAAATAAATAAATATATATATATATAATGAAGTAGAGAGCTTTATGAGAGGTACTGACTTCTCGTGTTGAGCACACTGTTGTGGAGATGACATGACAGCTCCACTGTGCTCACCTCCTCTTCCCCTATACTTTCTTTCCTGGCTGGACAGTTAACATCCTTACTGCCAGGGGTCACCAGCCACTCACCTGCTTCTGCGTCAGCTTAACAAAGGTCGACAAGACAGAGACAAGTAATATACATAGCTGATGTTTGTGAGATACAATACTGTGATTATACCCAATCATATACTGTATAGGCAGTTTTATCAGCAGATATTATAAGATATTGATTAGGAATGACTAGAGACTTCATAATATATGACTATAGTGCAGGATAACATTTCTTGTAAAATCTCAACATTTTAATTTATGCGACAAAAGGAATGTATATTCCAGTATGTTGTAAATGCACAATATGATAGTATCTTACGCAACAAAATAAGGACAAGACTAACATGACTAGCAGGCTTATGGAATGACCAGAGATAAAACAACTGTAGTCTTTGCATCAATTCATGGCAGTCTGGGCTATGGCAACATTCACTTTGAATCACCAAAATAATAATTGGCCTGATGAGCCTAACCATTATATACATGATATGTACAACACAACCATACCTCCGAGCACCCGCTTTACACTACTCCCAAAGTTAAGTTTCAGCCAATAACTGGTGCCACTAGGACCAGAGTCCAGGAACACTGTCAGGGCTTCCCTCCCCGACCACCACGCTCACTACACTCACCACCACTTGAGGAAGACTAATGCTTGACAGGCATAGGCAGGTGAGGCTACAGCTGAGGCAGAACTAGTACAGCAGACCTCACAATGGATTCTACTACTTGCTATAGATGCTGCTGTTGCTGCTGCTGCATTAGCAGTAATAAAGGGCTTGGGAAAATGCAACTTATCATGAGCTGCACAAAAGAAGATAGCTCAAATCAGCTATTTCAGAGTATGAAGTTATTTACCACCTTGCCATGCAACTATAAAGGATGATGCAGAACATCTTTCTTATCCTGCAACAAGCCACTTTCGGGACAAATAGCTAGTTGGTGAGAAATATTCTTTACTATGTTACCATCCTCTTCTCAGCCTGAACAAATATAGCAGAGGCAAGTGTTACCCTCTGGTGCCGTAGAGTCGTGGTGTGGCGGGGGGAGGCCAGTTTCAGGTGGCTGATGTGGATCTGGAGGTTTGATTGAGGCAACTTTCATTTAGTCCCCATTTTAACTTACGGATCACTTTTTCTCTGCCTCTCACGGCGCTCCCTGAAAAATTGTGCTTTACGAGATGGTATCCATGAGATCGGATTTCGATATACAAGTCTGCGGTACCAAGTATTAGGCAATATAATAGTCTTTGCAATTTCACTATCACTAGGCCCCAGTGGGGTAAATGTCTCAGGCACATCATGGGGCACTGGAGAATTGCCCACAGGGTTCTTGGTGGCCGCCACCAGGGGGGCAGGAATATGTGGGGAAGGTCTGGTGGGCGGCGGGGTGTGGGTAGGGCTGGGCTGGTGCTGGTAGGTGCTGCGGGACTGCCTTCTGATTGCCTGGTGGGCATCTGTGCCCATACCCAATCCTGAGGCAGCCTGAGGAGGAGTCGCCACAGTACTGTGAACCAACGAAGGAAGGGAACTACCACCCAGAGCAGCACCCATACCAGCAGTAGGTGTAGACTGGCTAACCCATGCAGCACCATAGAGCAAAGTTGGAGAGGCAAACCAGTGCCTACCATCCAAACAGCTGCTGCGGTAATGACAACACACTTGTCCACTCTGAAAGAAGAGTAAGCAAATGTTTTTACATTGATGAGAACTGTATTCTAAAAACTTGATTTCAGGAAATATTCATCATCAGTAATAAAATAATATAGTTTTAACAGTGTTCTTTGCTTCATGAAGAATTTATGGTATAAATTATTAATATTGCATATGTGTACATATACTTTTGTTACAAATGAGCAGGCAGGCAATGCAGAGGCAGAACATGCAGTGTGTCAAAGCTGGGGACAGTGCAGCATAACAAATTATCAGTCTAATTAACTTAAGTATTGCTTGCTGCAATATCCACAACTTTGGAAATGTGAGAAGAGTTGCCATCAACCTATACACATTCAGAGAGACTCAATATACAGTACACAGATGTCAACCAAGAATTAGTTTGATTTCTGTAGCGGAAATAATGTAGGAAATCCCATGTTAGATTTCGAAGTCACTAACTACTGACACGAGAAATCTGAAAAGTCATTACAAGAGTGAAATGAAGAACTTTACTGAAATGAAAAGTTTAGGAAGCCTCCAAGAACTGACTGTCTGCTAGGTAGTAATGCCAGCAGTACGAGTACCTGTGAAATATATAGGTATAGGACAGAGTTTGAGGACAGTAGCCAAGACTTACACTTTTCTTAATGTCCAATGCATACATCTTTCCTGATAAATATATTGTTAACTCCATGATGGACTGGTATGGTGAAAGGTTGAAAGTCTGTCAAGGCTAACATCCCCCATACTATAAGAAAGTTGGACAACCACTGCTAGACAGAAGAGAAACCTGTTGTGTAACTCCACCTCAGAAGAACATTTCCTCTGTGTACCTCATTACAAGATAAAGTTACTAAAATTTTGTCAGTAAATTGAAAGTTACAAACTCCTTCCAACTGTGATATAAAACAGACTCCCTCAGTATCAATATTTTACTGTGGCACTGTTTGGAGGATTCAGTAGCCTCTAATTTGCTGACAATATCATAAATCCCTAAACCTAGATAGACTGGATATACAGTACAGTGTACTGTGCTCTTACAGTCAGGAAAACTTGTCATGAAAACTTCTAAGTAACATTTCCATGTAGATTGAACTGGCAGAACTGCACCATTGACTTTGAACAAAACTAAATTTACTTTTTATCTATTAATAAAACTAATTCAGTATCTCAGGTATGGGTTAGATATGAATATCATTAAACAAGTTTTGTTTTCCTACTACTTCTGAACAGATTATTGTAACTTGAAGGCTTTAGCAGTGTTGGAAAAATTACTTCATCCCAAAAAATGGGAATTATGCTTGAACAATATTGAAATCGGAGTGATCTACGTGCTATGCATAATCCATCATGCTCCAAACTATATAATTAATTCACACGCACAACAAAAGGGTGTAGACTACTTATTGAAATGTTATGCTGGCTGCAAGAGAATGAAACACTAGAAATAAGAAACCTTTTTCCAGAGATATCTCAGTGCTACAGAAATTTACACTCATGGCAAAAAGAGTTTTTTGGGGTCACAACTTTCCCATACCTTACACATACAGTAGCCAATATATTGGGGAGGAATTATGGTTGATAATATAAATTTTGCATGCTTGTGAGTACTTTTATAAAAATATAATTAAAGATGATAAACTATCATTAATTATTCTTTTTTCCTCCCACAATTCTTTTAAACATCAATATGCTCGTTACAGTGGAAATATAATTATATCTGCATTTGTGAAAACACTCAAAATCTTACTGTGATTGGACACTTTGGAAAGGTGGTGCTTCAGTTAAGGTACAGTTATTGACAAGATTATCCTCAGTGGGAGATGGTTCCTTCACTGTAAAGAAACTTGTGCATATCCCAGATACACTAAGGAAGAAAAGTGAATCGTGCAAATCCTGTTCAAGGGGTGAAAGAGACAGAACAAGAGAGTGAGAGAGAAAGAGGTGTGTGTCGTGCAGGACCCAAACACAGATGTGTGAGAGAAACAGGGAGTGAAGACGACTACCCGACGCTAAGGCCACTAGCCCGCCCCGCAACAAGCAACGCGCGTGCAACAAGAGGCCACAACTTGATTACCGGTGTACACGGATCGCGCCACCCTGCCCTCCACCCTCCCAGCAGTACGGCATCTGTAATATCACATGACTATTAGTTCCATGGGCATGGAGCAGTCCTGTCTTCATCACTAAAGGATGCTATAATTTAGAATGGCAGCTGGAGGGAGATTGAGTCTGATGCTTTGTCTTTTAACTCCACCTTGCTTGTCTAACTGGGACTGGCTGCTGATAAACAACATAATTATAAACTGATAATTAGTTCTGAGGTTTCCTCATAAACTCTACTTTCTGTGTTCACTACAGCACTGTAACAGAAGTTCATTAACACCATAACATACTAACGATTATCTATTATTGTCATTTTTCCACTCTGCTTACAATACTCTTACAGCCTCAGTGAATAATTTCTCTTCATAGCCAAGGCCTAAGATTCTTAATTTTAAACTATGTTGCAGACAATATATATCATATTTTGTAGTTAGTGACTTGAGCAAAAGCAGTATCAGATTCAAAGAAACTAAAAATGAATTATTCAGTCTTCTTATACAAAAAATAATTGGTTTTAACACTGGAAACAAACAGAAATTATTGTCTGCAACTAAAGCAGTAACACCACGGCATTATCATGTGTGACCTTAGGGTAGTAACATACAAAATGTCATTTATGCTAAAAAGTATACAGTAAGCTCACACCTAATCAAATCCCATTTGTCTCACTACTAGCTGTACACAGTAGAATTCTTGACTAACTCTCAATTACCAAATCTGACTAACCAACAACTATGGCAGCTAAATTAATGTCTGGTCATCTAAAACTTACTCATCTGGATGTCTTAAATAAAAAATTCACTAAACATCAAAACAGAGTGAAGCTATGCCAGGTTCAAGGGGGAGATTGTAAGTAAGGGTTTTGACTTTGGGAAAACATTCTGTAATTAATACTGTAGGCCTGTAAGGTAATAAACTACAGTACTTAATATAATTTGTTCTGTATCAGTTGTAATATGCTTTAAGGCACACAATATCAGTGAACATTTATTCAGGAGGCACCAGCTTAAACACTGAAAAACTCTTCGTTGGTGAGAGTGAGTTCTCAGTCAGAGCAGCAAGAGTAATGCCAATATTGCTCTCATGGGTTACACTTATGTGTAGTTGGACTTATGTGTTAAGAATATGCTTTTCATAATGTCATACAAAGCAATTTTTTAGAATACCATTTACTACTAAATATAAAATAGTACTGGAAGTACTGTACCGGACACATTTCAAGTTGTAAAACATGAACACATAAAATGCACTGTATATAATACAGTAATTGTAGTATTAGCAATGGTTCATACAGCTTTCTATTTACGACACTTGAGTAAGTACTTAATAACAAAGTAGCTTGTCAGGAAATGTATCTCAACACGAGAAAATACTCATTACAGATATTTACAATACTATAATTCTAGTACAGTTCAGATAATCAACTGTGTGCTCTCAGTATCCTTGTCTTGCCACTAATGTAACAATAAACTTGTATAAAGTAAATATTTGAAATCTATATGAATGTTAACCAAATACAGTACCTTTGTCATATGGAATTCGCCATTCGAAATATTGTACACTTATACTTTCAGAGCAATGTCGTTCTTTAGGACTGGGCCAAGGCTTAACCGGCACCTTTGCCAATACAGTACAGTATTTTTCTACTACTGATGAAAATTTCCAATGCTTCTAACTACTTTTTGGAGTATCAGATATTATTTAAGTCATGATTTGTATTCTTCACTAGACATGCTTATTTCAACCATTGAAAATCTACACCATTGAGAAAAATACTGAAGTGGCATCAGTGTTCATCAGAACGATGACAGTGCTGATTACACTTACCTTACACCTGCAGGTAACACAGTCATCATTGAGTGCCGCCCATTCAGCACCGGGAGGGTAAGTAGCACCCAGGTAATGACAGCCTTGAGGTGTGTTAGTGTCTGTATCATCTGGGGTGGTGGTGGTAGAGGCGGTGGTATTGGTGGTAGTGGTGGTAGTGGTGGCTGAGGTGGCAGTAGTGGTGGTGGTGGCTGTGGTACTGGTAGTCGTGGTGGTGGGGGTGGTAGTGGGGGTGGTAGTGGCGGTGGTAGTGGTATTGGAAGGGTCAGGGGCAGTACAGGGATCATCAGGGCAGCGAGGACAGCAGTCACCCGGTATACGTTTCGGCCATGAGCATTGAACTGGAGGACATTCTAGTGGCCAGCAGTCTATCTCACCATACTGGTCAAAATAAATATAAATAAATCATAAATGTTGTATCATATTGGTATATGTGAAAGTTAACTATGAACTTGTGAAATGAGCAAGAGATATAGCATAAAGACCATCTTTAATGACAGGAATTTTCTTGTGATAATACTATACATACTGCCTGGTAATATTTCAAGTATCATGAATGAGAAGTTAGCTTCTATACAGTTGATTTTGAATAATATTTAATTTGGACAGCTGACATTATTAAAACCTGGGACTAAGAGGGCTTTTTTGTGACATTTTAATCAACTGACATCTGTATAAGTATAGTACAGAATACCATATGAGACATACTGTTGTATGAAGGTTTAATGAAATAGTTTTGAACCTCTGGACATCACTTCCTTCTGACATAAAAAATTGTCTGGTTGCTGTCAAAGAAAAATGTAAAAATTCTCACCCAATATTCAAAGATTAAGATTTAATATTGTATTCATATGTACTCACGAGGCATTCACATGTCTGGCACTGATATATCCATCGCTGGCCACTGTGAAAAGTGAGATTCGGCTGAGTCTGGTGTGAGCAAGAGGCACGAGGGTCACAGAGGGGGCAACAAGCCAAGTTGACGTCCGAGGCCGAACAGTCACACACGAAACGGTCGCAGGTGATGGTGCCCTCAGAACATACACACTGGGAGCATTCTGACAAGGGGGGAGTCCACGTCTCACCGTGTGCCCGCTCCACCCCACTCAGTACACACCCTGTGAGACAGTCACATCACACACCTCAATCTCTTTAACACCTTCCCATTTTTATGTTCAAACAGTTAGGTACCTATGAGTGGTGTAACAAAGATTAAAACTGAAGAAGTCACATACAAAATATCTATTAGTCATACAGTATTAATAAAGTCATATCATGTCAGAAACTGAGTAGGGGTACAGACCTCCATTGCTGTACAATACATGAAAATTTAAACCATAATTTATAATACAATAATAATGTACAGTATTTGTGAATTTCTGTACTGTAGCTTTGTGATAAAATACTGTACATGAATGAAAATAGAGAATATACAAACATCTGGTCAGTCTCAAGCTATATTGCCGACCATCTCACCACCATACTGACATTACTGATTATAATACAGTACACAGAGTAACAACGTACTAACCACGAGAACAGGTGGTGTTATTGTCGCAGGTACATAAAAAAGATCCATCTGTGTTGACACAAGTAGCAGACTCATGGCAGGTGGCTGTTCCAGCACTACACTCGTCCACATCTGTTCACACATATCACATGCATATGTTATTTAAGATAAGAAATTTAGTAAAAATTTGAGTTTCACATATACAACAAAATTAACATTAGTATAACTAGAATGCAAAAAACACAAGATACAGTTGTACAAAACAAACAGCTTGCGTTACTTGCAATTTATTCAACCTGGATGGGCTATAAATTAAGGTTCATGAATATACCACAAAGAAACACAGCTAACCTTGGCAGTGAAGACCTTGGCTGTTGTCAGCGAGGAGTGAAGTGTAGCCCGGGAGACAGTGGCAGGTGTACCATCCAGGTAGGTTAACACAGCGAGAGTTGGGATGGCAATGGTGAATTCCCAAGGAACACTCATCTACATCTTGTTCACACGCTGACCCTCTAAACCCACGCCGACACTTACACACCCCAGGAGACACACACACACCACCATTCTCACACGTTGTGTTGCACACAGCTGCAATATAGCCAATATCAAAATGCTGATAATAACCAGGACAGGCAAATGATATGGTCAACAACATATGTCTAATAATATGGAACACTCACAGGAAATATACTTTTTCCTCAAATTTACAAGTTGAAGAAATTACATCTATGATGCCATGATGTTGAACTGGAAACAGAATGCTTAAAGTGTCATTTGCCATGCTGATACAATAATTATTCAAGGCTAAATATAAATATTTTGCAATACTGTAGTGTATAGCCAAATATCATAGCTAGTATGGGTCACATAATAATAGTAAGTCACATCCATGAAACAGCTTATCAAAAGTAGTAGTTGAAATGCCATGTGGGGAAAACCGTCTATTTCAAGTAAAAACATGTGGTTCTGATGCATCCCCATATTTTCAATTTCCATTTTTTAATTGGCAGTTACTATACCAATCCAACGTGAATACAAGGTAACTTACGAGTGCAAGACATTCCATTGCCAGTGTAGCCTGGGTTGCAGGTGCAGTGGTAGCCACCGCGGGTGTTGCTGCAGGAGGCGTGTTCATGACACTGGTGTGCTCCCTCACTGCACTCATCTCGTTCCACACATGTTAATTGGTCCACTCGCACATATCCCTCCTGGCACTGGCAGATATATGATCCCACCGTGTTGATACATTGGGTGTGAGCTTGGCAGTAATGGCCATGGTGGGCCCCAACCTCACGACACTCGTCAATATCTAGAGGGTAAATGCAGTACTGCATATTAAATCTCACCACATTTGCTATTTTCTAGTGGCTATGTTAAATGATACCTCTGAAACATCATTAAAGATGTTAATATCACGTGGGCAAGTACAGTGGTGCATTTTAAATAACATGACAATGTTTAATAACTGGTGGACTATTTCATAGATTCATCCTAAAATTCACAGGTTTCAGTGTATGGTGAGCAAGTACAGATTAATATAAACCTCAAAAAAATTTCTTAATATTTAGTGTTAAAGAAAAAAATGCAGAAGACAGAAAGAATAGCAACCATGATCCATGAACTGGGAGACCCAGGTGAACTAATAAGAGTAATGTCAACCTACTTACCTTCACAATTGCGTCCATTGGTTCCAGTAAAGCCTGTGTTGCAGTGACAGGCATAAGTGGTTTGGAGATTGATGCAGGTGGCATTGGGATGGCAATCATGACCCTGTGCACAGTAATCCACACCTGGGCAGAACTTACAACACTGTCCCGGCACTGAGAACTGCTCCTCCTCAGGACAGGGAAGAGTAGGGCAAGTTTCCTTGGGGTCAACACGCCGGCACTGCATCTTACCATCACGACACTCACAATCAACACATTGTCGTGGTGACACTGTCTCTCCATGGTCATATACGACACCTTTCAGTGAGCATTGTTCTGTGATGGAAGAATACAAATGCATCCCTGCTAAACATTGCAATACAACTATAATAATAATATTATTTTCCTTTCCATTACATGACAGCAAATGCAAGTCACTTGAACAGAGTTTTAAGTGAACATTATTCCTATATCAGTACAATAGAATCAGAAAATTTTTCAAGAAATGCACCAGAAACTAAGAGGGACTATCTTTGCAAAACTACTGAACATCTGACATACATCAGTCTTACTGGTGTAGATAGTTCCAACCATGTCAGTGATGCTTCTTCATAATACAATACACTGGTACAGCACTGTATAGGACCCATATTAATACTCAAAGGTGGGCAAGTGGTACTTATAAAGTAACAGTAATATTGATACTGTCCGAAAGAAGTATAGTACAATACTGTACTGGCAGTAGTGATAGCAGTACAGCTTTTGAAAAGTACTGGCAGTAATGATGGCAATACTGTACAGTATTGGCTGGTGGTACTTTTTAAACAAACTATTTGAATATTCTCTTAACTCAACTTATACAATAAATTTCTATAAGAGAACAGTTGAGTCTTAAAAGAGCACAATCAGGATTCAATTCTGAAGCACTGAGACACCATCCATTACCCTTTCCTCATAGTTCAAATGTAATGGCTAAGTCACCTCAATGTACAGGACTATATTTGAATTATGAAAAAGCTCTTTGATAGTTAAAGGTATGCAAAATGCACTACATGATTGTGATAATCTAGATGACACATGGAGAGAATTTAGAGCAGGTTGGATATAATGCTGTGAAAATACTTTTAAAGCTAGGGTCTACAGTACAGTATGTTTATAATGGCTGAATGTAGATGTCTGCAGCTGATACCATAGAGGCTAACTGTGACTGGATGAAATCAATCTTGACACCCAGGGGATAGGTGTCATGCAAAGTAAAAGCCTGTACGATAGGAACTGGAAACATTTACCAACCAAGAATATAAAACTAAAATGAGGACTTACTTAGGCAGATGGGACAACACTCTCCCTCGGTGTACACTGGGTTCTTGCAAGTCCTGGCAGGGCAAGGTATTGGTCGGCATGTTACCTCGCCATGCTGCACATGTTAGTGGCACAGAGGGGGGAGGAGGGAAGGGAGGCCATTTTAGAATGCTTAGTTTGAAAACAGTACAGCATCATAACATGTTAAAAGGTTGAAACTACTAAGAAATGGAGATAGAGAAATGGCATTCATTATTGATGGGTATGGATAAACAAAATCTGGAATGAAATGAATATGGAATGATGTTACATAAGTACAGAAAATGTAAACCGATGATATTATTATGATTGCTGTGTCCCTGCCCTTATACTGCAACACTCTGGAAAAATCAGCATTGCAAGGAATATCTTGTGCAGTGTTTATAAATAGCGGAAGAAACTCTGAACACAAAAAGTTGTCCAAGTTTTATAAATGACTATAGCCTATGCATTTATGGCACTGATGCTGCAAATCTTTAACAAAAGCACTTATTGCTATTTTTGGGGAATAAAATTAATCTTAAAGTATGTGCTATATTCTAAACAAATAACACGGGAAAATCTGCTCAACATTAGAGGGCATTGATGATTATATGCTTCATGATGTACAGTAATTGAATAATTTATTCAAACTTGCAATGTCAGTACAGTATGCATGCATGGGTTGTATTACTGTACTGTACATAGCATAAGCTGTTAGCACAAGGCATGGGGGAAAGGTACATCAGAAGCAAAAAGCAATGCAAAGCTATCGACAAGAGTATCATCATAACATCCCTGGTGATGAAGCAGCCTGATGTTGTTACTGTTGGGGATGGAAAACAGAAAGTGAGGAAATATCATAAGGAGTGCATACTGTACCTTTACAAATGCCAAATAAAGTCAACAATCATAACCAACCCTTATTTCACCCTCATTCTTAGCACTAAATTTAAGGTACAGTACAGCAGACCCATTTCTAACTTATCTCTGACCTGGCTCCACCAAAATTGAATAACTGTTTTGTTCCATAATACCTAATTGTCCTGTGACATTATATCAAAATCCATCTTTAATGCTTTCCATGACTCATACCAAGCTACAGAAATATCCCCAACAGCTATAAACACCCACAGTTTAAAATTTATAGATTTCGAGTAAAATTTTGTTATTATGCCATTTACCTATATCCATACTGCTTTTAGTAAGGAAAATAAAAACAATGTGAGGTGCTGCCATCAGTAGCTACACAAACAGTACATCTATGATTATGAAATGCTAAAAAACAGAGAGCATATTATTCCTGATATTGTAGTGGTGACATTAACTGGAAAAAATTATAAATACTAATACAGTAGAGCACTATGCCAAATCAAGTATTAATATTTAGAATGCAAGGCTGTCTAACATCTAAAAGCAAAGTGAATCTCTGTAGAAAATATTACAGTATTACTGTTCAAGCTAAATAGGTGAAAAGAAATGATTGAACACTAAGCTTGTGACTACCAAGTTGAAAAGGAACTGATTAGCATACTGAACATAGATTGCATTGCACAGAAACAAAATTAAATTACAGTACAAGAAATATTCTTATGTCCAGTATATCTATTGGTATTATGAAGATAATATGATAATATGTGATGATGCTTATACAGTATTATACTACAGGAAAATGTAAGTAAGATCAGATAAAGTTATAATGTTACAACATGATACAGATATTTTATGAATGTAAGAAAAGGGAAGAGCAGGCCAGACTACAGTACAGTAATATTGAAGTAATTAGTAAGGTGTTATACTGTTCTAGTATATGAAGAATAATTATACAACTCTCTACAAGCAATATAGATGTACAAAAATATGGGATGATCATTGCCTAATATCAAGGGGTTAATAGAGTACAATAGGAAAAGGCCATTTACACATAAAAGGAAATATAGTGTACTACACTCACTTAAAACACTCAAGAGGTTTTGGGTAAGAAAATAGTACACTTCAAGTATGTCTTCCCAAATGCATCCAAGCACCATATTGTTTGGAGCCCAAAATATGGATACAACGGTGCTAGTGTATAGCATACAGTAAACAGAATTGCCCCAACCCAACTCCTCCATAACCTAACCCAACCACCCTCCCCCTATACCCCACTCCCCTTCATACATTATCTAACACACCCATATAACACTCAACCACCCCCACCCACTCAACCCCCCCAAAACCCCCATAATCCACACCACACCCTAACAATCAACCTCCCCCTCCCCTCATCCCCTCCCTACCCCCACCCCCACCCCTCCCTCCCTCAATCACTTCATCATCCCCTCATCCCCCCCTCCACACACAAACCCCCCTACCAAACCAAATTCCCAACCACCAAACCAAAAACAATAACCCACACCCCCCAACACACACCCCACCCCACCACCCCAACCCACACCAACATCCACACACCTCACACATCCCTCCTCATCCCTTCACCTCCATCCACCACCCACTCCCCCACTCCACCCATCCACCACAAACCTCACATAATACTCCCAAATTTCT
>JAWQEG010002977.1:0-70633 GCA_033782935.1 Petrolisthes cinctipes | reverse complement strand
GTATGTATTTTGCCTCGGTCATTTCCTGTACTTTTACCACGGTTATTTCCCGGTAGTTTAATTGCCCAGGTTAGGTCCCGGTAGTTTAATTGCCCAGGTTAGGTCCCGGTAGTTTAATTGCCCAGGTTAGGTCCCGGTAGTTTAATTGCCCAGGTTAGGTCCCGGTAGTTTAATTGCCCAGGTTAGGTCCCGGTAGTTTAATTGCCCAGGTTAGGTCCCGGTAGTTTAATTGCCCAGGTTAGGTCCCGGTAGTTTAATTGCCCAGGTTAGGTCCCGGTAGTTTAATTGCCCAGGTTAGGTCCCGGTAGTTTAATTGCCCAGGTTAGGTCCCGGTAGTTTAATTGCCCAGGTTAGGTCCCGGTAGTTTAATTGCCCAGGTTAGGTCCCGGTAGTTTAATTGCCCAGGTTAGGTCCCGGTAGTTTAATTGTCCAGGTTAGGTCCCGGTAGTTTGTCCAGGTTAGGTCCCGGTAGTTTGTCCAGGTTAGGTCCCAGTAGTCTGATGCGGTCTAGGTTAGGTTAGGTTAGGTTAGGTAAGGTCAGGTAAGGTTAGGCTAATTTCAAAATGCCCCATTTGAATATGCCCTATCTTGGAAATGGAGGAAATGCCATAGAAGAAAATAGTCTTAGAATAGTCTAAATAAGTGGGTAATGAAGGTAGAAAAACCTTACCCAATAACGATCATTCTTTCAATAAATATTTACCAACACAAAATTATTTCGCCCTTAATAATTATTCTCTCGGTCATTTTTACATTTCAAGGTTTCGCCCACAATATTTAACCACAAAATTATATTATTTCGCCCAATATTTACCTACATAAAATCCTTAATAATTATTATCTCGGTCATTATTTTTACATTTCAAGATTTCGCCCACAAAATTTAACCCGTTATAATTAATTCTCTCGGTCATTATTTTTACATTTCAGGAACCAATATTTACCCACAAAATACTTAATAATTATTCTCTTGGTCATATTTTTTACATTTCAAGATTTCGCCCACAAAATTTACCAACAAAATAATACTTAATAATTATTCTCTCGGTCATTTATATTTTTTCAGGAACTACGTAAAACAGTGTCAAGATTTACCCAATAAATTTCCCCATTATTAATTATTCTCTTGGTCATTTTTACATTTCAAAATTTCCCCGTAATAATTAATTC
This sequence comes from Petrolisthes cinctipes, assembly GCA_033782935.1. NCBI lineage: Eukaryota > Metazoa > Arthropoda > Malacostraca > Decapoda > Porcellanidae > Petrolisthes > Petrolisthes cinctipes. The sequence continues at coordinate 69,463 of JAWQEG010002977.1, read as the reverse complement.
TCTCGGTCATTTTTATTTTTACATTTCAGGAACTGCGTAAACAGTGTCAGGACTTCGCCACGGCCCTCCTAGACCACACCCGATCCTCTTACGAACTTGAGGTACTTCTGAACCATGACCCGACAGGACCGGCTTACGAACACGGAGAACGGATGCAGCTGAACCGACTTAAGATGGCCATTAAACTTAAACAGAAGAAGGTGAGGGAGAGAGGGAGAGAGGGGGAGGGGGAAGTGGGAGAGAGAGAGGGAGAGAGAGGGGGATGGTGGGTGTGTGTGTTTGTGTGTGAGAGAGAGAGTAGAGAAAGAATGTGTGTGTTTGAGAGAGAGAGAGAGAGAGAGAGAGAGAGAGAGAGAGGGGTGGTAGGTGTGTGTGTGAGAGAGAAATGGATGGGTGTGTGTGTGTGAGAGAAACTAGAGAGAGAAATATGTGTGTATGTGTGTGAGAGAGAAAGTAGAGAAAGGATGCAGCTGAACCGACTCAAGATGGCTATTAAACTTAAACAGAAGAAGGTGAGGGATAGAGAGAGAGATAGAGAGAGAGAGAGAGAGAGAGAGAGGGGGATGGTGGGTGGTGTGTGTGTTTGTGTGTGAGAGAGAGAGTAGAGAAAGAATGTGTGTGTTTGAGAGAGAGATAGAGAGAGAGAGAGAGAGAGAGAGAGAGAGGGGTGGTTGGTGTGTGTGTGTGAGAGAGAGAGAGAATGTGTGTGTTTGTGAGAGAGAGAGAAATGGGTGTGAGACTGAGAGAGTGAAATATTAACTCATCCACATCTCTACATCCACACATATCTATATCCACTCATCCACATCCCTATATCCACTCATCCACATCCCTATATCCACTCATCAACATTTCTCTATCTCCACATCTCTATACAAATTCATCCACTTTCTCAATATCCCTCTCTAAACTCATCCACATCTCTCCACATACACACATCTCTAAACTAATTCATCCACATCTCTCTACATCCACATCCCTTCATCCACACATCTCAAAACTAATTCATCCAACATTTCTTTATTTATTTACAGTGCCATTTCTCTTTTATTTACAGTGCCATTTCTTTTTTATTTACATTTCTTTTTTATTTACAGTGCCATTTCTCTTTTATTTACAGTGCCACTTTTTTATTTACAGTGCCATTTCTTTTTTATTTACATTTCTTTTATATTTACAGTGCCATTTCTCTTTTATTTACATTTCTTTTATATTTACAGTGCCATTTCTCTTTTATTTACAGTGCCATTTCTCTTTTATTTACAGTGCCATTTCTTTTTTATTTACATTTCTTTTTTATTTACAGTGCCATTTCTCTTTTATTTACAGTGCCATTTCTCTTTTATTTACAGTGCCATTTCTCTTTTATTTACAGTGCCATTTCTCTTTTATTTACAGTGCCATTTCTCTTTTATTTACAGTGCCATTTCTTTTTTATTTACAGTACCATTTCTCTTTTATTTACATTTCTCTTTTATTTACAGTTCGTTGCACATCCCAACGTACAACAACTCCTAGCATCAATATGTAAACTCATCCACATCTCTATCTCCACACATCCACATACCTATACTAACACATCCACATCACAATATTAACACATCCACATCTATATCCACTCATCCACATCTCTATATTAACTTATCCACCTCCTCTACATCCCTCTCAATATCCCTGTCTAAAACTCATCCACTCATCCACATCTCAAAACTAATTCATCCAACATTTCTTTATTTATTTACAGTTCAATTTCTCTTTTATTTACAGTGCCACTTTTTTATTTACAGTGCCATTTCTCTTTTATTTACAGTGCCATTTCTTTTTTATTTACATTTATTTTCTATTTACAGTGCCATTTCTCTTTTATTTACAGTGCCATTTCTCTTTTATTTACAGTGCCATTTCTCTTTTATTTACAGTGCCACTTCTTTTTTATTTACAGTGCCATTTCTCTTTTATTTACAGTGCCACTTCTTTTTTATTTACAGTGCCATTTCTTTTTTATTTACAGTGCCATTTCTCTTTTATTTACAGTGCCATTTCTTTTTTATTTACATTTCTTTTTTATTTACAGTGCCATTTCTCTTTTATTTACAGTGCCATTTCTCTTATATTTACAGTGCCATTTCTCTTTTATTTACAGTGCCATTTCTTTTATATTTACAGTGCCACTTCTTTTTTATTTACAGTGCCACTTCTTTTATATTTACAGTGCCATTTCTCTTTTATTTACAGTGCCATTTCTCTTTTATTTACAGTGCCATTTCTTTTTTATTTACATTTCTTTTATATTTACAGTGCCATTTCTCTTTTATTTACAGTGCCACTTCTTTTCTATTTACAGTGCCACTTCTTTTATATTTACAGTGCCATTTCTCTTTTATTTACAGTGCCATTTCTTTTTTACAGTGCCATTTCTCTTTTATTTACAGTGCCACATTTTCTCTATCTATTTACAGTTCGTGGCACATCCCAACGTACAACAACTCCTAGCCTCAATATGGTACGAAGGCCTGCCAGGGTTCCGACGAAAGAACATGGCATTACAGGCACTGGAGATTGTCAAGATTGGTCTGCTGTTTCCCATCTTCTCCATTGTTTACATCTTGGCACCTCACACCTCGTTGGGACAGACCATGCGGAAGCCGTTCATCAAGTTCATCTGTCACTCGGCTTCCTACCTCACCTTTCTGTGTTGGTATCACTGTTTTAATGTTAATGTTAGTGGTATAAGGTCGCGCTCTATCTTGTCTTTCTGTGTTGGTATCACTTTTATTGTAATGTTAGCTCTGTACAGTTGCGCACTATCTCATCTTTCTGTGTTGGTAACAGTCACGCACTACCTCATCTTTCTGTGTTGGTATCAGTGTGTTTTAATGTTATGTTAGTGGTATAAGGTCGCGTACTATCTCACCTTTCTGTGTTGGTATCACTGTTTTTTAATGTTATGTTAAGGGGGTGTGGGAGTAGGGGACAAGCTTGGGGGGGGGGGGTTGGGGGGTGCGGGAATGTGTGTGTGTGTGTGTGTGTGTGTGTGTAGCCTGGTGATGGTTTGGGTGGGCTGTCATCCAGAAACCGCCTGCTTCAGATCTCGGGCTTCGACTCAGATGGGCTAGGAATTGTGGTGTGCGACTGTAACTAATCTATGTAACTAATCAGAATGTCAGAATATAACTTGGAGATGCCATTGTGTTTACAGAAGTAAGTCATTCATTCATTCATTTATTTATTCATCTGTTCATTCATTCATTTATTTATTCATCTGTTCATTCATTTATTCATTCATCCATCTATATATCCATCCATCCATCCATCAATCTGTTTATTAATTTGTTCATCCATCTATCTATTTATCTATCTATCTATTTAACTATCTATCTAACTAACTATCTATTTATCTATCCATCCATTAAACCATCCATCTATCTATTTATCTATCTAACTAACTATCTAACTATGTAACTATCTAACTATCTATCTATTTATCTAACTAACTAACTAACTAACTATTCATCTATCCATCCGTTTGTTATTCTATCCATCTATCTATTCCAGGCCTGTTGATCCTAGCCTCCCAGCGGATAGAGACGGTGATAGTGGATTGGTTCGGACCCACTCCCACTCTCAAGAAATGGGTGGCCACTGACGTCACCACTCGCAGAGGCGCTCCACCCAGTTTGGTTGAGTGGCTTATATTGGCCTGGGTTTTTGGTGAGTGGGTGGGGAGTGGGTGTGGGTGGGGGTGGTGGGATAGGGAGTGGGTGGATGAGTGGGGGTGTGGAGTGGGTTGGTGGGGGTGTGGAGTGGGTGGAGTGGCTTATATTGGCCTGGGTCTTTGGTGAGTGGGTGGGGAGTGGGGGTGGAGTGGGTGGGTGGGTAGATGTGGATGGGTGGGATAGGGAGTGGTGGGATATTGAGTGGAATAGTGGGTGGGGTTTTGGTGAGTGGGTGTGGATGAGTGTGTGGGGGTGGGTGGGATAGGGAGTGGGTGGAGTCGGTGGATGGGTAGGTGGGATAGTGTGTAGATGAGTGAGTGGAATAGTGGGTTGGATGAGTGGGTGGAATAGTGAGTGAATAGGGAGTGGATGAGTGGGTAGGATAGTGAGTGGATGAGTGGGTGGATAGGGAGTGGGTGGATGAGTGTGTGAGTAGAGCGAAATTTTAGAGTGAATAATATTAATATACCAGAATATATATTTATCAATTCCCTAATTTATTTATTTATTCTGAAAAAACACAAACACACACAAAATAAATGAATAAATAAATAAATAAATTAGTATACCAGAATATCTCTTCTCTAATTTATTTATTCTGAAAAAAAACAAAACAAAAAAAAACACACACACAAAACACACAACAACAAAAATTAAAACTGATATAATTTATTCTGAAAAAACACAAAAAACACAGAAAAACAACAACAAAATAATTAAAACTGATATAATTTATTCTGAAAAAACACAAAACACGAAAAAAAAAAATTAAAACCGACACCCATTCGACAGCAAAAAAACACACACAAAACACAAAACACACAAAAAATTAAAACTGATGTAATATATTCTAAAAAAACACGGAAAAAAAAAAATTAAAACGGACACCCTTTCGACAGGTTTAATATGGTCGGAAATAAAACAACTTTGGGATGTCGGTCTGAGAGAATACGTTGCGGACATGTGGAACGTAATAGACTTCATCACCAACGCGCTATACGTTGCAACGATCGCACTGCGCATCGTTGCATACTACCAGGTGAGGAGGAAGGTGAGAACGGTAAGAGTTGTTGAAGAAGGTTGAGTGTTTTTCTTCTGACTGGTAGTTAAATATCCACAACCAATATTTATTTAGTATTTATTAATTAACTAACTAACTAGTTAAAGGAGTCTTGCTGTTAGACAATTAGATGCAAGGTTAGATGCTCCGAAAATTGGATGTGAATATTTACTGATTGCCAAGAATTAAACTATGCAATTTTTCTTCTGTACTTCTTTGCAAAAAATATTATACTGTGAGATTTTTTAACTCTTAACGCTGAATGCTAAAGGAAAACTGATTGGTTCAGTTGCCCACACTTGAATCTGGTACGCCTTCGTTACTTGTGAGATACCCACAACAGGAAGGAAAGAAAGTAAGTGAGCAAAAGTTAAAATAGTTTGTTGACAAGTAGATAGTGATAATATTTTTCTGTCTGCCTGTCAACAAACTACATCTTTTTTCACTTTCCTTTTGTTGTACAGTTAACTCTCATTTTACACTTGTATATTGGGTGTGTAATGTAGTGTGTGTGTGTAATGAAACTGTGTACAGAAAACCCTCATTGTACAGTACACTTGTATATTGGGTGTGTAATGTAGTGTGTGTGTGTAATGAAACTGTGTACAGAAAACCCTCATTGTACAGTACACTTGTATATTGGGTGTGTAATATAGTGTACAATAAGTGTTTTTTACAGTACATACATTCATTACACACACACACACACACACACACACACACTATTTCACATACATAATAATCCCAGTGTAAAATGAGAATTGACTATCTATCTTTTTACACTTTCCTTTCGTCGTAGCTACACCTCGCAAGTTAACCAGGCATACCAGCTTTATATGTGGCCAACCGTACATTGTTTTTTTGTGTGTGTGTGTGTCTCTCTCATTCAGGTTCAGCGAGAGATTCGACTAAAACTTGGAACCGAGAACTTACCACGACAGAACTGGGACTCGTGGGACCCTATGTTGATAGCAGAGGGACTTTTTGCTGCTGCCAATATTTTCAGGTATGTTAAAGTTTTATTACCTTTCTGTATGTACCTTCTGATATCTTCTTCTGACATCAACACACACAGACGATGTTAATTATGTCAACGTGTTATTATATTCTCCTTATGTTGTTGTTGTTGTTCTCTCGATGGAATGATATCTTAATTAATTACATCGTGTTAATATATTCTTATGTTGTTGTTGTTGTTTTCTCGATGGAATGACATCAACGCAGACAATATTAATTACGTCAACATGTTAATATATTCTCCTTCAAAGCCCAAGCAAGCAAATCAGTAATTAACCAACATCTCTGTATCATCTTTCTTTTCTTTCACAGTTCTCTAAAGCTGGTGTATATCTTCAACAACAGACAGACAATGTTAATTATGTCGTGTTAATATATTCTCCTTATGTTGTTGTTGTTGTTGTTGTTGTTCTCTCGACGGAATGATATCTTAATTAATTACGTCAACGTGTTAATAATATATTCTCATTCAAAGCTCAAGTCAGTAATTAATTAACATTCCATTTTCTCTTTCACAGTTCTCTAAAGCTAGTGTACATCTTCAACAACAGACAGACAATATTAATTACATCAACGTGTTAATAATATATATTCTCCTTCAATATATGAGTGGTATGAGTGAAAAGGCAATTGGCATTGAGTGTGGAGTGGTTGAGAGAGTGAAACGTAATACATTGAGATGGTTTGGACATGTGGAGAGAATGCAAGGTGAGGAATTTGTAAAGAAGGTGTATGGAAGTGAAGTTGTGGCACCTGGTGTGAGAGGCAGACCACCGGTTAGATGGCAGAACAGAGTGGAAGAGTATGTAAAGGAGAGTAATGTGAGGGGCAGAGTAGGGCTTGAACGAGTAAGGAGGGAGTGTTGGAACAGAGTGGAAGAGTATGTAAAGGAGAGAAACATGAGGGGCAGAGTAGGGCTTGAACGAGTAAGGAGGGAATGTTGGAACAGAGTGGAAGAGTATGTAAAGGAGAGTAATGTGAGGGGCAGAGTAGGGCTTGAACGAGTAAGGAGGGAATGTTGGAACAGAGTGGAAGAGTATGTAAAGGAGAGTAATGTGAGGGGCAGAGTAGGGCTTGAACAAGTAAGGAGGGAGTGTTGGAACAGGGAGAACTGGAGACACTTCTGCCGTGGCCAATCCCTTGGGGGGAGTTCCCGGAGGGAACGAGGCGTCAGAGCTATAGATAGATAGATAAATAGATAGATAGATTCTCCTTCAAAGCTCAAGTCAGTAATTAATTAACATCTCTCCATTTTCTCTTTGACAGTTCTCTAAAGTTGGTGTACATCTTCAACAACAGAGAGACAATAATAATTACGTCAACATGTTAATATATTCTCCTTCAAAACCCAAGCAAGTCGGTAATTAATTAACATCTCTGTATTATCTTTCTATTTCTTTCACAGTTCTCTAAAGCTGGAGAACTGACATCAACACAGACAATATTAATTACATCAGCGTGTTAATTAATATATATTCTCCTTCAAAACCCATGCAAGTCAGTAATTAATTAACATATCTCCATTATCTTTCTTTTCTTTTACAGTTCTCTAAAGTTGGTGTATATCTTCAGTGTGAACCCATATCTTGGTCCACTTCAAGTTTCATTATCAAGGATGGTGGTGGATATACTCAAGTTTATCTTCCTCTATCTGCTCACTCTGTTTGCGTTCTCCTGTGGTGAGTGGGGGAATGGTGATGATGGTGGTGGTGGTGTAGGTGATGGTGATGGTGATGTTAAAATTAATGGTGGTGGTGATGTTATGGTAAAATTAATGGTGGTGGTGTAGGTGGTGAGTGGGGAATGGTGATGGTGGTGGTGGTGATGGTGATGTTAAAATTAATGGTGGTGGTGGTGATGGTGATATTAAAGGTAATGGTGGTGATGGTGATGTTAAAATTGATGGTGATGGTGGTGGTGATGAGTTATGGTTAAGGAATGGTGGTGATGGTGATGTTAAAATTAATGGTGGTGGTGAAGGAATGGTGAGTGAGTGAGTTGTGGTTAAGGAATGGTGGTGATGGTGGTGATGGTGAGTGAGTGAGTTGTGGTGATAGTGGTGATGTTAAAAGGTAATGGTGGTGGTGATGGTGAGTGAGTTGTGGTTAAGGAATGGTGATGATGGTGGTGGTGGTGATGGTGATGTTAAAATTAATGGTGGTGATGGTGATTTTAAAGGTGGTGGTGATGGTGATGAGTTGTGGTTAAGGAATGGTGATGGTGGTGATGTTAAAATTGATGGTGGTGGTGGTGATTTTAAAGGTAGTGGTGGTGATGGTGGTGATAGTGGTAATGGTGGTGGTGGTGGTGGTGATGGTGATGTTAAAGTTAATGGTGGTGGTGAAGGAATGGTGAGTGAGTGAGTTGTGGTCAAGGAATGGTGATGATGGTGATGATAATGGTGATGGTGACAGTGATGATGGTGATTTTAAAGGTGGTGGTGGTGGTGGTGGTGGTGATAAAATTAATGGTGGTGGTGATGGTGATGGTAGAGATAATGGTTGGTTATGTGAGAGATAGTTTGCAAGAGATAGTAGTGATAGTAGTAGTAATATTAGAGATAAAAATGGTGATAGAGAAATTAAACTGTATTATATGAGAGATAGTTTGAAAGAGATAGTGGTGGTAGTAGTAAAGTTAGAGATAGTGAAATGAAACTATATTATGTGAGAGATAGCTATTCCCACAACCCCCCAGTCCCCCCCCCCTGAGCCTGTCCCCGTACTCCCGCACCCCCCTAATTAAAACTATCACCCCCCCTCCCCCTCCTCCTCCTCGTCCTCACACACCACACCCCGACCCCCTCAAAACCCCCTGCACCCCCCTAAGCCTGTCCCCCTACTCCCGCACCCCCCTAAACCCCCCCCTAAGCCTGTCCCCCTACTCCCGCACCCCCCCATTCCTGCACCCCCCATTCCTGCACCCCCCTAATTAAAACTATCACCCCCCCCCCCCCCCACAGGTATGAATCAATTATTATGGTTCTACGCGGACTTGGAGAAAAAGACGTGTGACGAACTGACCGCCAAGGAGTTGATGATTGACAACCTAACCACACCGACACCCACAGCGGCAGTAGTTGACGGTGGTAGTGGAGATGGTGGTGGTGGTGATGGTAGTGATGATGCGGGCGGACCTAACGTGGATTCCTGTATTGTCTGGAGACGTTTTTCTAAGTATGTGGACTATTTTGTTTTTTTTATATTCTACCATTTTTATTTATTTTTATTTATTTATTTTATTTTATTCTTTAGTTTTTTGTTTTTTTTGTTTTTACCGTCTTTTTCATTTCATTTATTTTATTCTCTAGTTTTTTTTGTTTTTTTTTCTAAGTATGTGGATATTTGTTTTTTTTATATTCTAGCGTTTTTATTTTATTTTATTATATTTATTTTATTTTATTTATTTTATTTTATTCTCTAGTTTTGTTTTTCTAAGTATGTGGATATTTATGTATTTTATTTTATTCTCTAGTTTTTTTGTTTTTTTTTCTAAGTATGTGGACTATATTTTATTTTATTTTATTCTAGTTTTTTTTTTTTTTTTTTTTTTTTTTTACCGTTTTTTTTTCATTTCATTTAGTTTATTCACTAGTTTTTTTTTTTTTTTTCTAAGTATGTGGATATTTGTTTTTTTTATATTCTAGCGTTTTTTTTTCTAAGTATGTGGATATTTATTTATTATATTCTCTAGTTTTTTTTTTATTCTATAGTTTTTTTTACCGTGTCGAAAAAAATGTACCTGCTTTTTCGTTTCCTTTTATTTTTCCTTTATACTTTCTGTCCATCCTTTCCTTTATATTTTCCTACATACTTTCTGTCCCTCCTCTCTCATTATTTCCTTTTGTACATACTGTCCCTCCTTTCCTTATAATTCCTACATACATACTGATTGTCCCTCCTTTCCTTATATATTTCCTTCATATTTTCTGTCCTTCCTTTCCTTTTATATTTCCTACATACTTTCTGTCCCTCCTTTCCTTTTATTTCCTACATACTTTCTGTCCCTCCTTTCCTTTTATATTTTCCTACACACTTTCTGTCCCTCCTTTCCTTCTATTTCCTACATACAGGCTGTCCCTCCTTTCCTTTTATATTTCCTTCATACCAGCAGTCCTTCCTTTCCTTATATTTTCCTACATACATACTGACTGTCCCTCCTTTTCTTCTATTTTATTTCCTTCATACTTGCTCTCCTGCCTTTCCTTCTATTTCCTACATATTTTCTCTCCCTCCTTTCCTTTCCTTCTATTTCTCTCCTTTCCTTTTATATTTTCCTTCATTTATCTATTTTTTTTCCAGCCTGTTTGAGACGACACAGACGCTCTTCTGGGCGGCGTTCGGCCTCATCGACCTCACAAACTTCGAGCTGACGGGAATCAAACCCTTCACGCGCTTCTGGGGAATGCTGATGTTCGGCACCTACTCCGTCATCAACGTCATCGTCCTCCTCAACCTTTTGATAGCCATGATGAACCATTCTTACCAGCTTGTGTCAGTAAGTTCTGTGAGTATATGAAATTCAGAGCGTAAGTGGTGCCCCATAGATTTTTTTATCATCTCCTATCTTGGCCTTCCTCCCCCCGCCCCCGCCCCAACCTTCGTATTACCGCCCACCCCCGCCCCCGCTCTACGTTTGCGATGTATTCCCGTCATTGCTCGACGCGGGAGAAGCCACAGGGGCGACGACAGGAGCGGCACGAGATTGATTTGATCGCCACTGTCATCTTCATCATCTACCACCTTCCATCCAAGAACCAAACGGATCTTTCATTCAAGAGTTGTGTTAGCTAAGTTTTCAAATATCTTGTTGGTTTTCTTGTTTTTTTTAGAACTTGGGTTTCAAATACATGCTATATTTATTTACTTGTACAGTCGTGGTCAAATATAATCATCCATATAGGGGTAACTCACGTAAGAGTTTGACAGCTTCCCTCTGTTCCTTAGATGATAAACTTTTTCAATAAATAGGTTAACTACCATCTTTTAATTTAATACAAGCTGTTACACACTACTTAAAACAATAACACACACACACACACACACACACACACACACACACACACACACACACACACACACACACACACACACACACATTAACTACCATCTTTTAATTTACTACAAGCAGCTACACACTACTTAAAACAATAACACACACACACACACACACACACACACACACACACACACACACACACACACACACACACACACACACACACACACACACACACACACACACACACGTTAACTACCATCTTTTAATTTACTACAAGCAGCTACGCACTACTTAAAACAATAACACACACACACACACACACACACACACACACACGCTAACTACCATCTTTTAATTTAATACAAGCAGCTACACACTACTTAAAACAATAACACACACACACACACACACACACACACACACACACACACACGTTAACTACCATCTTTTAATTTAATACAAGCAGCTACACACTACTTAAAACAATAACATCATTAATTATGTGAACGTGAAAACATTAGACAGTAAATTGTTTGAGATACCCATATGTGGATGATTATATTTGACCACAACTGTACATTCCTCCCATTTTCCATAACTAATTTAATATCCATAGATTTTTTTTGATGTATCTGTTCACTCCCCCCCCAAAAAAAACCCCAATGAATCATAATGGGGGTGTAGGTAGCCCCGCCCCCCCTTACACATTATCTATCTCTATCTTTCAATCAATCTCTCTCTCTCTCTTTTTTTATTTTCTGATCATCATTTCTTTCTTTCTTGTTTTTTTTTAATTATTATTATTATTATTATTTTTTTTTTTTTTTTTTTTTCAAATTCGGTGAGTAAGTAAAATAATTAAGTCGTTCTTTCGTATATATTTTTTTTACTGCACCTAGTGTGTTAATTAATTGGTAGGAGTAATAATTGCACCTTACAGTAATAATAATAATAATAATAACACATAGATAATTATAGAATACATAATTATATAATAGTAAACGTAAGTACAGTAGTTCGTTATTAATATCATCATGTAATATATTTAATTAGTTGACATTGGTAGTTCGTTATATATATCATTTAATATATATATAATTAGTTATCTAGTGTAATTTGTACTTATTTTGCACATGTACTAACAGCACCTAATGTAATATTTGACTTAGCAAACTTAATATTGATGCTAATATTGGTAAAGTGGAACCAGCACAGGTGGATTGTTATAGAATACTCCACTTCTCCACCCCAGGCCCCGTATGTGCTGGTTCCACTTTACCAATAATATTGCATTTGTTTAAATTGTATTTATTGGTTGTGGAACCAGCACAGTTTTAACTGTCCCACCCTCCTCCCGATGCGGCAGGCATTCCCTTTCTTCTCATTTGAGTGGACGAGCGGCCGCTGCTCCAGAGTGGGGTCAGTACCTCTACAGGCCACCACCAGGTGGCTCCCATATCAGTACAGCGCCAGATTTAAATTTGATTTACTTCAGATGATCTTCACGGAATAGACCCTTCTAGCCCAGAGTATGCCTTTATGGGGCCTGGGGTGGAGAAGGGGATGTATTCTATAACATTCCACCTGTACTGGTTCCACAACCAATAAATACAATGCAGCGACAAATGCACTAATATTACCGATGAAATGAATGCTACATAATTATTAAAACTATACACACAGCTAAACACCAAGGTAAAATATATTATAATTAGGACAGTAATTAACTAGTCTTTGGTATAAAAAATACAGTATGGTAGAAGAATAATTTGCTTTTATTTATTATTATTATTACTATTATTATTATTATTATTATTATTATTTTTTTTTTTTATTTATTGCTAGTCTTTTAATTAACTAGTCTTTGGTATAAAACAGTATGGTCGAAGAATAATTTACTTTTATTTATTTTTATTTATTTTTATTTATATATTTATTTATCTATTTAGCTAATATTTTAATTAACTAGTCTTTGGTATAAAACAGTATGGTAGAAGAATAATTTGTTTTTGTTTATTTATTTTTATTAATTAATTTATTTATTTATTGCTAGTCTTTTATTCCAAGCAAACAAGATATATCCTTTTAACTCAATAAATCACTTAATTAATTATTCTGTATGGTATTAAATAAGAGAAGATTACTGTATTAAATTTAACACATACATTATATCTTTTAAATACAGTAAATCACTTAATTAAATATTCTGTATGGTTAAATAAGATATTAATGTATTAAATTAAACACATACGTTATATCCTTTTAATACAGTAAATCACTTAATTAATTATTCTGTATTGTATTAAAATAGAAGTGTATTACTGTATTAAATTTAACACATACACTATATCCTTTAAATACAGTAAATCACTTAATTAATTATTCTGTATGATATTAAATTTAACACATACATTATATCCTTTTAACTCACTAAATCACTTAATTAAATATTCTGTATGGTATTTAAATAAGAGAAGATTACTGTATTAAATTTAACACATACACTATATCCTTTAAATACAGTAAACCATTTAATTAAATATTCTGTATGATATTAAATTAGAGGTGTATTAATTTTAACACATACAGTATATCCTTTAAATACAGTAAACCATTTAATTAATTATTCTGTATGGCATTTAAATAAGAGAAGATTACTGTATTAAATTTAACACATACACTATATCCTTTAAACTCACTAAATCACTTAATTAATTATTCTGTATGGTATTAAATAAGAGGTGTATTAAATTTAACACATACATTATATTCTCTTAAACACAGGCTCACTAAATAACTTACTTAATTATTCTGTATGATATTAAATAAGAGAAGATTACTGTATTAAATTTAACACATACACTATATCCTTTAAATACAGTAAATCACTTAATTAAATATTCTGTATGGTATTAAATAAGAGGTGTATTAAATTTTACACATACATTATATCCTTTTAAACTCAGTAAATCACTTAATTAATTATTCTCTATGGTATTTAAATTAGAGAAGTCTGGGTAAAAAAATATATTATTAGTAATTTTCAATGTGTGAGTGAATGTAAAAAAAATTAATTAAGTGATTGTGGTTAATTATTATTTATTTAATTTATTATAATGTTTTGTTTATTTTATATCAAGGGTGTATTGTATGTGTGTGTGTGTGTGTTTGCGTTTGCGTATGAGTGTGTGTGTATATATTAATCGCGTGTGAGTGTGTGTATTCATCGTGTGTGTGTGTATATGTATTCATCGTGTGTGTGTGTGTGTGTGTGTACGTATGAGTGTGTACGTATGAGTGTGTATGTATTCATCGCGCGTGTGTGTGTGTGTATATTTTAGGATTCCACAAAGATATAGAAAGAGAGTGGTGTGTGTGTGTTTGTGTGTTTTAGGATTCCACAAAGATATAGAAAGAGAGTGTGTGTGTGTGTGTGTGTGTGTGTGTGTGTGTGTGTGTGTGTGTGTGTATTCATTCATCGCTTGTGTGTGTGTGTGTGTTTTAGGATTCCACAAAGATATAGAGAGTGTGTGTGTGTGTGTGTGTGTGTGTTTTAGGATTCCACAAAGATATAGAAAGAGAGTGATGTGTGTGTGTGTGTGTGAATGTGTTTACGTATGAGTGTGTATGTATTCATCTCGTGTGTGTGTGTGTGTGTGTGTGTGTGTGTGTGTGTGTGTGGAGTGCTAATGACATAATATTTACCCACTAATCAACATTAAAGATATATTTATGGAGTTTGAATTCTCTGGTGAAAAATCCCCTTCCATAAAATTCTTATATGTTGATAATATGAATTTTTTTTAATCAATTACACAGATAAATAGGAACTAGAAAGACATATATATATACAGAATAGTAGGAGTGTACAGTCGGTGTCATATATAATCATCCATATAGGGGTAACACTACTTAAAATAATAACACACACACACACACACACACGTTTACTACCATCTTTTAATTTACTACAAGTAGCTACACACTACTTAAAACAATAACACACACACACACACACACACACGTTAACTACCATCTTTTAATTTAATACAAGCAGCTATGCACTACTTAAAACAATAACACACACACACACACACACACACGTTAACTACCATCTTTTAATTTAATACAAGCAGCTACACACTACTTAAAACAATAACACACACACAAACACACATACACGTTAACTACCATCTTTTAATTTAATACAAGCAGCTACACACTACTTAAAACAATAACACACACACAAACACACATACACGTTAACTACCATCTTTTAATTTAATACAAGCAGCTACACACTACTTAAAACAATAACACACACACACACACACACACACACACACACACACACACACACACACACACACACACACACACACACACACACACACACACACACACACACACACACACACACACACACACACACGTTAACTACCATCTTTTAATTTAGTACAAGCAGCTACACACTACTTAAAACAATAACACACACACACACACACACACACACACACACACACACACACACACACACACACACACACACACACACACACACACACACACACGTTAACTACCATCTTTTAATTTAATACAAGCAGCTACACACTACTTAAAACAATAACATCATAATTATGTGAACGTGAAAACATTAGACAGTAAATTGTTTGAGATACCCATATGTGGATGATTAATTATTATTGACTGTAAAAATCCCACTTATATTTACCAATCAAATTACATTACATTCAAACCATTAATCTTGTTAGTTAGTTAGTTAGTATTCTTAGGTTCATTTTTTGACATACAGTAATAATTATGATAATATAGAAATTTATACACAACACTCATATTTATATACATATAACAAATTATACATACATACATTGTTTAATTGATATTTTATTTTTTCTACATATGTACAGTATTATTGACGATTTTATTTAGCCATATGTGTGCTTATATGTGGATGTATGTATGTGTGTTTGTATATATGTGTACTGTATGTATATGTGTATGTGGTGTGTATGTATGTATGTATATAATATGAAAAGTTAAACACAATTAATTACAAAATATAATAATAATTGGCCTTCGCAGATTCTAAAATTGTTGAGATTTTTAAACCTACGATTCTATAACAGTGGAAAATGTTGTATATTTTTTTAGGAGACTGTCGTGTTGGTAAATTGGAAGGCCTCTGATTCCTCCTAAATAGACCAGAAGTTAATTAATTAAATTCTTCAGGATGTACGGCCACAATCAAATATTTATCCACCCACACTTTCCTTCCTTCCATCGTCGTAGTAAATAAATATCTTGGTAATAAAGAACAACACGTGTATGATTTTGCACCACCTCATAATAATAATAATAATAATAATTGAGGGGGTTGAGTTGACGTAAGGTGTTGTTGTTGTATGATTATATTTTGATATGATACTAATTAATTATGATTTTGCAGCACCTCATAATAATAATAATAATAATAATTGAGGGGGTTGAGTTGACGTAAGGTGTTGTTGTTGTATGATTATATTTTGATATGATACTGATTTATTTACACGATGAAAGGAAGGAAAGTGTCGGTGGATAAATATTTGATTTTGGCTGTACACTCGGCAGCAAAAAATCATGTCATGTAACTTTTAAAATACACTATTGTACTATGAAATAAAGGTTATAATCTCAGCAATGATAGAAAAATACAAGGCTAACATACTTTTGTAATTAATTAACTCTCCATGATATAATAATTAGTTTGCATCTTCTATTATTTAGTGAAGAATTAAAAGAATATATGTGTGCAGTTATAGACATACGTACTCCTTAAAAGAAAGTTAACTATATATATCATGCATAAATAATTAGACATTGTTAACTTAATGGAGTAATAGTTAGTTATATATAGGTTTTAGTAAATCATTTAATTGAAGCCAGAGAAATATAAAAATTAATATAGTTTGATATTTTAATTTGATTTTTTTTCTCACTTTACATCGTATAATTATCTTTAAGCATTCAAGTCATAGTTAATTTAATAGGCATTTTTTTTTTTTTTCCCCTGTTTTATTTTCTGAGGTTAGGTTAGGATACTTTTTATTATTGGGGTAGTAAAGTATTTTTGGTAAATTTAGAGTAATTATAATTCCTCTAAATTATTCCAAGCAATAACAGGTCACCAATTTTTACATTACATACATAATGAACGTTATATGTATTTTTCGTGAAATTAATTAACAGTATATATTTTTAGTGAAATTAATTAATGTTAGTATATATTTTTCGTAAAATTAATTAACGTTAGTATGTATATATTTTTCGTGAAATTAATTAACGTCAGTATATATTTTTCGTGAAATTAATTAACGATAGTACAGGTATATATTTTTCGTGAAATTAATTAACGTTAATGTATTTTTTTCGTGAAATTAATTAACGTTAGAATATATATATTTTTCGTGAAATTAATTAACGTTAGTATGTATTATTAGTGAAATTAATTAACGTTTGTATATATTTTTAGTTAATTTAATTAACGTTAATATGTATTTTCCGTGAAATTAATTAAAGTTAATATATATATTTTTCGTGAAATTAATTAACGATAGTACAGGTATATATTTTTCGTGAAATTAATTATCGTTAGTACAGAATATATTTTTTTTCGTGAAATTAATTAACGTTAGTATGTATATATTTTCGTGGTTGTTTACATGCCAAGCGGAAGTGTCGGAAGTATTTCTCTATTCATTATCATCCATCAATTTGGGTGACATTATAAACAGTGTCATTATTTAATTATTTACGTTTTCTGTGTGTCTTCGTTATTATTTCCCATCATCACCATCATCATTATTATCATCATTATATCTTCACATTATTCACTATCTTCTACATAGTTTATTTACTATTATTTAAATCACACTTTTTCTACATTTAATTTTATTTTATTCTGTAACATTATTAACCATTCAAAACTCTCGGATATTTATTAAACAACACATTTTTATTCTCCACATTATTCACCATCTTCTACATTATTTATTATTTATTATTATTTACATCACAATTTTTCTATATATTCCTTTAATTTTATTCTGTAACATTATTAACCATTCAAAACTCTCAGATATTTATTAAACAACATATTTTTATTCTCCACATTATTCACCATCTTCTACATTATTTATTATTATTATTATTTACATCACAATTTTTCTACATTTCGTTTAATTTTATACTATGACATTATTAACCATTCAAAACTCTCGGATATATTTATTAAACAACACTTTTTTATTCTCCACATTATTCACTATTTTCTACATTGTTTATTATTATTATTATTATTATTATTATTATTATTATTATTATTATTATTTACATCACACTTTTTCTATATATTAATTTAATTTTATACTATGACATTATTAACCATTCAAAACTCTCAGATATTTATTAATTAAACAACACATTTATATTCTCCACATTATTCACTATCTTCTAAATTGTTTATTATTATTATTATTATTATTATTTACATCACACTTTTTCTATATATTCATTTAATTTTATACTGTATCATTATTAACCATTCAAAACTCTCGGATATTTTTATTAAACAACACTTTTTTATTCTCCAGATTATTCAACATCTTCTACATTATTTATTATTATTATTATTATTATTATTATTATTATTATTATTATTATTATTTACATCACCCTATTTCTATATTTAATTTGATTTTATACAGTAACATTATTTACCATTTAAAACTCTCAGATATTTATTAATTAAACAACACATTTTTATTCTCCACATTATTCACCATCTTCTACATTATTTATTATTATTATTATTATTATTATTATTATTATTATTATTATTATTATTATTATTATTATTATTATTATTATTATTATTATTATTATTATTATTATTATTATTTACATCACAATTTTTATACATTTTATTTAATTTTATACTTTATCATTATTAACCATTCAAAACTCTCAGATATTAATTAAACAACACATTTTTATTCTCCACATTATTCACCATCTTCTACATTATTTATTATTATTATTATTTACATCACCCTATTTCTACATTTTATTTAATTTTATACTGTAACATTATTAACCATTCAAAACTCTCGGATATATTTATTAAACAACATATTTTTATTCTCCACATTATTCACCATCTTCTACATTATTTATTATTATTATTATTATTATTATTATTATTATTATTATTATTATTATTATTATTATTATTATTATTATTTAAATCACCCTTTTCTACATTTAATTTAATTTTATTCTGTAACATTATTAACCATTCAAAACTCTCGGATATTTTTATTAAACAACTCATTTTTATTCTCCACATTATTCACTATCTTCTACATTGTTTATTATTATTATTATTATTATTATTATTATTTACATCACAATTTTCTACATTTAATTTAATTTTATACTTTAACATTATTAACCATTCAAAACTCTCGGATATTTTTATTAAACAACACATTTTATTCTCCACATTATTCACCATCTTCTACATTATTTATTAATTATTATTTACATCACCCTATTTCTACATTTAATTTAATTCCATACTATGACATTATTAACCATTCAAAACTCTCGGATATTTATTAAACAACACATTTTTATTCTCCACATTATTCACTATTTTCTACATTGTTTATTATTATTATTATTATTATTATTATTATTATTATTATTATTATTATTATTATTTACATCACCTTTTTTCTACATTTAATTTAATTCCATACTGTAACATTATTAACCATTCAAAACTCTCAGATATATTAATTAAACAACATAGTGTAACATTTTTATTACTACACTTTCTATACGTGATTAATTTCTTTTCATTTACACACACACATACATGATTTAATTTTGTATCTTTTTATTTTATTTACATCACACAAATAATTATACCCCAATATATACTTAGATAAATTTTACATTGGTGTGTCATTAACAATATCACTATTTATATTTTCTAAGTTAATTTGCATTGCATTTTCTACATCATTCATTATTATTATTTCATGTTTGTATAATTTTTTGTTTTTTGCCTTTCCTAACAATCATATTATTATTATTATTATTATTATTATTATTATTATTATCATTATTGTTATTATTATTATTATTATTATTATTATTATTATTATTATTATTATTATCATTATTGTTATTATTATTATTATTATTATTATTATTATTATTATTATTATTATTATTGTTATTATTGTTATTGTTATTATTGTTATTGTTATTATTATTATTATTATTATTATTATTATTATTATTATCATTATTATCATTATTATTGTTATTATTATTGTTATTATTGTTATTATTGTTATTATTATTGTTATTATTGTTATTATTATTATTATTGTTATTGTTATCATTATTATTATTATTATTATTATTATTATTATTATTATTATTATTATTATTATCACCTTGTGTGGCTTGCTGTTAACATGGTCGCCCCTGTGGTACTTCCCTTTTCTCTCTATTTTTTATTTATTTAACCATTATTTATTTATTTTCGTGTATGCGTTCGTTTGTTTGTTTGTTTGTTTGTTGTTGTTTGCATGTGTTAATTATTAGTCACTCGTATCTAAGCTTGTGTTAATTGGTATGCGTTTAAATTGTTTGCTTGTCGTTGCTTGCCATGTAAAATATTGCCATGGCTTAATTAAATAACTAACTATCTATCTATCGGGCTGTGTTGTGTTGTGTGTGTGTGTGTGTGTGTGTGTTGGTTAATTTATTGTCATGGCTTTATTAATTAAATAACTATCTATCTATCAGGCAGTGTTGTGTGTGTGTGTGTGTGTGTGTTGGTTAATTTATTGTCATGGCTTTATTAATTAAATAACTAACTAACTATCTATCGGGCAGTGTTGTTGTGTGTGTGTGTTTGTTGGTTAATTTATTTAGTTATAGTCAGTTTTTTTTATATCGGAATGCTATATATAAATTATTTACTGTTTTCGTTTTTTAATTTTAAATGCGTGCATGATTTTAATTAAGGCTGTATTTATGATTAACCTTTTTTTTTTTAATGCCTTGTAGTCTGACTGAAATCTATGTATATATAGACATTATTACAGTATTTATTGCATTATGCCGTCAATAATTAAGGTCGCTAGGAAATTTAAATGACGGGATTTTCAACTTTGTAAAATTTCCGAGGTAAAAATTACTGTTCCTTTAATTAATTTTCTTTTTCATCTACTCGTTTCGGGAATAGGGGGACATGCTTGGGGGGGTGGGGTTTAGGGGGGTGCGGGAGTAGGGAGACAGGCTTGAGTGGGGACT
Organism: Petrolisthes cinctipes; assembly: GCA_033782935.1. Taxonomy (NCBI): domain Eukaryota; kingdom Metazoa; phylum Arthropoda; class Malacostraca; order Decapoda; family Porcellanidae; genus Petrolisthes; species Petrolisthes cinctipes. The sequence goes on along the minus strand of JAWQEG010002977.1, from coordinate 48,277 downwards.
GGGGGGTGCTGGAGTAGGGGGGACATGCTTGGGGGGGTTTTGGGGGGTGCGGGAATGGGGGGGACAGGCTTGGGGGGTGCGGGAGTAGGGGGACAGGCTTTGGTGGGGGGGGGTTTAGGGGGGTGCAGGAATAGAGGACAGCTAGGCTTTCTACCCATCCCAAGCCTGTCCCCCTAACCCCCCCCCCCCCAAGCCTGTCCCCCCTACTCCCGCACCCCCCTAAACCCCCCCCCCCAAAGGCTTTTAATTTAGCTGTTTTTTCTATTTTTTGGGGACAATAATAATAATTTGAAAATAAAGGTAAAAAAATAAATTGACATTCTTAGTTAATGAGCGTAAGAAAACGAAACAAAATGAATTATCGATAAATGTTTAATATAATTATTTAATATATTTACTACAAGGAAATAATATATATCTCGTACAAATATATCAACTTGTGTATATAGAAAATTTCTCCTTATCATAACACATTAATTAACTTCCATACATAAATCTAAATACAGTCAATTCTCATTTTACACTGGCATTATGTATGTATGTGAAATAGTGTGTGTGTGTGTGTGTGTGTGTGTGTGTGTGTGTAATGAATGTATGTATGTACTGTAAAAAACACTTATTGTACACTATATTACACACCCAATATACAAGTGTACTGTACAATGAGGGTTTTCTGTACACAGTTTCATTACACACACACACTACATTACACACTCAATATACAAGTGTACTGTACAATGAGGGTTTTCTGTACACAGTTTCATTACACACACACACTACACACCCAATATACAAGTGTACTGTACAATGAGGGTTTTCTGTACACAGTTTCATTACACACACACACTACATTACACACCCAATATACAAGTGTAAAATGAGAGTTAACTGTAAAATATTATCTATCTATCATTCATTACCATTACCCTATAGTGAAGCATAACATTATTTTTTTGTAGTCAATTCAGTTTTATTAATTCCATATTTAATTAAGATATTTTATGCAGTATTTAATTAAGCTTTACCATGTGATGTAAATGTAAATATAAGACTTTATTTTATATTATTTTAAAACGATGTAGATGTAAATATAAGACTTTGTTTATATTATTTTAAAACGATGTAGATGTAAATATAAGACTTTATTTTATATTATTTTAAAACGATGTAGATGTAAATATAAGACTTTATTTTATATTATTTTAAAACGATGTAGATGTAAATATAAGACTTTATTTTATATTATTTTAAAACGATGTAGATGTAAATATAAGACTTTGTTTATATTATTTTAAAACTATGTGATTAGATTAGATATAAGTGCTTTTTTATATATTATTATTTTGAAGCCATTTATTGTTAACCAGTATTTTAATTGCATCTTGATATTGCTTGCATGAACTAATTTATTATTATCGTTGCAATTACACTTATCAAGAGTTTAATTAATTAATAGCTGTGCATGGCTAGGTGAATCAAATATATTTTTTATTTTATTTTATCATTATTTATTTTCATATCACAGAATAGCATGGATAATTAAAAGGAGGAAGAAATTTTGTGTTGGTAAATCTGGAGCAACTGAATCCTCCAAAATACAGTTAATTAATTCTCATTTTACACTGGCATTATGTATGTATGTGAAATAGTGTGTGTGTGTGTGTGTGTGTGTGTGTGTGTAATGAATGTATGTATGTACTGTAAAAAACACTTATTGTACACTATATTACACACCCAATATACAAGTGTACTGTACAATGAGGGTTTTCTGTACACAGTTTCATTACACACACTACATTACACACCCAATATACAAGTGTACTGTACAATGAGGGTTTTCTGTACACAGTTTCATTACACACACACACTACATTACACACCCAATATACAAGTGTACTGTACAATGAGGGTTTTCTGTACACAGTTTCATTACACACACACACTACATTACACACCCAATATACAAGTGTAAAATGAGAGTTAACTGTAGGTATTTTTTCTGTATTTGAGAGGCATCAGTAACCATTCAATATTTACCTTCAAAAATATTCTTCCTAAATTCATCTTTTTCACACACAATTCTCCACAAGCTATCTATCGTCTGTACAACCTTCTTCTTTTTACTCTCCAATTCATCCCACCTTTATTATTTTTTCCTTAATTAATTTTCACCACTTTCCTTTTTTTTTTTTTTTTTTTTTTTTTGCCAAAGCACTTTAATTAATTTTTTCATGTCAAAGTCAGTCAGTTTCAACAGCAAGGAGATCCAACCATAAGCATATATCCAAATATTTTTAGCATAATGTGTTGAGTATTGTAGTTAACCGTGTTGCATAGTTGCCAAAAGAGAAATTGCGACAGCGTTTGATAGAACATTTTATATATTAATGTCCATAGTTGTTTGTAGGGATTATAAGTATGTATTACAGAAGGATATGTATGTATATTTCCTTCTGTTATACATACTTATAGTCCATACAAATATAAGTATGTATTACAGAAGGATATGTATGTATATTTCCTTCTGTTTATACATACTTATAGTCCATACAAATACAATATAAGTATGTATTACAGAAGGATATGTATGTATATTTCCTTCTGTTATACATACTTATAGTCCATACAAATATAAGTATGTATTACAGAAGGATATGTATGTATATTTCCTTCTGTTATACATACTTATAGTCCATACAAATATAAGTATGTATTACAGAAGGATATGTATGTATATTTCCTTCTGTTATACATGTTTATAGTCCATACAAATATATATAAGTATGTATTACAGAAGGATATGTATGTATATTTCCTTCTGTTATACATACTTATAGTCCATACAAATATAAGTATGTATTACAGAAAGATATGTATATTTCCTTCTGTTATACATACTTATAGTCCATACAAATATAAGTATGTATTACAGAAAGATATGTATATTTCCTTCTGTTATACATACTTATAGTCCTTTCAAATAATTGTGGATATTACTATTATTAAAGTTCCATCAAACGTTGTCTCAATTCTTCTTTTGACAACTGTACATTAGGCTACCAACCAACCAACCATCCCATACAGATCCTCAGTAACTTTAGTAAATATTATAATTATCTTAATAATTTCTTACCCTTTAAATAACCCTGTACACTTCTGATGTGTTTATAGTACTGTACCAAGTAATATCACTTTTATTTCACTTCATATTAGATTATTTAATTAACTCTGTATAATATCATAATTATATCATGGTAGTAAATTTGCTTTCTGGTCAACACTTGTCACTTATTTAGACAACACATACATAGACTTATGAGTGGTATTTATCAGATCACACAGGATATACATTTGATCAGACGTGTATATGTATGTATGTAACTGGGAATTTCCTTCATCTGTGTACACATTTCACTTCCACAGTCTTATCATTTTGTACAAGAGTGCCCATGTACAGTACAGTACAGTACAGTGAGCACCAGATTAATTAATTGTTTTAGGAAATGTTGGTCATATTGTTGCTGGGCTTGTTGTTGCTTGTGTGTTTACAAGTTGACATAATGATAATCTTATTGTGTTAAATAATACATAACTTGATATGTGTAAATAGTTAGTGATTTGATGAAAAATTAGTGCTTTTGTTATTGTATTTATTGGTTGTGGAATCAGTACAGTTGGATTGGTATAGAACCCATCCCTTACCATGCCATCCAGGCCTCCTAGATATGGTTAGTGAGGATACTAAACACAATTATCATTATTCATACCAAGTTGTCAAGCACACAATATGTCCAGCCTCCTTTTATTCCTTATTTTTTTGTTATTCTTCAATGTACATAATAAAATACTGACAGTGGTATTATTAAAAGAATGGTTGATACAATATTACACTTTCCTTTCATAATAGATTAAAACACAGATTAATATTTACCTAATAAGAATATTTAATTAACCGAGAACAGTTCAATAAATTATCAGAATCATAAATGTCAAGTCTAAGATAATTATAGTTAAGTAATAGTGATAATAATAATACCACCATCAGCCTCTACCATTTATATATTCTTTGTAATTCTCTTATACAAAGTTGACTCACAATTTCTTAAGGTATCATATATTTGGCATTATTATTTTTTTAGGCTTCTGGTAATACTTACTTATATATTAAAATTGTATATATTCTACTTGGTATATATATAAGTTATCGGGTATGTGTTAAGGGGGTTTAGGGGGGTGCGGGAGTAGTGGGACAGACTTGTGGGGGTGCGGGGTTTAGGGGTGTGTGAGAATAGGGGACAGCTAGGCTTTCTACCCATCCCCAAGCCTGTCCCCGTATTCCCGCACCCCCCCAGTCCCACCCCCCCCACACACAAGCCTGTCCCCATATTCCCGCACCCCCGCAGTCCCCCCCCCCCCACACACAAGCCTGTCCCCCTATTCCCCCCCCAAGCCTGTCCCCCCCCCAAGCCTGTCCCCTAAAAATAAAAAAAAAAATAAATAAAAAAAATAAAAAAAAATATTATTCATAAATTTTGGATAATAATTTGTCGGTCTAAAAAAAATAGGGTAATATTTTAATTGTGAGTTATCTATGTATATAAAAGAGGATTGATATTTATGTGTAGGTAACTAACTCCTTTATCCATTCAACCCAGCATGGTAAAGCAAAATGTAGAATAATTTGAGGCTACCGTATATTAATTATTTAAATCACCCAGATCGAAACATTATTATTTATTATTAATTAACTAACTTTACTGATAATATGCATCCCAGTTTAGACATTATTATTATTATTATTATTTTCTTTTTTTCTTGTTTATAGTATTTTGTAGATAAACTATATATTTATTTTAAATTTTAGGTTATTATTTAAATCACCCAGATCAAAACATTATTTATTATTAATTAACTAACTTTACTGAAAATATGCATCCCAGTTTAGACATTATTATTATTATTATTATTTTTATGTTATTTTTTTTCTTGTTTATAGTATTTTGTAGATAAACTATATAATTGATTTTAAATTTTGGGTTATTAATTAATATTTTGTGTATCAAAATATTTTACAATCATTCTTGAAGTAGAAGTGAATTTCAATTTTTTTTTTTTTTTTTTTTTTTTTTTTTTTTTTTCATTATTATGGACTTTTCTATTCAAATAATTATTATCATATGGTATAAGGAGTTTAACTTTATTTATTTTATTTTTTCTATGTCGTATTTGAATGTGTTATTTTTTTTTTTTTTTTTTGTATAAAGAATTTTATTTACTTAATTAATCTATCTATGCTTAGATATAATGAGTACAGTATATAGTTAAAAGTTATACCCTTTTACCATAATAATTATTCTCTCTCTCTCTCTCTCTCTCTCTCTCTCTCTCTCTCTTTTTTTTTTATCCCACGAGTAATATATTTTCTGTTCTTGCCTGCCCTCTCTCTAATCTATCTTTATCCAATTTAGGCATACTTATCAGTACTGTATGTCAAATTAGACCACTTCACGTATAAATAGCAAATATTATTGTTTTAACACAGTATGAAAAATTGGTAAGATTAATCCTGTATATAGCCAAGATTTAACTAAACATATTACAAAATGTTGGTAAGATTAATCCTTTGTAGCCAAAATTTAACTAAACATATTACATAATGTGTAAGGTGATAAAATTAATCCTTTCTTTGTAGCTAAGATTTAACTAAACATATTACATAATGTATGAATTAGTAAGATTAATCCTTTGTAGCCAAAATTTAACTAAGCATATTACATAATGTATAAGTTTTACAGTCCAAATCTATGACTATATACAAGAAATATTAATGTTGTTGTTGTTGTTATTGTGGTAATGGTATAATGACTACCTTGACAAAATACAGAGCCATTATAACCATTACTAGACCATCATCAACACCATCATTATTATTATTTTTACATACATACAGCTCAAAAATTAACATTGATACGACTTCATTAAAAAATGTGAGGTGAAACGTGAAGTGGTCTAACTGTAACTACCAGCCTTTATCTATATACAGTTAACTCTCATTTTACACTTGTATATATTGGGTGTGTAATGTAGTGTGTGTAATGAAACTGTGTACAAAAAACCCTCATTGTACAGTACACTTGTATTATGGGTGTTTAATAGAGTGTACAATAAGTGTTTTTTACAGTACATACATTCATTACACACACACACACACACACACACTATTTCACATACACACACACACACACACACACACACTATTTCACACACACACACACACACACACACACACACACACACACACACACACACTATTTCACATACACACACACACACACACACACACACACACACACACACACACACACACACACACACACACACACACACTATTTCACATACATCATCCCAGTGTAAAATGAGACTTGACTGTATATGGCTTCATTATGCATATCCCTTCTTGTGTGTGTCATAACTTCCTAAAATAATTGTAGTGTGAATGCATTTGTAAATATCTATCTATCCCCATATACCACCATCTCCATCCCTTACTTATTATTATTATTATTATTATTATTATTATTATTATTATTAACCTTTCCACCTGCTGTTGCTGCTGTCCAATAAAACCCTTACACATATATTCTTCTGCAATAACAAATTTGGCACAAGAAGAAACTATAAAATGTTTAATTGTGTTGTGTAGTTTTTCAGTTTTGCCAATCAGTAATGAGAGATATTTTGTTGGTTGATTAAAATACTCTAATAGATAGTTAAGATAGTCATTTAGATTATTATTATCATTCATAAGTGAAAGATGGTAGTCAATTCTCATTTTACACTGGCATTGTGTATGTGAAATAGTGTGTGTGTGTGTGTGTGTGTGTAATGAATGTATGTACTGTAAAAAACACTTATTGTACACTATATTACACACGCAATATACAAGTGTACTGTACAATAAGGGTTTTCTGTACACAGTTTCATTACACACACACACACATTACATTACACACCCAATATACAAGTGTACTGTACAATAAGGGTTTTCTGTACACAGTTTCATTACACACACACACACACTACATTACACACCCAATATACAAGTGTAAAATGAGAGTTCACTGTACAAACATAAAATAAATAGAATATCTTTGTAAGGGTTCAACTCTCCCTATACTGTAATTATCATCCCTGTAATGTATGAGTGCATGGAATATAATATAATAAATGTAATGTTGATAAAGCTCTCAGATAGTATTCGTAAATTTAAGAATAAAATGTATTTCGGCATTAATTATTTTGACGACGATTTTACAGTGTTGTTTTGAAAAGACTTTACTAAAAAAAAAAAATGGTGATAACTGATTCAAGATATGTTACAGTTTTCAGCCACACTTTACTTGAGTATAATAAATAAAAGTCCAATTTATATATATATTAAAAGTGATAGATAAATGTAGCACTGATTAATTATTTTTTGAAGAGGCAAAGTAGGTATGGTGTAGGTACAAAAAAAAATACAGTCTTCTTATTTATAACTCACCCAGGATAGAGGAAGTAGAGATTGAAACTAACTATCCTTTTGTATGATGGATATTAATGTTGTTAATTAACTAAGTAATGAAACACAAAGTACAGACACAATCAAATATCCACCCACACTTTCCTTCCATCGTAGTAAATATCTTGGTAATAAAGAACAACACGTGTATGATTTTGCAGCACCTCATAATAATAATAATAATTGAGGGGGTTGAGTTGACGTAAGGTGTTGTTGTTGTATGATTATTTTTGATATGATACTGATTTATTTGTACGATGGAAGGAAAGTGTTGGTGGATATTTGATTGTGGCTGTACAGTACAGATAAACAAGAGTGAGATAAAGGGAACATACTTCACCTACTCTTCCCTCCGTTAGTTTTAATTATGTGTATGAGTGTGTGTGTGTGTGTGTGTGTGTGTTTGCATTGGTCTGTGAGCCACTTAACCTCCCCTTCACCTTATGTCCCTAACCTTATGTCCCTAACCTTTCCCCTTCTTGTTGCTAGGTCTGTTGCTAGGCTTGATATTGTCAACGTTGTCTCTCGTTTAATGGAAGCGTGATTTGTTCCTCCGTGTCCTAACCCTTCGTGATTTGTTCCTCCGTGTCCTAACCCTACCTGCCATCTTAATGAAAATATAGGTTGGGGGGAGTCAGAGAAGCCATTCCTGAATCTTAGACTTTCCCTAAACTCCAGCAGATGCTACCCAAGTATATATATTCCCTCATCCTACACCTATTACCAATATAAAATCATACCTATTCCTTCATCCCTTTATCCCACTACCCTCACCTAAGATTATTAAATATGGGTGTGAGTTTGGGAACCTAATTATTGAATCTTAATCTCCTCCCCTCCACTCCTAACCCACCAACATCCTCCTTGAGTACAGAGACACTATATGACGAGTAATCTTTATTGACAATATTTTGCCACTTATTGTTCAAGTCAGCTCTTTCGATTTTATTAACAATATTGACAAATCATTGGTAAAGATCTGTTCTCCTCATATATTGTTTACATATTGAATGCCTTCTATCCCTCCTTCCTTCCCACCTTCCCTAACCTGTATTAAACAACCTTTTATCCTTTGTATCCATCCATCCTTCCTTCCCTCCTTCCTTCCTTCCTTCCCTCCTTCCTTCCCTCCTTCCCACCTTCCCTCCTTCCTTCCCACCTTCCCTCCTTCCCACCTTCCCTCCTTCCTTCCCACCTTCCCTCCTTCCTTCCTTCCCTAACCTGTATTAAACACCTTCTATCCTTTGTATCCTTCCTTCCTTCCCACCTTGTCTAACCTGTATAAACACCCTCTATCCTATTTATCCTTCAACCCAAACTCCATCCTTCCTTCCCTCCTGTCCAAACCCCCATCCCTCCCTCCTTCCTTCCCACCTTATCTAACCTGTATTAAACACCCTCTATCCTTCCTTTCCACCTTTTCTCCTTCCTTCCCACCTTCCTTCCTTCCCACCTTCCTTCCTTCCTTCCCACCTTCCTTCCTTCCCACCTTCCATCCTTCCTTCCTTTCCTCTTTCCTTTCCTCTTTCCTTTCCACCTTCCCTAACCTGTATTAAACACCTTCTATCCTTTGTATCCTTCCTTCCTTCCTTCCTTCCTTCTCTAACCTGTATTAAACACCCTCTATCCTTTAAATCCCTCCATCCTTTAAATCCCTCCATCCTTCCTTCCCTTCCTTCCTTCCCACCTTGTCTAACCTGAGACGTGCTGTTTGTTGTTGTTGTTGTTGTTGTTGTTCTGTTGTTGGTGGCAGCTTTAAAAATTAACCTTCCTGAGGAGATGTGATGTTGGGTTGGGTTTGGTTTTGCACATTAATTAAAAGCACATTGTTGTATGGTTGGTAACACTGGCAGGTTGGATTTACATTAAGGGAGGTGCGGGAATAGGGGGACAGGCTTGGTGGGGGGGTGTGTGGTTTAGGGGGGTGCCGGAGTAGGGGGACAGGCTTGGTGGGGTTTTGGGGTGTGTGGGAATAGGGGACAGGCTTTCTACCCCCCACCCTAGCCTGTCCCTCTATTCCCGCACCCCCCAACCCCCCCCCCCCCCCAAGCCTGTCCCCCTATTCCCCCACACCCTAAACCCCTACCCCCCAAGCCTGTCCCACTATTCCTGCACCCCCTAAACCCCCTCTCCCCCAAGCCTGTCCCCATATTCCCGCATCCCCCCTAAACCCCCACCCCCCGCAAGCCTGTCCCCCCTATTCCCGCACCCCGTTAATCTTAGTTCCAGTTGTTGCCAGTCAAAAAATTGTGCTGTGTGTGTTGTGCATTTTGTTGGTTTGTCTGTCTGTCTGTCTGCCGCTCTACGTTCAATTTATGTGTTTTTTTATGTCCCATTTTTTAAGGCAGTCGGAGAATACTTACTGAAATAATACTAAACAATAACACAAAGATTCAGGAGACAAACCAACTTCAGAAATATATATATCATTTTGACAGCAGCTGTTTAGTGCTTCAGAAAAAAAAAATTTATCACAGGGAAAACACGTGCATAAAATGTAAAAAAAAAAAAAAAAATATACAAATATTTATTATACAGTAAGGGAAAACATGTGCATAAAATGTCATAAAATAATAATAATAATACAAATATTTATTATACAGTAGTGTGTGTATTTGTTTTGGCATACAAGATTAATTTAGTACACAGCAGTCAATAACATCTTTACACCAGAGAAAAAAAAAAATATTTATCACAGGGAAAACATGTGCATAAAATGTCATAAAATAATAATAATACAGATATTTATTTAATATACAGTACTGTGTGTATTTGTTTTTGGCATACAAGATTAATTTAGTACACAGAGAATAACATCCTTACATACCCCAGAGACATTTTTTTAGGTCTTATTCTTTTCCTCAGCGACAATAACTATAATGAGAATATAATTTTATCATGTGGGATAGAATGTTGAATGTGGATAAGAAAAAATTGCTTCCCACACATTATTGGAAAAAGTTAATCTTGGTTAATGGGGTGCGGGAATAGGGGGACAGGCTTGGGGGGGGTTTAGGGGGGTGCGGGATTAGGGGGACAGGCTTGGGGGGGGTTTAGGGGGGTGCGGGAATAGGGGGGCAGGCTTGGGGGGGTGCGGGATTAGGGGGACAGGCTTGGGGGGGAGGGTTAGGGAGGTGCGGGAATATGGGACAGGCTTTCTACCCACCCTAAGCCTGTCCCCCTATTCCCGCGCCCCCCCACAGTCCCCCCCCCCCCTCCAAGCCTGTCCCCCTATTCCCGCACCCCCCACAGTCCCCCCCCCCCAAGCATGCCCCCTACCCCCGCACCCCCTTAATTAATCTTGTGTAAATATATCAAGAACTGTCAACCAGAAACCATAATAAAACAGATCAATAATTATATACAGTCAATTCTCATTTTACACTGGCATTTGTATGTATGTGAAATAGTGTGTGTGTGTGTGTGTGTGTGTGTGTGTGTAATGAATGTATGTATGTACTGTAAAAAAACACTTATTGTACACTATATTACACACCCAATGTACAAGTGTTTATGGGTGTGTAATATAGTGTACAATAAGTGTTTTTTACAGTACATACATTCATTACACACACACACACACACACACACACACACACTATTTCACATACATACAAATGCCAGTGTAAAATGAGAATTGACTATTTTTTTTTTTTTTTTTTTTTTTTTTTTTTTTTTTTCCAACCTCTATATAGGTGTGTGTTTCTTTACGGTGTTTAGTATAGGTTATAAATTGGATTCTGATATCTTTCATTCCCTCCACAACCTACAATCCCAATAACCTCAACAACCTCTATCCTTTTCCTCCAGCCTCTAGCCTTCCATCAAGTGTGAATGTGAATGTTTTAAAGGGGGGAGGGGGGGTTTAGGGGGGTGCAGGAGTAAGGGGACAGACTCTGGGGGGTGCGGGAGTAGGGGGACAGGCTTGGAGTAGGGGTTAGGGGTGTGTGGGAATACGGGACAGGCTTTCTACCCAACCCCATGCCTGTCCCACTATTCCCGCACCCCCCGAACCCCCCCCCCCACCCCCAAGCCTGCCCCCTACTCCCGCACCCCCCTAAACCCCCTCAAGAAAGTTAGGTTGGTAAGAATTGGTAGGCCAGATTTTGAATGTTATTTAAATATAGATATAGGATTGTGTGGTATGCAAGAACATTAATTTCATGGTATTTACGATGGCGTAGTATTGGTACGATGGCTCTGTTGTTTGTCTGTGGATCCATCGTATTGATTCAACACCATAAACACCATTAACGTTCTTGCATACCACTCATAGGGTTGATTCCACAGTGGTTAATATTGGTTTGTAAGCACGCAAACGAAAGAATGTTATTAGCCGTGTAAATAAATGACTTCTGGGTGAATTAGTTAATGAATTTGGTGAGTAAACTATATAATTATACAGTGATCATCATTATTATCTAACTGGTTGTTGATAAATTTTGTGAATGTGAATACGTACTCAGATTTTGGAAAATAAATAAAATAATGAAGCCTTACAAGTGTGGCTGCATGGTTGGTTGGTTGGTTGGGAAGCTAACGAACAAACGAATAAAAATATATACCACTGTGGAATCGACCCATAGATAACACAAGATTAGTTTTGCACCAACACTTTCTATTTAATGTATTCTAGTTACTATAAATAATTAGTTTGTCTTCTCTGTGCTCTCCTATGTAGAGTTTTCTAAGCACTTATCAACTTAGTCAATTCTTATTTTACACTGGCATTTGTATGTATGTGAAATAGTGTGTGTGTGTGTGTGTGTGTGTGTGTGTGTGTGTGTGTAATGAATGTATGTATGTACTGTAAAAAACACTTATTGTACACTATTATATTACACACCCAATATACAAGTGTACTGTACAATGAGGGTTTTCTGTACACAGTTTCATTACACACACACACTACATTACACACCCAATATACAAGTGTACTGTACAATGAGGGTTTTCTGTACACAGTTTCATTACACACACACACTACATTACACACCCAATATACAAGTGTAAAATGAGAGTTAACTGTATCAACTAACAAAACTGGTCATAATTATTATATTCTTTTTATTCTTAATTAAGCTGTTTATTGCAAGTTTACATCAACTAACTAACTAACTAACTAACTAACTAACTAACTATCAAGTACTGGTATTATTTTACATTGTCATTTTTTTGTATGAGTGAAGAATTATCCATACATACTGACTTTGTGATCAAGATATGAATTAAGTTTGTGTCCCACTAGAAATTTTTTTTATATCCAGATTAAAATGCGTAACTCAAAAAACAAACTCTTCCCAAAAAATAGAAAAAACTTGAGAAATTAGTTGGATACAGAGTAGAGTAATAAATTTTAATATTGAGGAGGAGGAGGAGGTGATTAATTTTATAAGTTTGTAAAATCGGATAGAAGTGAAAGTTTCTGTGAAGGAATAAAGTACACATATATACCGGTAGCAATCTTTAATGTACAGCCACAATCAAATATCCACCCACACTTTCCTTCCATCATAGTAAATATCTTGGTAATAAAGAACAACACGTGTATGATTTTGCAGCACCTCATAATAATAATAATTGAGGGGGTTGAGTTTACGTAAGGTGTTGTTGTTGTATGATTATATTTTGATATGATACTAATTAATTATGATTTTGCAGCCCCTCATAATAATAATAATAATTGAAGGGGTTGAGTTGACGTAAGGTGTTGTTGTTGTATGATTATATTTTGATATGATACTGATTTATTTGCACGATGGAAGGAAAGTGTTGGTGGTTATTTGATTGTGGCTGTACATACACACACACGAGAATAAGTCAAATAAGTCAGTAATTGTGTTTTCAAATAATATAACAAATAATTATGTTTAACTAGTGTGTTCATAAGTATGTAAAAACAACACAGTAAATATTGTACTAAGAAGATACATTCAGATATTTCACTTCAATTGTCATAAATGGGTTTGGAAAATGTTTGGATAAATTTTTGCAGGAAAGATATTGTATAGTAATGTCTGATTACTTAATAATAATAATAATATAATAGTAAAAAGGAAAGGAGATATTGTATTGTAATGTCTGGTTACTTAATAATAATAATAATATAATAGTAAAAAGGAAAGGAGATATTGTAATGTAATGTCCGGTTACTTAATAATAATAATAATATAATAGTAAAAAAGAAAGGAGATACAGTATTGTAATGTCTGGTTACTTAATAATAATAATAATATAATAGTAAAAAGGAAAGGAGATACTGTAATGTCTAGTTACTTAATAATAATAATAATAATATAATAGTAAAAAGGAAAGGCGATATTGTATTGTAATGTCCGGTTACTTAATAATAATAATAATAATATAATAGTAAAAAAGAAAGGAGATACAGTATTGTAATGTGTGGTTACTTAATAATAATAATATAATAGTAAAAAGGAAATGAGATACAGTATTGTAATGTCCGGTTACTTAATAATAATAATAATATAATAGTAAAAAAAATAATTCTAATGGGACACTAGCTGATCTTAATAACACTAGCATGAAATAGTTAGAGTAATTATTTAATACTAGTGCTAACAAAACTAGCTAAAAGTACAGTTGGCTGCATTTACACATTGACCACTTATTATTATTATTATTATTAGTCTTGACCAAATTGAGATATGAATATTTTATCATAATTTAATTTGTGAGTTAGTGAGGCATTTGTCTATCAGTGAATGTATAGACAAATGTTATTAAAAATTATGATAAGTTATTATTAAGTTTTCACATCTCAAGGAGGAAGAATTGATAAAAAAAAAGGGGAGGGTATAATTTTGTTATTTTGGGAGATATTGATTCCTCCAAGCTATTCCAAGCAACAACAGAAAACACTATTATATTTATTAACCTGGAGATAATGATTCCTCCAAGCAACAGAAAACACCATTATTTTTATTAATCTGGAGATAATGATTCCTCCAAACTACTCCAAGCAACAGAAAACACTATTATATTTATTAATTAATCTGGAGATAATGATTCCTCCGAACTATTCCAAGCAACAACAGAACACCATTATTTTTATTAACCTAGTTCTGTTTCCCGGCACTCACTCCAATGTAACAAAAGTATACTCTCCCTTTAATTAATTAAATATAGGGTTATAGTCAAGAATATCCGTAGTGTTTGAAGATGGTGTGGTAATGTATGTGTGGTAATTGTATAAAAAAAAAAAAAAAAAAAAAAGTCGTCCACATAAATTCTCGTCCATTCCATGTTTTTAATAATGCTAATATGACCAGATAGTTGTATTCTGAACCAGTTTTTATTCCAACAACAATATTCGTAATTTACCATATGAGAACCAACTATATCTGTCATCTCTGTATTAAAATTGTATTACAACATTACTATAACTAATACATTACAACATTACTATAACTAATACATTACAACATTACTATAACTAATACATACATACATACATACGTAATTTACCATATGAGAACCAACTATATCTGTCATCTCTGTATTAAAATAGTATTACAATATTACTATAACTAATACATTACAACATTACTATAACTAATACATTACAACATTACTATAACTAATACATACATACATACGTAATTTACCATATGACAACCAACTATATCTGTCATCTCTGTATTAAAATTATATTACAACATTACTATAACTAATACATTACAACATTACTATAACTAATACATACATACATACATACGTAATTTACCATATGAGAACTAACTATATCTGTCATCTCTGTATTAAAATAGTATTACAACATTACTATAGGTGTGGATAACAGTATAACGGGTAACGGTATAAGATTTACACAGTGTCAGTATCATAACCAATGAAGTACCCACACCATTTAATTGTATACACAGGGAATATTCTTGTCTACAGCCCTATGAGTTAGTTAGTTAGTTAGTTAGTTAGTTAGTTAGTTAGTTAGTTAGTTAGTTAGTTAGTTAGTTAGTTAGTTAGTTAGTTGCACAGTAAATGCCCAAGTAAAGTATTAAAATATATACAGTCAATTCTCATTTTACACTGGCATTTGTATGTATGTGAAATAGTGTGTGTGTGTTTGTGTGTGTGTGTAATGAATGTATGTATGTACTGTAAAAAACACTTATTGTACACTATATTACACACTCAATATACAAGTGTACTGTACAATGAGGGTTTTCTGTACACAGTTTCATTACACACACACACACACACACACTACATTACACACCCAATATACAAGTGTAAAATGAGAATCGACCCTACGACAATAATAACATCAACAATAACATCAACAAACAACACTATATAACTATCTATCTGAGAGCTTAATTAAGTTACCGTACCTGTAACTGTAACTGTAACTGTCTGTCTGTCTTGTCCTGTCTTTTCCTTACGTATATCCCTGGCACCACTAAACTAAGACTTCTCTTTTATTTCCCTTCTCCCCTTTCCTTTTGATCTCTACAGGGCCGAAGTGGGTTTAAGGTAATTCTCCCTTTTTTCACGTTATTTATTATGCCCAGGTTTATTATTATTATATATATAAAAATACAGTATAATTATTCATTTATTTATTTATTTATTTATTTATTTTTTTGTCTTGATGCAGAGGAGTACAGAATAATGTATGTGTGATTGTTTTTTTTTTTTTTTTGTGTGTTTTTAGTTTCGCAATCCCAGATGTTTGGTAGATTGTTCCTTCCCTCGTTTTGCCTTTCCTTTCCTTCCCTTCCCTTTCCTATTTTTTTCCTCTCCCTTTTTTCCCTTCCTTTCCCTTTTTTCCCTTCCTTTCCCTTTCCTTCCTTTTCTTTTCCTTATTCTTCTCGTCCCTTCCTTTCCCTTTCCTTCCTTTCCCTTCCTCACCCCTCTCCTTTCCTTTCCCTTTCCACCCTTTCCTTTCTTTTCCTTCTCTTCTCGTCCCTTTCCTTCCCTCCTCTTCCTCCCTCTCCCTTTTTTTCCCTTTCCTTTCCTTCCCTTTCATTTCCCTCCCCTTCTCTTCCCTACCTCTTCCTCTCTCTTCCCTTCCTCTTCCCCTACCTCCCTCCCTCCTTCCTCTCCCTTCCTCTCCTTCCCTTCCTCTCCCTCTCCCCAATTTCCCCCTCCTCCCTACCTCCTCTCCTTCTTCTAAACCCTCTCCTCTCCTATATACATTACCACTCCCTCCATATCTATCTACCATCTCCCCTCCCTGATAATAAATATGGTAAAAAATAAAATGCTTATGGTTTATTGAAAGCTGTAAATTATGGTTAGGATAGAGTAATTATTTTTTTATACAGTGTTTGTGTTTTCTTTTAACAAATTAAAAAAAAAAAAAAAAAAAAAAAAAGTGTTGAGCATCTCTTAATTCAACATAAAAAAAAAAAAAAAAAAATCTTCCTCCCCTTTTACTCGGATAAAAATTCGCTTTGGAATTTTGTTTTCTTTTTACGTTTGTTTAATCTGATTTTAGGATTTCTTAGTCTGTGTGCTTATATCTCTCTTTAATTAATTGTGCAGTAAAAATGTTCAATGTGTAGGTTATTGTAGTTGTTTAATTAAATACTTGATTGAAAGGCCTTTGTGTAAATACAGTAACTGAATGTTTTATTAACTTATAATAATAATAATACCGGCCTAATGTAGATACTGTAAATGGTTGTGTAAATAATTTTTTTCTTTCGTCATGTAGATCCGATGTAAATATTTCATTCATGCTATAAGGTTTTGTGTAAATAATTGTTGTTGTTTGCTTGTTGTTGTAGTTGTAGTTGTGCTAATTATTCTTCACATATAGGCTTCAGCTGTAGATTTTGTTGTTGTTGTATTTTATCTCTTCCACGAATCCATTTTATTTATTTGTGAAGGAAGGTTGGGATATACACAGAAGATAAATATACATACATACATACATACATACATAAACCGAATATTATTATTATTATTTATTTGTTATTATTATTACAGATCGAAGATAAATATACATACATACATACATACATACATAAACCGAATATTATTATTATTATTATTATTATTATTATTATTACATGTACTCAAAATTTTGGGTAAAAGAATTAAATGTAGCATGTAATATTTCAACTATTTATCACAGAAGATTTTAACTGATTTTTATAGGTACCCAAACCTTTGATCTTTTCTGTATTAAAAGTCATACAGTAAATATTAAAAATTTTCACTGATTTTTACAGATACCCAAAACTTTTATTTCTTCTGTATTAAAAGTCGTACAGTAAATATTACAAATTTTCACTGATTTTTACAGATACCCAAAACTTTTATTTCTTCTGTATTAAAAGTCGTACAGTAAATAAATATTACAACTTTTCACCGATTATAAAATTATAGGTACCCAAACCTTTGATATTTTGTGTATTAAAAGACGTACAGTAAATATTACAAATTTTCACTGATTTTTACAGATACCCAAAACTTTGATCTTTTCTGTATTAAAAGTCGTACAGTAAATATTAAAAGTTTTCACCGATTATAAAATTATAGATACCCAAACCTTTGATATTTTGTGTATTAAAAGTCGTACTGATTTTTATAGGTACCCAAAACTTTTATTTCTTCTGTATTAAAAGACTTACTGTAAATATTAAAAATTTTAACTGATTATAGGTACCCAAACCTTTGATATTTTGTGTATTAAAAGTCGTACTGATTTTTATAGGTACCCAAAACTTTTATTTCTTCTGTATTAAAAGACTTACAGTAAATATCACAAGTTTTCACCGATTATAAAATTATTGGTACCCAAACCTTTGATATTTTGTGTATTAAAAGTCGTACTGATTTTTATAGGTACCCAAACCTTTTATTTCTTGTGTATTCAAAGACTTACAGTAAATATTAAAAGTTTTCACCGATTATAAAATTATAGGTACCCAAACCTTTGATATTTTGTGTATTAAAAGTCGTACTGATTTTTATAGGTACCCAAAACTTTTATTTCTTCTGTATTAAAAGTCGTACAGTAAATATTTTCAAGTTTTCACCGATTATAAAATTATAGGTACCCAAACCTTTGATATTTTGTGTATTAAAAGACGTACAGTAAATATCACAAATTTTCACCGATTACAGATACCCAAAACTTTGATCTTTTCTGTATTAAAAGACGTACAGTAAATATTAAAAGTTTTCACCGATTTATAGGTACCCAAATCTTTTTTCTATTGTGTATTCAAAGACCTTCCTTCACAAACCACTACCTCTCCTTCTCCTTCTCTTCATTCCGTAGAACACACACAGCCTGCCTGCATGCTAACTAACTAATTAATTATAAGCTAAATTTGACTTGCAATAATCTTAGTATTAATTTTTTTTATTATGTGGTGGTATATAATTTTTTACATTGGTTGCTGAGTGGATTTCCTCGTACGGTATTTTTGGACAGTGAGGATATATATATATTTTTTTTTTACTTCCTGTGGTTTTTTTTTTTGGCGACCGGAAAATTTAATGTCCTTGGAAGAATTTTTTTTTTTTTTTTTTTTTTTTTTTTTTTTTTTTTTTTTTTTTTTCTGATGATGATTTTTCTCTTTTTTTCATAATTATCTAAGTGTGTGCGTGACATTTTTTTCCTACAGTTTTTGAAAATGGTGGACGCTAGCTTTGGTGGCTAATTTTTTGGTAGTGTGTAGAATGGTTTAATTATAAGGAATGCATCCATCACCTTTACACAAATATTTCAAAGACGAAGAGCGGTTGAGAAAAAAAAAAAAAAAAAAAAAAAAAAAAAAAAAAAAAAAAAAAAAAAAAAAAAATGAATTAACGCTTATCATTGGATATGCTTATAAATTTTTTCCATTTTTATATGTGATGTTATTTACGGAATTTTTTTAATGTAATTCTCAACGGAAGTGCAAAATAATTATCGCAGTCTGTAAAAACTTTTATATATTTACTTTTTATTTGCAGAATTTTTTTAATGTAATTCTCAATGGAAGTGCAAAATAATTATCGCAGTCTGTAATTTCCATCCTACCAAAATATAATTACCATAAGCCATCCTTTATATTCTAAAAATGTTTATTATTCTCTATTCTGTTAATAAAAAGAAATAAAAGATTGGCTTATGTACAGAATATATATATATTATAAAAAAATTGGTAGGAACTGCAGATATACACTAAAATTAATTCTATATTAAATGTCAATATTAAATTACTCATTGCACTTACAATAATATAAATAAAACTCTACATATCTTTGAATTAATAAAAAAAAATTGGTAGTGACTGCAGAGATATAAACTAAATTAATTCTTCTATATTAAATGTCAATATTAAATTTCTCATTGCACTTACAATAATATATATATATAAATAAATCTCTTACATATCTTTGAATTAATAAAAAAAAAAATGGTAGTGACTGCAGATATACACTAAAATTAATTAATTCTTCTATATTATTTTCAATATTAAATTACTCATTGCACTTACAATAATATATATATATAAATAAAACTCTTACATATCTTTGAATTAATATAAAAAAAATTGGTAGTGACTGCAGATATAAACTAAAATTAATCCTTCTATATTAAATGTCAATATTAAATTTCTCATTGCACTTACAATAATATATATATATAAATAAATCTCTTACATATCTTTGAATTAATATAAAAAAAATTGGTAGTGACTGCAGATATACACTAAAATTAATTAATCCGTCTATATTATTTTCAATATTAAATTTCTCATTGCACTTACAATAATATAAATAAAACTCTTTCATATCTTTGAATAATTTTGTAAAGGTTGATGATGAGGCTATTATTATTATTATTATATATTAAAATTATCTTTATATAATTTTCCCCGCCTTTTATTAATATGAAATTGTTGTTCCCAGTTTGTCTTACATATTTATAATTAACTTTTTTTGCATGGGCATGTTAAAAAAAACTCCAAATCCATATATAGCTGAGAAGAACGTTGACTAATGCAATGTTTTTTACTCTTTCCTCCCTCTTCCTATTCTTCCCCTATCCCCTTCCTTCCTTCCTATTATACCCATTCCTTCCTTCTTCCTTTTATACCTATTCCTTCCTTCCTTCCTATTATACCCATTCCTTCCTTCCTTCCTTTTATACCTATTCCTTCCTTCCTTCCTTCCTTCCTTCCTATTCTTCTCCTATCCCCTTCCTTCCTTCCTTTTATACCCATTCCTTCCTTCCTTCCCCTTCCTTCCTTCATATTATACCTATTCCTTCCTTCTTCCTTCCTATTATACCTATTCCTTCCTTCCTATTATTCCTATCCCCTTCCTTCCTTCCTATTATACCTATTCCTTCCTTCCTTCCTTCCTTTTATACCTATTCCTTCCTTCCTTCCTTCCTTCTATACCTATTCCTTCCTTCCTTCCTTTTATACCTATTCCTTCCTTCCTATTATACCCATTCCTTCCTTCCTTCCTTCCTTTTATACCTATTCCTTCCTTCCTATTATACCCATTCCTTCCTTCCTTCCTTCCTTTTATACCTATTCCTTCCTTCCTATTATACCCATTCCTTCCTTCCTTCCTTCCTTTTATACCTATTCCTTCCTTCCTTCCCCTATCCCCTTCCTTCCTTCCTATTCTTCTCCTATCCCCTTCCTTCCTTCCTATTATACCTATTCTTTTTTCCTTCCTATTATTCCTATTCTTTTTTCCTTTTCATTACTGTGCCTATTATCTATTTTATTTGTTATCTTATTTCCTTTTAATTTCTGTGCCTATTATCTATTTTATTTGTTATCTTATTTTATTTCTGTTGTTTTCTTCATTATCTCTTTTTCCCATTTATTTTTTTTTTTTATTTATTTCATTTTTATTTGTCTCATTTTATAATTATCTGTTCTATTAATAATTATATTCTAAATAATTTCCCTCCAAATTTTTTTTTTTTTTCCTCTGGTATCTTTTTTTTGCTAAATATTTTTCTAAATAATTGTTTTTTGTTTATTCATTTTGTTAACCTTATTTTTATGTCTTTTTTGTTATCCTTCCTTTTTTTTATTATTGTCGTCTTTATTTCATTCCTCCTTTCTTTCACTCTTTTCTATATTCTTTCTTTTTTTTATTTATCTACCATGTTTTCTTTTATTTTCTCTCTCACTCTATCTCTGTTCCATATTCTTTCTTATTTTATTTTACATCCTACTTTTTTCTTCTACTTTATTCCTTATTCTTTATTTAATTTAATTTATCTACCGTGATTTCTTTCGTTTTCTTTGGTTTTCTCGATTTGTTATTTTGAATCTTCCATCCTATTTTCTTCCTTCATCCTTTTACCCCCCCCACCCCCCAAATACATCCTACCCCCATACCTGCCCCCCCCCACAAATACATCCTACCCCCCTACCCGCCTCCCCCACAAATACATCCTGCCCCCCTACCCCCATACCTGCCCCCCCCACAAATACATCCTACCCCCCTACCCCCATACCCGCCCCCCCCCACAAATACATCCTACCCCCCTACCCCCCTACCTGCCCCCCCCCCACAAATACATCCTACCCCCCTACCCCCATACCCACCCCCCCACAAATACATCCTGCCCTCTACCCCCATACCCGCCCACACAAATACATCCTGCCCCTACCCCCATACCCACCCCCACAAATACATCCTACCCCCATACCCGCCCCCCCACAAATACATCCTGCCCTCTACCCCCCTACCCGCCCACCCACCTACCCCGCTACCCGACCCGCCCTACCCCGCCCCCCCCCCCCCCACACACCCCAAACAGGAACGCGCAGACGTAGAGTGGAAATTCGCACGTAGCAAACTGTGGATAAGCTTCTTTGAGGAGGGAGGCACGTGTCCGCCTCCGTTTAATATCATCGCCACCCCTAAGAGCATCTACTACCTCTTCCACTGGTTCTACAAGAAATTCTGCGGCCAAACGAAGTCCGCTAAGAAGGAACACATGCGCACCATTAGAGTAAGTGTAAAAATAATAATAATAATAATAATAATAATGGAATGGGTATAGTTAGAGAGTGAGAAAATAATAATAATAATGAATTGGGTATAGTTATTACAGAGTGAGAAGGAAGGAAGGAAAGGAGGGAAGAATGTGTAAGTGTGAAAATAATAATAATAATAATAATGGAATGGGTATAGTTAAAGAGTGAGAAAATAATAATAATAATAATGGAATGGGTATAGTTAAAGAGTGAGAAGGAAAGGAGGGAAGAATGTGTTTTTTTATTCGCATCATTAGAGTAAGTGTAAAAATAATAATAATAATAATAATAATAATGGAATGGGTATAGTTAGAGTGATAAGGAAAGGAGTAATAATGAAATGGTTAAAGTTACAGAGTTGAGAAGGAAGGAAAGGAGGGAAGAATGTGTTTTTTTATTCGCATCATTAGAGTAAGTGTAAAAATAATAATAATAATAATAATAATAATAATGGAATGGGTATAGTTAGAGTGAAAAGGAAAGGGGTATTACAGAGTGAGAAAGAAAGGAGGGAAGAATGGGTAAGTGTGAAAAAAATAATAATAATAATAATAATGGAATGGGTATAGTTAAAGAGTGAGAAAATAATAATAATAATAATACTGAAATAGGTAAAGTTACAGAGTGATGAGGGAAGAATGTGTTGTTATAAGAATGTGTTTGTTATTCGCATCATTAGAGTAAGTGTAAAAATAATAATAATAATAATAATAATAATGGAATGGGTATAGTTAGAGTGATAAGGAAAGGAGTAATAATGAAATGGTTAAAGTTACAGAGTTGAGAAGGAAGGAAAGGAGGGAAGAATGTGTAAGTGTGAAAATAATAATAATAATAATAATGAATTGGGTATAGTTATTGCAGAGTGAGAAGGAAGGAAAAAAAGGAGGGAAGAATGTGTAAGTGAGAAAATAATAATAATAAAATAGGTTAGGTTACAGAGTGAGAAGGAAGGAAGGAAAGGAGGGAAGGAATGGGTAAGTGAGAAAATAATAATAATAATAATAAAATGGGTACAATTACAGAATGAAAAGGAAAGGAAAGGAAGGAAGAATGTGTAAGTGAGAAAATAATAATAATAATAATGGAATGGGTAAAGTTACAGAATGAAAAGGAAAGGGAGAGGAAGGAAGAATGTGTAAGTGAGAAAATAATAATAATAATAATAAAATAGGTATAGTTACAGAGTGGAAGGGAGAGGGAGGGAAGAATGTGTAAGTGAGAAAATAATAATAATAATAATGGAATGGGTACAATTATAGAATGAAAAGGAAAGGGAGGGAGGGGAAGAGTGTGTTATTTTATTTGACGTGTGTGTGTGTTTGGTTGTGTGTTTTGGTGTGAAGCCTCGACCCGATTTCATTTGACTTTTGTGTGTGTGTGTGTGTGTGTGTGTGTGTGTCATTCCTATATAAAAAAAACTTTGTTGCGTGTGTTTGTTTGTTTTTTGTTATTATTATGTGTTGTTTCATTGGACTTTGTGTGTGTGTGTGTGTGTGTGTGTGTCATGCCTATATAAAAAAACTTCATTGTGTGTGTGTGTTTGTTTCTGTTATTATGTGTTGTTTCATTGGACTTTGTGTGTGTGTGTGTGTGTGTGTCATGCATATAAAAAAAACTTATTTGTGTGTGTGTGTTTGTTTGTTTTTGTTGTTATTATTTGTGTTATTATAAATAGTGGTATCTGTTTTGTCAGGGATGCTCTCCAGACCAAACACCTCAACTCAGATGTGAATTGCACCAATGTTGTTGTTGTTGTTATTGTTGATTTTATTGTTTGTTGTCAGCGATTGCAATGTGAGGTTGGTGTGTGTGTGTGTGTGTATGTGTGTTGTTGATTTGTTTGTTGTCAGCGATTGCAATGTGAGGTTGGTGTGTGTATGGGTGTGTGTTGTTGTTGTTGTTGATTTTATTGTTTGTTGTCAGCGATTGCAATGTGAGGTTGGTGTGTGTATGTGTGCGTGTGTTGTTGTTGTTGATTTTATTGTTTGTCGTCAGCGATTGCAATGTGAGGTTGGTGTGTATGTGTGTGTGTGTTGTTGTTGTTGATTTTATTGTTTGTCGTCAGCGATTGCAAGAGGTTGGTGCGTGTATGTGTGTGCGTGTGGTTGTTGATTTTATTGTTGTCAGCGATTGCAACGATGTAGTGTGAGGTTGGTGTGTGTGTGTGTGTGTGTCAAGATTTTATTGTTGTCAGCGATTGCAATGTGAGGTTGGTGTGTGTGTGTGTGTGTGTTGTTGTTGTTGTTGATTTTATTGTCGTCAGCGATTGCAATGTGAGGTTGGTGTGTGTGTGTGTGTGTGTGTCAAGAGTTATTATTACAGTGTTGTTGTTGTTGATATTATTGTTGTCAGCGATTGCAGTGTTGTAGTGTGAGGTTGGTGTGTGTGTGTGTGTGTGTCAAAAGTTATTATACAGTATTGTTGTTGATTTTATTGTTTGTCGTCATTGATTGCAGTGTTGTAGTGTGTGAGGTTGGTATGTGTGTGTGTGTGTGTGTGTGTCAAGAGTTATTATACAGTATTATTGTTGTTGATTTTATTGTTAGTGTTGTGTGAGGTTGCAGTGTGTGAGGTTGGTGTGTGTGTGTGTGTCAAGTGTTATTATACAGTATTATTGTTGTTGTTGATTTTATTGTTAGTGTTGTGTGAGGTTGGTGGTGTGTGTGTGTGTGTGTTGTTGTTGTTGATTTTATTGTTGTCAGCGATTGCAGTGTGAGGTTGGTGTGTGTGTTGGTGTGTGTGTGTGTGTGTGTCAAGAGATATTATTAATTACAGTATTGGTGTAAGAAATCAGTCACTATCTATTGGCTTGGCTGACTTGTTGTGTGTTAGTTATTTCTCTCTTGTTTAATTTTAATTATAATTTTTTTTTTTTTTTTTTTTTTTTTTTTACTTAAGGAGGTGCAGGAGTAGGGGGACAGGCTTGGGGGGGTTGGTTGGTTTAGGGGGGTGCAGGAGTAGGTAGGGGACAGGCTTGGGTTGGGGAGGGGGTTTGAGGGGTGCGGGAATAGGGGGACAGGCTTGGGGTGGGTAGAAAGCCTGTCCCATATTCCTGCACCCCCTAAACCCCCCCCCCCCCAAGCCTGTCCCCCTATTCCCGCACCCCCTTAAGGAGGAAATTCAGTGTTGGTAAATCTGGAGTAACTGAATCCTCCAAACTATTCCAAGCAACAAACAACAGAACACCATTATTTTTGTTAATATGGTTCTGTTTCGTGGCATACTTTGGAGGAATCAACAAGGCACTCCAATGTAACAAAAAATAATTATATACAGTACCACCTTAACAATTTAAAACATTCATACTGTACTTTTTAAATACAGTGACATATCTCATATAGTTTTTGTCACTAACAGTAATATTGTGGTATATATTTGCTAATTACTATAATCATATCTGACTAAAATTTGGCCAAGACTAAAAATAATAGACAATAGTATTTTATTTTATTTTTTGTCAGTTGTAATAATCCAAATCAATCAAGCAAGGAAGAATCAAATTAACCAAGTAAGTCCGACCCAGAAATTGATCCATTTAAATTCTAGTCGTACCCGCGGGGAATCGAACCCCGGACCACAGAAACCTCAGGCAGTGCTTCTACCGGGTAAGCCTTATACTCCACTGGCATAGCTTTCAAATTCTGCCTTTAACTCTCAGGTCCGGCCATTACACAGTGACATATTATCTTGCGTTTATAAGCAGTCAACTGTACTGTAATATAATTTTATGTCGCTAACCTTATTCCTTTTTAACATATATAATTATTACAGTATGGTGCTGTAACAAAAGCGAATTACCTCCTTAACTGGAAACTTTTTCTTGAAACAGTGTGAAAATTTAACCAATATTATGATAGGTTGATATTTAATACTGTCAACAAATTAATTATCTATCTTAAGAGTGTGTGGGAGTAGGGGGACAGGCTTGGGGGGTGGGGGGTTTAGGGGGGGGTGGAAGTATGGGGCAGGCTTGGTGGGGGACGGGTTTGGGGGGTGCAGGAGTAGGGGGACAGGCTTGAGGGGAGGGGGGGGTTAGGGAGGTGCAGGAATATGGGACAGGTTTTCTACCCACCCCAAGCCTGTCCCCCTATTCCCGCACCCAACAATCCCCCCCCCCAAGCCTGTACCCTTACTCCCGCACCCCCCTAAGCCTGTCCCCCTATTCCCGCACCCCCCGCACCCCCCCGCACCCCCCCCAAGCCTGTCCCTCTATTCCCGCACCCCCCAAACCCCCCCCCCCCCTTAAGTTTTCTTTGTATCACTCGTACATTCTCCTTCATCACATTATCAAAAACAACATTGAATTTTCTTTTTTTCATCAAACTGTAATTATTTGATATTTGACTTCTTTATATATGTATGTATGTATGTATGTTGTCAGTGTAATGTACAGCCACAATCAAATATTTATCCACCGACACTTTCCTTCCATCGTAGTAAATAAATATCTTGGTAATAAAGAACAAAAACACGTGTATGATTTTGCAGCACCTCATAATAATAATAATAATAATAATATCCACCCACACTTTCCTTCCATCGTGGTAAATATCTTGGTAATAAAGAACAACAACACGTGTATGATTTTGCAGCACCTCATAATAATAATAATAATAATAATTGAGGGGGTTGAGTTGACGTAAGGTGTTGTTGTTGTATGATTATATTTTGATATGATACTAATTAATTATGATTTTGCAGCACCTCATAATAATAATAATAATAATTGAGGGGGTTGAGTTGACGTAAGGTGTTGTTGTTGTATGATAATATTTTGATATGATACTGATTTATTTACACGATGGAAGGAAGGAAAGTGTCGTCGGTGGATATTTGATTGTGGCTGTACATGTTTAAATATTATACTGTGTGTGTGTGTATCATTCAGTTATTAATTATTACTCATGTCTTGTTCTTTCCTTTCTTCTGACCAAACTGTATATTCTATCAACAGAAAATAAATTATAGTCAATTCTCATTTTACACTGGCATTATGTATGTGTGTGAAATAGTGTGTGTGTGTGTGTGTGTGTGTGTGTCTGTGTGTGTGTAATGAATGTATGTACTGTAAAAAACACTTATTGTACACTATATTACACACCCAATATATACAAGTGTACTGTACAATGAGGGTTTTCTGTACACAGTTTCATTACACACACTACATTACACACCCAATATACAAGTGTACTGTACAATGAGGGTTTTCTGTACACAGTTTCATTACACACACACACTACATTACACACCCAATATACAAGTGTACTGTACAATGAGGGTTTTCTGTACACAGTTTCATTACACACACACACTACATTACACACCCAATATACAAGTGTAAAATGAGAGTTAACTGTACATATACTGAGTTAGCAATGCATGAGAAGGTTAATATGTGAGTGGGTAATGGTTCAGTAGGTTAATTTAACAGCAAAGGTAGTTAACAGATTTTTTAATTAATTTTGAGGTTTACGTGTGTGTAATGTCGCTAATGTTTTTTATTTTTTTTGACTGACAGATACAAACCTAAAATAGGGACATGTATGAGGTGGTTAGTTGGTTAGTAGTAGTAGTAGTAGTAGTGGTGGTAGTTGTAGTGGTGGTAGTGGTGGTGGTGATGGTGGTGGTGGTGATGGTGGTAGTTGTGGTAGTAGTAGTAGTAGTTTTGGGGGTGCGGGAATATGGAGGACAGGCTTTTTTGGGGGGGGGTTAGGGAGGTGCGGGAATAGGGGACAAGCTTTCTACCCCCCCCCCCAAGCCTGTCCCCCTATTCCTGCACCCCCCTAAACCCCCCTCCCAAGCCTGTCCCCACTACTCCCGCACCCCCCGTACCCCCTCAAAAAAAAACCCGCACCCCCCTAATTGTGGTGGTGGTGGTGGTTGGTAGTTGTAGTTGTGTTGGTGGTAGTAATAGTAGTAGTGGTAGTTGTGGTTATAGTTATGGTTGTGGTTGGTTATGGTTGGTTTTTCCGAGTTCATCCCACACTCACTTTAGTCTGACACCTGCGGACGTTCTATTCTTTACAGAGGAAGGCTAAACAAGCAAGCGAAAGGGAAGTAAGATATCAGGTATGTTTGTTTTAGAATCCCCTTCAATCAATCAATTTCGCTATGTTTTTCTCACATATTTTTCCTCCTCCTCCTCCTCCTCTTATTAATTCATTATTTTTATTTATTTTGGGTTTTGTGTCACGTTTTATTATTAATTATTTTTATTCTGGGTTTCGTGTCTCCTTTTATTATTTAATTATTTTTATATATTCTGGGTTTTGTGTCTCATTCTATTATTAATTATTTTTATTCTGGGTTTTGTGTCATCTTCTCCACATGTGTAACCTTTATTTATTTATTTATTTTCGTTTTAGAATCTCGCTATGTTTTTCTCACATATCTTCCTCCTCCTCTTATTATTAATTAATAATTTTTATTTATTCTGGGTTTTGTGTAACGTTTATTTATTTATTTTTTGTTTGTTTTAGAATCCCCTTCAATCAATCAATTTCGCTATGTTTTTCTCACATATTTTTCCTCCTCCTCCTCCTCTTACTAATTAATTATTTTTATTTATTCTTGGTTTCGTGTCACGTTTTATTATTAATTATTTTTATTCTGGGTTTTGTGTCACGTTTTATTATTAATTATTTTTATTCTGGGTTTTGTGTCACGTTTTATTATTAATTATTTTTATTCTGGGTTTTGTGTCTCATTTTATTATTAATTATTTTTATTCTGGGTTTTGTGTCTCGTTTTATTAATTAATTATTTTTATTTATTCTGGGTTCTGTGTCTCGTTTTATTATTAATTATTTTTATTCTGGGTTTTCTGTCTTGTTTTTTTTTCCACATGTGTAACCTTTATTTATTTATTTATTTATTTTCGTTTTAGAATCTCGCTATGTTTTTCTCACATATTTTTCCTCCTCCTCCTCCTCTTATTAATTCATTATTTTTATTTATTCTGGGTTTTGTGTCTTGTTTTATTATTAATTATTTTTATTCTGGGTTTCGTGTCACGTTTTATTATTAATTATTTTTATTCTGGGTTTTGTGTCAAATTTTCTGTCATCGTCTTTGTTTCTCCACATGTGTAACGTTTATTTATTTATTAATTAATTTATTTTTATAGTGCAGGCTTTATCTTTTATCTTCTGTGTAACGTTAATTTATTTATTTATTTATTAATTAATTTATTTTTATAGTGCAGGCTTTATCTTTTATCTTCTGTGTAATATTTATTTATTTATTTATTTACAGTATTTATTTTTGTTTTTTATCTTTTATCTTCTGTGTAACATTTATTTATTTATTTATTTATTTTTATTTTTATTTTTATAGTGCAGGCTTATCTTTTATCTTCTGATGGCTTAGTGATCTGTCTGTCTTTTGTCTGTCTGTCTGTCTTTTGTCTGTCTGTGTGTATTGCTTTTGTGCTGTTGTCAGTTGCTCAGATTACACTCAAGTTGTCAGTTAAAGGCTTCTTCTGGCTCCTTAAGGGGGTGCGGGAATAGCGGGGGGGGAGGGTTTAGGGGGGTGCGTTTTTTTTTTTTCGGGGGGGTGCGGGAATATGGGGGACAGGCTTTTTGGGGGGGGGGTTAGGGGGGTGCGGGAATAGGGGACAAGCTTTCTACCCCCCCTCCCCCCAAGCCTGTCCCCCTATTCCCGCACCCCCCAAACCCCCCCCCCCAAGCCTGTCCCCCTATTCCCGCAACCCCCAACCCCCCAACCCCCAACCACCCCCCCCAAGCCAGTCCCCCTATTCCCGCAACCCCCCAGTCTTCCCCGAGCCTGTCCCCCTACTCCCGCACCCCCCTAACCCCCCCCCCAAGCCTGTCCCCCTACTCCCGCACCCCGTTAAGGTGGTAATTAATTCTTTTTTTATTTTTTTGTACATTGGAGTGTTTTCATTCCTTCAAAATATTACCAGGAAACAGGACCAGATAAAAAAAAAATAAAAAAAAATGAAAATAATAATAATAATAATAATAATAATAATAGTAGTAATAATAGTAGTAATAATAGTAATAATAATAGTAATAATAATAGTAATACTGTAATAATAATAATAATAATAATAATAATAATAAAAATAATAATAATGGTGTCCTGTTGCTTGGAATAGTTTGGAGGATTTATTTGTTACTCCAGATTATTTACCAACACAAAATATCTTCCCCTCTTTAATTTAATTTCCTCTTATTTCAGAACTGTCATTTATTTTTTATATTATTATTATTATTATTATTATTATTATTATTTTTTTTTTTTTTTTTTTTTTTTTTTATCAGTCATTTCCCACCTCATTCAGTTAGTTATTCCTTGTTGTTGATTTTTTTTTATTATTATGTACGAAGGGAAATATTAAAGTCTCTGCTAATTGCTTTTTGTAATCTGACTATAATTATTTCAAAACTTTATTTTTTTTTTTCAGTAATTTCTCACCTCAGTTAGTTATTCCTTGTTGTTGATTTTTTTTTTATTATTATGTACGAAGGGAAATTTAAAGAGTCTACTGATAGCTTTTTGTAATCTGACTATAATTATTTTAAAACTCATTTTTTTTTTTCAGTAATTTCTCACTTCAGTTAGTTATTCCTCGTTGTTGATTTTTTTTTATTATTATGTACAAAGGGAACATTAAAAAAAGTCTCTAATGATAGCTTTTTGTAATCTGACTATAATTATTTCAAAACTTTATTTTTTTTTTTCAGTAATTTCTCACTCAGTTAGTTATTCCTTGTTGTTGATTTTTTATTATTATTATGTACAAAGGGAACATTAAAAAAAGTCTCTGCTGATGGCTTTTTGTAATCTGACTATTGTTATTTAGTTCGGGCGAAAACTATTTTTTTTTTCATTTATTTTTATTTTTTTTTTACTACCATTTAATTTCTTTTTTTATTCCCTGTGATTTCTTTTTCCTCGCTTATTTATGCTTTGGTTGTCAGGCATTAGTTCGGGTAAAAACTATTTTTTTTTTAATTTATTTTTATTTTTTTACTACCATTTAATTTCCTTTTTTTCATTCCCTGTGATTTCTGCTTCCTCGTTTATTTATGCTTTGGTTGTCAGGTATTTAGTTCGGGTAAAAACTATTTTTTTTTTAATTTATTTTTATTTTTTATACTACCATTTAATTTCCTTTTTTCATTCCCTGTGATTTCTGCTTATTTATGCTTTGGTTGTCAGGTGTTTAGTTCGGGCGAAAATCGTTTCTTTTTTCATTTATTTTTATTTTTTTACTACCATTTAATTTCCTTTTTTTCATTCCCTGTGATTTCTGCTTTGGTTGTCAGGCATTTAGTTCGGGCGAAAACTATTTCTTTTTTCATTTATTTTTTTTTTTAATACCATTTAATTTCCTTTTTTCATTCCCTGTGATTTCTGCTTCCTCGTTTATTTATTCCTTTGTTTGTCAGGTGTTTAGTTCGGGCGAAAACTATTTCTTTTTTAATTTATTTTTATTTTTTTACTACCATTTAATTTCCTTTTTTCATTCCCTGTGATTTCTGCTTTGGTTGTCAGGTATTAGTTCGGGCAAAAACTATTTCTTTTTTAATTTATTTTTATTTTTTACTACCATTTAATTCCTTTTTTTCATTCCCTGTGATTTATGCTTCCTCGCTTCTTCTTATATTCGACTACCTATGTTTCTTCACTTCATTCATTCTCTTGTTCATTCGCCGTTCATTAATACATTATTCAACAAAATATGGGCACTTTACTCTTTAAAAAAAACACACACACACACATATTCAATCTAAACACACACACACACACACTTATTCAATCTAAACACACACACACACACACATATTCTAAACACACCAACCAACCCTAACTTTTAAAAACACACACACACACACACACATATTCTAAACACACCAACCAACCCTAATTCTTAAAAACACACACACATACATATATTCTAAACACACCAACCAACCCTAACTCTTAAAAACACACACACACATATTCTAAACACACCAACCAACCCTAACTTTTAAAAACACACACACACACACACATATATTCTAAACACACCAACCAACCCTAACTTTTAAAAACACACACACACACACACATATAATCTAAACACACCAACCAACCCTAACTCTTAAAAACACATACACACATATTCAATCTAAACACACCAAACAACCCTAACTTTTAAAAACACACACACACACACACATATTCTAAACACACCAACCAACCCTAACTCTTGTATTTTTCTTACCCGAGATCGAGAATAAACACACACACACACACACATATTCTAAACACACCAACCAACCCTAACTCTTGAATTTTTCTTACCTGAGATCGAGAATAAACAGAAATATTAACACACCAACACACCCTAATTCTTGGGTTTTTTTTTACCTGAGATCAATTATAAACAGTAATTAATAGTTAACACTGAATATTTTTTTTAGTGTAGAGTTAGTTGTTCTGAATGTGTGAAGGGATGACATTATTTACATCTTCCACATTTTTTTGCGTTCCAGATTGTAAAGTATAGTTAATTCTCATTTTACACTGGCATTATGTATGTGAAATAGTGTGTGTGTGTGTGTGTGTGTGTGTGTAATGAATGTATGTACTGTAAACACTTATTGTACACTATATTACACACCCAATATACAAGTGTACTGTACAATGAGGGTTTTCTGTACACAGTTTCATTACACACACTATATTACACACCCAATATACAAGTGTACTGTACAATGAGGGTTTTCTGTACACAGTTTCATTACACACACACACTACATTACACACCCAATATACAAGTGTAAAATGAGAGTTAACTGTACTTGCCTTTTTGTGTAATGACGCCTTTCCCTTTTAATTTTTAGATCGTTTTTGCTTCTCGTTATTATTATTATTATTCCTGATGTTAGTTGTCTTGTAGTTTTCAGCATGAGTATTCTTCCTCGTTTCACACTGCTTCTTTTCTCTATCACTTAGGGACCTTGGAGAAACAGATAATTAGACACATTTCCCAGTTTAACACAATATATGTACAGCCACAATCAAATATCCACCCACACTTTCCTTCCTTCCATCGTGTAAATAAATCAGTATCATATCAAAATATAATCATACAACAACAACACCTTACGTCAACTCAACCCCCTCAATTATTATTATTATTATGAGGTGTTGCAAAATCATAATTAATTAGTATCATATAAAAATATAATTATCATACAACAACAACACCTTACGTCAACTCAACCCCCTCAATTATTATTATTATTATTATGAGGTGCTGCAAAATCATACACGTGTTGTTCTTTATTACCAAGATATTTATTTACTACGATGGAAGGAAAGTGTCGGTGGATATTATTATTATTATTATTATTATGAGGTGCTGCAAAATCATACACGTGTTGTTCTTTATTACCAAAAAATATTTACTACGATGGAAGGAAAGTGTGGGTGGATATTATTTGATTGTGGCTGCACTATTTGTCAAGAATTAATTACTTCCCTATGGATGCTAATATCAATCTAGCACTGTACTGTACACTGTAGCAAAAACATCACTATATTACACTGTCAGAAATAATGTAACGTGTGTACAGTTTAAATAAATTATTTCTGTTTTCTCCAAGGCCTTTATCTATCTATCTTCATGTCTTATTCAAAATTTTCTATGTTTGTTATTTTTTCAGCACTTTTCCATTTTCTGTGATGATGCAGATTTCTCCCCTTATTAGATGATTAAAAAACAAACACACCTAATGATTCAATTTTTTAGCTGTAGAAGTTTGTGCGCTATTAATAACCACTGTAGATGTAATGGCAGAAATATTTCCTGGTCTGGTCTGGGTATCTCGGTTGAAAATATTTAATTAAAGGGGAAAGTTTTGTGTTGGTAAATCTGGTGGAGTAACTGAATCCTCCAAACTATTCCAAGCAACAACAGAACACTATTATTTTTTGCTCTTCTGGGCTGGAAAGTTTTGTGTTGGTAAATCTGGAGTAACTGAATCCTCCAAACTATTCCAAGCAACAACAGAACACCATTATTTTTGTTAATCTGGTCCTGTTGTTTCCTGGCATACTTTGGAGGAATCAACAAGGCACTCCAATGTACCAAAAAATAATTATATACAGTACCACCTTAACAATTTAAAACATTCATACTGTACTTTTTAAATACAGTGACATATATCATATAGTTTTTGTCACTAACAGTAATATTGTGGTATATATTTGCTAATTACTATAATCATATCTGACTAAAATTTGGCCAAGACTAATAAAAATAATTGACAATATTTTATTTTATTTTTTGTCAATAATTTTCTTGTCTAAAAATAATAGACAATAGTATTTTATTTTATTTTTTTTCAATAATTTTCTCGTCTGTCTGACCAGTGAATTATTTCCGCCAATACAATATTCCACTTCTCACGTATATTGTATTTGTATTATGCCGAGTTGGCTACACTTGCTTCAGAATCGCTTGCAGAAACTAGTTCTTTGTCACCATTACACACAATACAACCTTGGTACAGAATTATAATTATATTTGTTGTTGTTAAATAATGTTCTTTTGATTCATAAAACTATATTCATTTAGAGTAATTATTTATAACCTTTTTAGAGGATGGTCTTAAGGGGGTGCGGGTGTAGGGGGCAGGCTTGGGGGGGTGGGGTTGTTTGGGGGGTGCAGGAATAGGGGGACAGGCTTGGGGGGGGGTTGTTTGGGGGGGTGCGGGAATAGGGGGACAGGCTTGGGGTGGGTAGAAAGCCTGTCCCACCCCCCCATCCCCAAGTCTGTCCCCCTACTCCCACACACCCCAAACAACCCCCCCCCCCCAAGCCTGTCCCATACTCCCGCACCCCCTTAACCCCCCCCCCCCAAGCCTGTCCCCCCCCTATTCCCGCACCCCCTTCTAATTAATACATAGAATTCACAACATAATTATCAAGGTTGTATTGTATCTGGGATAAATTTCCTGTTATTTAAATTTTTGTTGTTGAAAGAATTGGACAATGTCATAATTATATTTTGTGACAATCAGGTGTGTGTGTGTGTTTGTGTGTGTGTGCAGGATGCAGAATATGGTGTTGTGTAGATGAGTAATAATAATAATAATAATAATAATAATAATAATAATAGTTTTCTTATTTGTCTAGGAGGGATTTATTAATTTACTAGATTATGAAGACCCAAAAATTATCCAAATGTTTGTGAATGTGATATTGAGGTTTCCTACAAAAATTTCATATAGTTTCTTATAATATTAGGATAGTTTGAGTGTAGCTGATTAATGAGAGAATAATTATAATTAATATTTGGGTTAGGAGAGGTTAAAATTACATTGTGGGCTGGGTAATCATTTTTATTTCTTAATTATGCAAAGTTTAAGATGCTTGTTGTTTGTTATGTGTTTCATATTCAGTAATTTCCTTCAGGTAAATTGAAATACAGTCAATTCTCATTTTACACTGGCATTATGTGTGTGAAATAGTGTGTGTGTGTGTGTGTGTGTGTGTGTGTGTGTGTGTGTGTGTGTGTGTGTGTGTGTAATGAATGTATGTACTGTAAACACTTATTGTACACTATATTACACACCCAATATACAAGTGTACTGTACAATGAGGGTTTTCTGTACACAGTTTCATTACACACACACACACACTACATTACACACCCAATATACAAGTGTACTGTACAATGAGGGTTTTCTGTACACAGTTTCATTACACACACTACATTACACACCCAATATACAAGTGTACTGTACAATGAGGGTTTTCTGTACACAGTTTCATTACACACACAACACTACATTACACACCCAATATACAAGTGTAAAATGAGAGTTAACTATATTTTCTCAGGCAGTATGCAAGAAGAGTTATGACAAAAGTAACTTATTAAAAATTTCTCCATGAACTGTGCTGTAGTTTCTGTGAAGTTATCAATTTAAACTTTATTCCTTCAAACTAGTTAACTCTCATTTTACACTTGTATATTGGGTGTGTAATGTAGTGTGTGTGTGTAATGAAACTGTGTACAGAAAACCCTCATTGTACAGTACACTTGTATATTGGGTGTGTAATATAGTGTACAATAAGTGTTTTTTACAGTACATACATTCATTACACACACACACACACACACACACACACTATTTCACATACATAATGCCAGTGTAAAATGAGAATTGAGTATATCACAAACAAACCATTTACTGTACTGTAATCTATAATAATATTGTCTTGTTTGAAGGAGTTTGTTCAGTATATATTTTAAATTTATATTTCAATTTCTGTACAGTATATTTTTCAATTTACCAACAATATTTTATCTCGTTATAATTTTTTTTTTTTTTTTTTTTTTTCAAATTTAAGTTTAACTCAAAATTTTACCTCTGTTGCTTTCTGCTTGTACTGTGCATGAATGTTGAATGTTGTTGTTGTTGTTGTTGTTTTATAAAGAATGTGTATTAGTGTATATGTGTGTGTGTGTGTGTGTGTGTGTGTGTGCTAAAAGTTATGATATTATATTATATTTTATTATCGTTGGTAAAGAAAGTTTGTTGAAATAAATTTGGAAAACGTTTATGGCAAAATTATTCTAGATTGAATTGGTTTAGGGGGGTGCGGGAGTAGGGGGACAGGCTTGGGGGGGTGGGGGGGGGGTTTGGGGGGTGCGGGAGTAGGGTGACAGGCTTGGGGAAGGGGGGTGGTGGTTAGGGGTGTGCGGGAATAGGTGGACAGGCTTTCTACCCACCCCAAGCCTGTCCCACTATTCCCGCACCCCCCAGTCCCCCCCCCCCCAAGCCTGTCCCCCTACTCCCGCACCCCCTTAAGTATTATTATACATATGAATAACTTAATTTTGTATAGTTATTGTTGAGAGATGTAGATTAAACATTCACACACATCTAAGTACAGCCACAATCAAATATCCACCGACACTTTCCTTCCTTCCATCGTGTAAATAAATCAGTATCATATCAAAATATAATCATACAACAACAACACCTTACGTCAACTCAACCCCCTCAATTATTATTATTATTATTATTATTATTATTATGAGGTGCTGCAAAATCATAATTAATTAGTATCATATCAAAATATAATCATACAACAACAACACCTTATGTCAACTCAACCCCCTCAATTATTATTATTATTACGAGGTGTTGCAAAATCATACACGTGTTGTTCTTTATTACCAAGATATTTATTTACTACGATGGAAGGAAAGTGTGGGTGGATATTTGATTGTGGCTGTACATTACTATTACCATATCCTAGATTCCTCATTATTTTTCAGGCCTTGTATATTGGTTACATATCTCTCTGTTTCCTAATAACCTAAACCTAAACACATTCATGAAACCAACCAATTCTTCATATATTCACTGCTATCTTAAACTACAAACATCTTTTCACAATCATTACATATTTTTCTGTTTCCTAATAACCTAACAACATTCAAACCACAAACATCTTTTCTTAATCATTATTCACACTTACTGCTAACTAATCTGTCATCACTCTCAACTTACATATATATCTATTAAGTATAGGTATAATATATATATATATATATTTTTTTTATGTTTTCATTTTCATCTTGTAAAATTTTGGGTGACATTTTCATCTTTCATTCTCTTTTTCTTTTTTTCCTGTCTCTATCTATCTATCTATCGGGATAATATATGTTTTTTTTGTTTTGTTTTTTCATTTTCATCTTGTAAAATTTTGGGTGACATTTTCATCTTTCCTCCTTTTTTTCCCTTTTTTTTCATTTTCATCTCGTAAAATTTTGGGTGACATTTTCATCTTTCCTCTTTTTTTCCTTTTTTTTCATTTTCATCTCGTAAAATTTTGGGTGACATTTTCATCTTTCCTTCTCTTTTTTGTTTCCTTTTATTTTAATTTTTTTTATTTTAATCGTAAAATTTTGGGTGACATTTTCATCTTTCCTTCCTTTTCTATTTTTTCTCTATCTCTCTGCTTCAGCGTTTGTATTAATTCATTGATTGAAGCCGTTAAGCGATGATTGCATAGTTGACCTCTGCAGTTGCTTGTTAGTTTGTTAGTGATAGTTTTGGTGTTGTTGTTGTTGTTGTTATCTACATACCAGTGGCTTTGTTTGTTTGTCTGTTTGTTTGTGTGTGTGTCTGTGATGAGGTATTCAATTTATTCAATGATATAATTCTTGTTTTTTTTTTTTTTTTTTTTTTTTTTTTCGCCTTTGCTTCGTATCGTGTTTGTGAATTGTTCTATATGCTTCATTGTTCTGTATAGCTGCTTGCCTTTATAGAATAGAAATTAGGTGAGGTACAGCCACAATCAAATATCCACCGACACTTTCCTTCCTTCCATCGTACAAATAAATCAGTATCATATCAAAATATAATCATACAACAATAACACCTTACGTCAACTCAACCCCCTCAATTATTATTATTATTATGAGGTGCTGCAAAATCATAATTAATTAGTATCATATCAAAATATAATCATACAACAACAACACTTTACGTCAACTCAACCCCTTCAATTATTATTATTATGAGGTGCTGCAAAATCATAATTAATTAGTATCATATCAAAATATAATCATACAACAACAACACCTTACGTCAACTCAACCCCCTCAATTATTATTATTATTATTATTATGAGGTGCTGCGAAATCATACACGTGTTGTTCTTTATTACCAAGATAATTATTTACTACGATGGAAGGAAAGTGTGGGTGGATATTTGATTGTGGCTGTACTTAGAGTGTTAGATTAGTCATAAATATTATAATGCTTAATATTAAACATACTAATATTAAATAATTAAATCCTTTTTGTGTGTATGTGTAGTTGGGGAAATTCCATATAGATTTATAGTATTAAAAATGGAATTTATATATATATATATATTTTTTTTTATAAACAGATGACAATTAATTATATGAATGAATTTGAAAGTTTATGATAATTATGATGATTAATTAACAAAAAATTTCCCCCCCCCCCCCTGCCCCCCATTTCCCAAATTCATACACAGGGCATTGGTTAAAAGCTAAACCCCCCCCCCCCAAGCCTGTCCCCCTATTCCCTATTTCTGCACCCCCCTAAACCCCCCCCACCCCCAAGCCTGTCCCCATATTCCCTTAAAAAAAAAAGATCTTTATTCTGCACATATTTTAATTATTATTCTACTGACTCATTCAAATGTAGGATAATTGGGGTTAATTATTATGATGTTTTAATTCTGCTACTGTTGCTTAGATAATTAATGTTAATATTGTGAATTGTATTTTATTTTGAATGGCTTATTAATTTTGTGATGCTGTTTAAGGGGGCAGGCTTGGGGGGGTGGGGGGTTTAGGGGGGTGCGGGAATATGGGACAGGCTTTCTACCCATCCCAAGCGTGTCACCCTATTCCCGCACCCCCCAAACCCCCTTCCAAGCCTGTCCCAAGCCTGTAAATTAATATCCACAGATTTACTTAAGGCGGTGCGGAAGTAGGGGACGACAAGCTTAGGGGGGGGGGGGGGTTTGGTTGGTGCGGGAATAGGGGGACAGGCTTGGGGGAGGGGGGGTTTGGGGGGTGCGGGAATAGGGGGACAGGCTTGGTGAGGGGGGGTTAAAAAGACTGTCCCTACTCCCGCACCTCCCAAAACTCCCCCCGACCCCCCTATCACCCCCCCAATTTCCTAACCTCCCCCCCCCCCCTAACGCCCCCCCACCCCCGACCCCCCCCCACCCCCGACCCCCCTTAACCCCCGACCCCCCTTAACCCCCGACCCCCCCCCCCCCGACCCCCCTTAACCCCCCCCCCGACCCCCCTTAACCCCCGACCCCCCTTAACCCCCCCCCCCCCCGACCCCCCTTAACCCCCCCCGACCACGCTTAACCCACCACCCCCTAACCCCCGACCCCCCTAACCCCCCCCCCCGAGCCTGACCCCCTATTCCCGCACCCCCTAAATTATTGCATAATATAAGCACCAATTGCAGAGGATTATTAATTAACATTGCTTTATAATTATAGTATAGTAAAATATTTTAGAGGAAAAATAATCATAGTCCACTGTCAATTTTTTTTTTTTTTTTTTTTTTTTTTTTTTTTTTTTTTCAGCCCAAGAAACGATAGCGTAATATTTTTGTCGCGTAATAATGCTACTCCTCATTTGGTGCTTATTTTATTTATTTTAGGAGTATTTGTTGCTTTAGATTGATTTAAGGGGGTGCGGGAGTAGGGGGGACAGGCTTGGTGGGGGGGGGGGGGGTGCGGGAGTAGTGGGACAGGCTTGGGGGGGGGTGCGGGAGTAGTGGGACAGGCTTGGGGGGGGGGTGCGGGAGTAGTGGGACAGGCTTGGGGGGGTTGTGGGAATAGGGGACAGGCTTTCTACCCACCCCAAGCCTGTCCCCCCTATTCCTGCACCCCCCCAGTCCCACCCCAAGCCTGTCCCCCTATTCCTGCACCCCCCCAGTCCCACCCCAAGCCTGTCCCCCTATTCCTGCACCCCTCCAGTCCCACCCCAAGCCTGTCCCCCCTACTACCGCACCCCCTTAAATATTATTAGCTCTTCAGGAATTAAATAGTTTCATTGCCTGAGTATTAGAGTTAAAATTTTACTTCTTAGAGAAATGAAAATATGGTTACAAGTAAAAATATTTATAGAATTGTCTTAGGAGAGAGAGAGAGAGTGAGGAGGTGGCTGTCTCTCTGTCTCTGTCTCTGTCTCTCTGTCTCTGTCGCTGTCTGTCTCTCTGTCTCTGTCGCTGTCTGTCTCTCTCTCTCGCTGTCTGTCTGTCTCTCTCACTGTCTGTCTGTCTCTCTCTCTCTCTCTCTCTCTCTTTACTATACTTTTCTCTCACTATTAGTTAGCAACTACTACTACACCTACGGTACCTCCTTGGTATGGGTCGTAAGACCTTTTGAGGTGCTACTTGTCCTTGTAACTCCTTGTAACTCTCTCTCTCTCTTGGTCTTTCATTTTTCTTCCCATACCTTTCTTCTCATTGTCATTCCTTTTCTGTTTCATTCTCATATTCTTTATTTTAACTCTTACTTTCATTGTTCACTTCTACAATTCCCTATAAACTTATCTTCACTACTCGTATATCTCACTACTCACCTCTACTCACCTCTCCATTCTTCTTCCCTTCATACTAATTATTAATATATCTAATATTGGTACAGCCACAATCAAATAACCACCGACACTTTCCTTCCTTCCATCGTGTAAATAAATCAGTATCATATCAAAATATAATCATACAACAACAACACCTTACGTCAACTCAACCCCCTCAATTATTATTATTATTATTATTATGAGGTGCTGCAAAATCATACACGTGTTGTTCTTTATTACCAAGATATTTATTTACTACGATGGAAGGAAAGTGTGGGTGGATATATATTTGATTGTGGCTGTACATCTCACTTAAGTCTCCTCCTGTTTCTCCCTCTCTCTTCCCTCCCTCTTCCCTCCATACCCACCACCCCCCCACTACCCTCCTCTTTGCCCCTCCATCTTCCCTCCTTCTTCCCTTCCTCTCCATCTTCCCTCTCTCTCCCCCCCTCTCTCTTCCCCTTCCCTCTCCCTTCCTCTTCCTCTCCCTTCCTCTTCCCTCCATCTTCCCTTCCTCTCCATCTTCCCTCCATCTTCCCTCCTCTCTCTTCCCCCCTCCATCTCTTCCCTCTCTCTTCCCCCCTCCATCTCTTCCCTCTCTCTCTTCCCACCCACCACCACTACCCTCACTACTACTATTCCATCTCCCCTTCAGAGCATCATGAGAAACCTGGTGAGGCGATACGTGACAGTGGAACAACGAAAGCAGAGAACCAGGGCCGTGACGGAAGACGACGTGAACTGAGATCAAACAGGACATCTCTGCCTTCCGATGCGAACTGGTGGAGATCCTGAAGAACTACGGCATGAACACATCAACGGCCGCATCATCAGGTCAAGGTATACACCCCCTCGCGGCAGTAAGTTTCCCCAACACCCACACCAACCATACCCATGCACGCTGGTCTGATTGTTGTCGTAGCAAGGTCATTATTCTCATCCACTTATTGACATGTACAGTTGCCAAAAATGAAATTGCGACAACTAGCTAGCACAGTGCAAGAGTGCTAGAGTCTGCGCTGCAATTCTGTGGCCCAGTGTTCGATCCTTGCTCGGGACACGATAAAAAATCTTTCACTGATGCCAGAGGGTTTGAGTGGGCTGTCTGAGGTCTTCCTGCTTACACAGTCATAGCCAAAGCTGACTTAGGTCTCACGTGGGTGGTGAGGTCTCTGGGCCACTCATCATCCTTGTGTTGTGTTGTTATAGTTGTGTTTCATATACACAGTGTATATATTAATGTCCATAGTTGTTTGTAGGGATTATTAGTATGTATTACAGAAGGATATGTATATTTCCTTCTGTTATACATGCTTATAGTCCATACAAATACAGTATAAGTATGTATTACAGAAGGATATGTATATTTCCTTCTGTTATACATACTCATAGTCCATACAAATAATTGTGGATATTACTATTATTAAAGTTCCATCAAGGTTGTCGCAATTCCTTTTTTTGACAACTGTACACTCACACAAATATTATTATTATTATTATCTACCAAACATTTTGATAAAGTTTAAGCTTCCTAATTTGAGTTTGTGTGAAATTTTGCCAGATTCCACAACTTGAATTAAAGATTAAATTTAACTTTCTGTCGCTGGTAGTGTTTACAGATTAACGATATGTGTGTGTAACCTTAAGGGGAGAGTATACTTATGTTACTTTGGAGTGCCTTGGTGATTCCTCCAAAGTATGCCAGGAAACAACAGGACCAGATGAACAAAATAATGGTGTTGTTCTGTTGCTTGGAGTAGTTTGGAGGATTCGGTTTCTCCAGATTTACCAACACAGACCTTCCCCCTTAATTAAATGTAAGATGTTTGATGCCTTTTATTTATTGTTTGATATTATAAATGAAACCTTGGGGGGAGTTTAGGGGGGTGCGGGGGGTTTTTTGGGGTGGGTTGGGGGGTGCAGGAGTATGGGACAGGATTAGGGGGGGGGGGAGGGTTAGGGAGGTGTGGGAATAGGGGGACAGGCTTATTTCTACCAACCCCAAGCCTGTCCCCCTATTCCTGCACCCCCCCCCAAGCCTGTCCCCCTATTCCCACCCGCACCCCCCAAACCACCCCACCCCTCAAGCCTGTCCCCCTATTCTGCACCCTCCCTAACCCTCCCCCACCAAGCCTGTCCCCATATTCCCGTCACCCCAAACCCCCCCCCCCAATTACTGCAACCCCCAAACCCCACCCCACCCTACTCCAGCACCCCCAACCCCCACCCCACCCTACTCCAGCACCCCCCAAACCCCACCCCACCCTACTCCAGCACCCCCCAAACCCCACCCCACCCTACTCAGCACCCCCCAAACCCCACCCACCCTACTCCAGCTCCCCCCAAACCCCCCCCCCCCCTACTCCAGCACCCCCCTAAAAAGGTTTCATTTATAATATCAAAAAAGCAATAAATTAAAAATCAAACTCATACGTTACAAAAAAACTGAAAATCAAATAATTCAAAGTATGTATAATGAAGGTATGAGAATAATATGACCTGTAGTAGTTAACTCTATTATCTCCTTCTACTATCCTCTCATACCCTGGCCCACTTGTATAGGGTGACTGTGTGTGTGTGTGTGTGTATTTACCAAGATCATTTTATATTTATTAAGATCATTTATATTTA
The DNA here is from genome assembly GCA_033782935.1 of Petrolisthes cinctipes. Taxonomy (NCBI): domain Eukaryota; kingdom Metazoa; phylum Arthropoda; class Malacostraca; order Decapoda; family Porcellanidae; genus Petrolisthes; species Petrolisthes cinctipes. The sequence continues at coordinate 3,954 of JAWQEG010002977.1, read as the reverse complement.
TTAGATCATTTTATATTTACCAAGATCATTTATATTTACCACGATAATTTTATATTTACTCAGATAATTTTATATTTATTAAGATCATTTTATATTTACCAAGATAATTTTATATTTATTAAGATCATTTTATATTTATTAAGATAATTTTATATTTACCAAGATAATTTTATATTTACCAAGATAATTTTATATTTACCAAGATAATTTTATATTTACCAAGATAATTTTATATTTACCAAGATAATTTTATATTTACCAAGATAATTTTATATTTACCAAGATAATTTTATATTTACCAAGATAATTTTATATTTACAAGATAATTTATATTTACCAAGATAATTTTATATTTACCAAGATAATTTTATATTTACCAAGATAATTTTATATTTATCAAGATAATTTTATATTTACCAAGATAATTTTTATATTTACCAAGATAATTTTATATTTACCAAGATAATTTTATATTTACCAAGATAATTTTATATTTATCAAGATAATTTTATATTTACCAAGATAATTTTATATTTACCAAGATAATTTTATATTTACCTAGATAATTTTATATTTACCAAGATAATTTTATATTTACCAAGATAATTTTATATTTACCAAGATAATTTTATATTTACCTAGATAATTTTATATTTACCAAGATAATTTTATATTTACCAAGATAATTTACTCTTTTAATATTACACACCCCAATATACAAGTGTAAAATGAGAGTTAACTATATATTTATCTACATACATATTAGATTTTTCATTCATCTTTTTTTTTTTTCGTTACTTTATTAAAAAAATTTTAATACTGTAGTTTTTTTTGGATTAAATAATTATACTTGGTGAAAGAAGGTGTTATGTGTCTTTGTTACAACTGAACCTCACACACAGTCACCCTAACAGAACCATTGTTTATTTATGGGGGGTGCTGGAGTAGGGGGGCAGGCTTGGGGGGGGGGGACTTGGGGGACAGGCTTGGGAAGGGGAAGAAAGCCTGTCACCTATTCCCCGCACACCTAACCCCCCCCCCAGCCTGTCCCCCTACTCCCCCCCCTCCCAAGCCTGTCCCCCTACTCCCGAACCCCCCCAAGCCTGTCCCCCCTACTCCTGCACCCCCCTAACCCCCACTCCAAGCCTGTCCCCCTACTCCCGCACCCCCCTAACCCCCCACTCCAAGCCTGTCCCCCTACTCCCGCACCCCCCCAAAACCCCCCCTTCCAAGCCTGTCCCCCTACTCCCGCACCCCCCAAAACCCCCCAAGCCTGTCCCTTCTCATCTCTTTCTCCTTCCACTCACCCCTTCCTTCCCTCCCTCTCCTATTCTTCTACTACTATTATTATCACTACATACAACCTCTCCTTCTATCCTTCCCTCTATCCTCTATCCTTCCCTTTCTCCTACCACTCACCACTTCCTTCCTTCTATCCTTCTCTCTATCCTCTATCCTTCCCTCTATCCTATTTTCCCTTCCTTCCCTTCCTTTCCTCTTCTCCTACTATTATTATCACTACATACAACCTCTCCTTCTATCCTTTCCTCTATCCTTTCCTCTATTCTTCCCTCTATTCTTCCCTCTATCCTCCTTCTATCCTCTTCCTCTCCAACAAACCCTACTTTTCCTTCCTTTCCTTGTTCCTTTCTCCTACCACTCACCACTTTCTTCTCTCTATCCTTCCCTCCTTCTATCCTCTATCATTCCCTCTATCCTCTTCCTATCCAACAAACCCTATTTTCAACCCTATTTTCTCTTCCTTTCCCTCTCCTTCTATCCTTTTCCTCTCCAACAAACCCTACTTTTCCTTCCTTTCCTTGTTCTTTTCCCCTACCACTCACCACTTCCTTCCTTCTATCCTTCCCTCTATCCTTCCTTCCCTCTATCCTTCCCTCTATCCTCTTATCATTCCTTCTATCCTATTCCTCTCCAACAAACCCTATTTTCAACCTTATTTTCCCTTCCTATCCTTTTATCCTTCCCTCTATCCTTCCCTCAATCCTTCCCTCTTTCCTTCCCTCTTTCCTTTCTCCAACCTCTCCCCCCCTCCCCTCCCCACCAGTTCCTTCCCTCTATCCTCTATCCTTCCTTCTATCCTTCCTCCCTCCCCTCCAGCTCCTTGTTCCCCTCCCACTCACCACTTCCTTCCCCTCTTTCCTTCCTCCTACCACTTCCTTCCCTCTACCCTCTATCCTTTCCCCCCCCCCCTTTCCTCGTTCCTCTCCCCCCTTTTCCTCGTTCCTCTCCCCCCTCCCCCTCCCCTCCCCCCCCCTCCTCTCCCCTCTCCCCCCCCCCCTCCATCTCCCATTAACACCACACCCGGCCAGGGGATAACTTAACCACATTTTGTAAGTTTTCCGACCCCTATATTCTTGCCCTGTCCTCTGTCTGTAGTTAACTATTAATTATGTACACAGGTTATCACATTAAGGGGGTTTAGGGGGGTGCGGGGGTAGGGGGACAGGCTTGGGTTTTTTTTTAGGGGGGTGCAGGAGTAGGGGGCAGGCTTGGGGGGGGGGGTTTTGGGTGTGCGGGAATAGGGGGACAGGCTTTCTACCCACCCCAAGCCTGTCCCCCTATTCCCGCATCCCCCAAACCCCACCCCCCCAAGCCTGTCCCCCTATTCCCGCATCCCCAAACCCCCCCCAAGCCTGTCCCCCTATTCCCGCACCCCCCAAACCCCCCCCACCCAAGCCTGTTCACCTATTCCCACACACCCAAAACCCCCCCCACCCAAGCCTGTTCACCTATTCCCACACACCCCCAAAACCCCCCCCTATACCCGCACCCCCAAGCCTGCCCCTATTCCCGCACCCCCCCCCCAAGCCTGTCCCCCTATTCCTGCACCCCTCAAACCCCCCCCCCAAGCCTGCCCCCCTACTCCCACCCCCCACCCCCCCCCTAATTAACAAGGCGGAGGAGATATAGAATTGAGATATAGAATTTTTTACAGTAGGCCTCTTGTTAATTCTTTCTTCCCTTCCTAGTGAGATGGTGTGCTGTGAATTGACATATTTATTATTAATTAAAGTGAATGACATATTTATTATTAATTAAAAGTGAATGACATATTTATTATTAATTAAAAGTGAATGACGTGTTTATTATTAATTAAAAGTGAATGAAGTATTTATTATTAATTAAAAGTGAATGAAGTATTTATTATTAATTAAAAGTGAATGACATATTTATTATTAATTAAAAGTGAATGAAGTATTTATTATTAATTAAAAGTGAATGACATATTTATTATTAATTAAAAGTGAATGAAGTATTTATTATTAATTAAAAGTGAATGACATATTTATTATTAATTAAAAGTGAATGACATATTTATTATTAATTAAAGTGAATGAAGTATTATTATTAATTATAAGTGAATGACATATTTATTATTAATTAAAAGTGAATGACATATTTATTAGACCTTGAGCCATTAATTAAAAGTGGACTTATTTAATTTAACTCACCATTAGAATCCTTCCCAACAACACCAACATTAGATTAACCAAAAACTGCCGCGAGTGATTCTATTCTGCATGTCGTATTTTTTTTTTTTTTGCAAAGTTTTAGCAATGTGTGATTGAATTTTTTTTTTTTTTTTTTTTTTGCAAAGTTTTAGAAATGTGTGATTGAATTTTTTTTTTTTTTTTTTTTTTTTTTTTTACTTTTTTTAATATTAAGAATTTGATGCCCATATATATATTTTTTTTTATTATACTCATCAGCACCAATCTCATGTATTCTTTCTCTGTCATTTAATGTTTCCTTCCATTATAAATATTAATTATTATTATGTACAGTCGGCAAAAAAGTTTCAACACAACCCTTACGTTGAAAATTAAAAAATGTTGCACGGTAAGGTTGCTACTGTTGATGTGTGTGTTGCAAGATTTTAAATTGGCCTCATTACCATTCATGAAAATTTTAATATTCTTTAATTAATTAGGG
>JAWQEG010002976.1:7500-113845 GCA_033782935.1 Petrolisthes cinctipes | reverse complement strand
ACAGGGTCCCTTCTTAAATTCTTCTACTCTTCTAATTCTCGTCATCACTGCTTCTCTAAATGTGGTGGTGTTTTTCTCTTATACCTGTACTATTTATGAATTACTCCTTTCTTTCTCCTCCTTTATTCTTACTTGTTTACTTCCTCTTTCTCTTATCTTCATTCTTTTTACTTCTTTCTTCTCTTTCTCCTCCTTTATTCATACATCATTACTTCCTCTTTCTCTTATCTTCATTCTGTTTACTTCTTTCTTTCTCCTCTTCCTTTATTCATACTTCTTTACTTCCTCTTTCTCTTATCCACATTCTGCTTACTTCTTTCTTTTTCCTCCTTTATTCTTACTTGTTTACTTCCTCTTTCTCTTATCTTCATTCTGCTTCCTTCTTCCTCCTCCCCCCTCCTCCTCCTCCTTCTCCTCCTTCTCCATTCATCCTTCCTTGCTTCCCCTTTCCATTATCCACATTCTGACTCCTTCTTCCTTATCACGCCCATTTTTATCGGTCCTTGCCTGCTCCCTGTTCTGAGAGACGAGAAGATAAGAGAAATAGATGGCTGGCGTCTCCATCTCCAACGATAACAGGGGGTTTGATGGACGTCTCTCTCTCTCTCTCTCTCTCTCTCTCTCTCTCTCTCTCTCTCTCTCTCTCTCTCTCTCTCTCTCTCTCTCCACACACACAGAAATGAATGCACAAATAGCCTTGAGAATTCTCTGCAAAGTACATACAGTACCACGTTTGACTTTGCTTTCATTTGTGTAACAGTAAATGAGAAAACAATACCATTCAGTTTTTCAGCGTTTAGGCAATTGAGGAAGAGGGAGAAAGATGATCGTGCAAAAAGGCCTGGAAGATCATTTAACACAGAGGGAAGAGGAAATAGAGAGAGAGGAGGGACAGCAAGCACGAAAGAAACAGAAGGAAAGGAGGGACAACAGAAGGAAAGGAGGGACAGCAAGCACGAAAGAAACAGAAGGAAAGGAGGGACAACAGAATGAAAGGAGGGACAACAGACGGAAAGGAGGGACAACAGAAGGAAAAGAGAGACAACAGAAGGAAAGGAGGGACAACAGAATGAAAGGAGGGACAACAGAAGGAAAGGAGGGACAACAGAAGGAAAGGAGGGACAACAGAAGGAAAGGAAGGACAACAGAAGGAAAGGAGGGACAACAGAAGGAAAGGAGGGACAACAGAAGGAAAGGAGGGACAACAGAAGGAAAGGAGGGACAACAGAAGAAAAGGAGGGACAACAGAATGAAAGGAGAGACAACAGAATGAAAGGAGAGACAACAGAAGGAAAGGAAGGACAACAGAAGGAAAGGAGGGACAGTTAGAAAATAAAAGGAATGATTCGGGTGTGAAGGAGTCGCCAAAACCCTTAATTAAGGACCCTGTGATCATGTATGATAATTGGAGACTTCTGATTCCTCCTTATTATACCACGAAACAAGCTCCTTCTATATAGGTGTGTGTGTGTGTGTGTGTGTGTGTGTGTGTATGTGTGTGTGTGTGTGTGTGTGTGTGTGTGTGTGTGTGTGTCATGGCATTATTATTTTGAAGGACTCATTTACGTCCAATTTTCTGACTACATCACAGGGTCCCTTAAGGTGGAAATTCTGTGTTGTTGGCAAATCTGGAGCAACCGAATCCTCCAAACTATTCCAAGCAACAGAACACTATTATTTTTGCTCTTCTGGTCCTGTTTCCTAGCATACTTTGGAGGAATCAAGGCACTCCAATGTACCAAAAACGAATTACCACCTTAACAAAATAAAGGATTTGAAGCAGAGGTTTTGCAATCAACTGTACACTCCCCTTCAATATTTCATCCACAAAATTGGAAATGTATTATAGACTTACCGGTATGTAATAAAATATAATGTCCTGTGTACAAACCATGCAAAATTACTTATAATAACAATATCTGGTACAGTTTTCCAATATTCAGTAGTCTGCAACCTCATGGACATACAAAACTTACCTATGATCCTTCCTTCCCTCCCACACTGGCCATCCTTTTATCCTAGCCATCCTTTTTTTATCCTAGCTATTCCTCACTCATTATTAATTAACCATCCTTCTCTCCCTCCTCTCCTCACTGACCATCCTTTTATCCTAGCTATTCCTCACTCATTATTAATTAACCATCCTTCCCTCCCTCCCACACTGACCATCCTTCTATCCTAGCCATCCCTTTATCCTCGCTATTCCTCACTCATTATTAACCATCCTTCCATCCTTCCCTCACCTTAATTAATTTACCCCTTGATTTGGCCATCCTTCTATTTCTCTTTTATTTTCATCTCACTGACAGGCCATCTATTCTAATGTCTCCTCTCTAGCCAGTTATAATAGCCAAGTCACATTATTCATCATATGCTAAACACCACCAAACCTCCCCACTTCCACTTCAGGTATATGAGAACTGAAGCCTCACACTCTACCTTCCTTCACCGGCTTAAAAAAAAAATACAGTGTATATTTCATCTACACTTGTTATGCTTAAGGTGGTAATTCTTTTTTGATACCTACTTTAGAGTGCCTTGATTCCTCCAAAGTATGCTAGCTAGGAAACAGGACCAGAATAGCAAAAGTAATGGTGTACTGTTGCTTAGAAATATAGTTTGGAGGATTCAGTTGCTCCAGATTTACCAATACAAAACTTCCCCCTTCATCCACACCACCTGGCAACATTAGAGGTGATCCCTTATACCCCAGAGACAGCATATAGGAACCCATTTATAAATTTCCCTTTGGAAGGTTGAAAGACATGACTATTATACCTTTATGGGGTATATAAGGGTTTAGGTTCTCCATGGTTGAAACCTGTACCTCTGTTATTTCCACACCAACAGCCTCCAGTACTCATGAGCAAGGCATGCCCTTACTTAACATTATTAAACTATATGCATATCAATAATAATAATAATAAATACTAATATAAATACTAAATAATAATATAAATACTAAATAATAATATAAATAATAAATAATAATATAAATAGTAAATAGTAATATAAATACTAAATATTAATATAAATACTAAATACTAATATAAATACTAAATACTAAAATAAATACTAAATACTAATATAAATACTAATAATAATAAATAAATACTAATACTAATAATAATAAATACTCAGAGTACTGTGACAACTACAAAAATATATCATTAAAAATAGAAACAGGCTCCAATCATGTGACACCTCAGCCAGGACAGTGGATGCATCTCTGAATAAATTGAAGTACAGTATTTTTTCTTAACACTCACTTGGCCTTTCTTGATGTGGTGCTCCAGCGCTGGTTGTTGAATATTGTTAACTAACCTAAAGAAAATTTAAACTTATTTAGTATGGGGCAAAAAATATAAAAAATTGAAAATATAAAATATGGAATATAATCATGTAACAATATCAACAACTACTTTCCCATTCATTTACTCTTATATGGTACTATTGTAACTGCCAGTATACAATTACATCAACTCATGAGATGCCCTATACTGTACTACATTCAAAATAATCCATATATATACCGTTTTGATGAGAAGATTGGAGATGGATATTACAACAGCATCTTGGAATGTGTTCGGTATTACAGAATCTTGGAATAGGTACAGCATTATCACTTTGCACATAATCATACTGTACACATCTGCAATAATCAATGAGCACCTTTATTTTAACTCTTGAATTCTTAAGTTTTCCTAGGAATGTCAAAACCATCTAGAGTTAAATCAAATGAGACCTACCATACCAAAGGCACAGTTGGCATTAATTAAGTAGAATCTGACTGGGTATTAATTAAGTAGAATCTGATTGGGCATTAATTAAGTAGAATCTGACTGGGCATTAATTAAGTAGAATCTGACTAGGCATTCATTAAGTAGAATCTGACTGGGCATTAATTAAGTAGCATCTGACTGGGCATTAATTAAGTAGAATCTGACTAGGCATTCATTAAGTAGAATCTGACTGGGCATTAATTAAGTAGCATCTGACTGGGCATTAATTAAGTAGCATCTGACTGGGCATTAATTAAGTAGAATCTGACTGGGTATTAATTAAGTAACATCTGACTGGGTATTAATTAAGTAGAATCTGACTAGGCATTCATTAAGTAACATCTGACTGGGCATTAATTAAGTAGCATCTGACTGGGCATTAATTAAGTAGAATCTGACTGGGTATTAATTAAGTAACATCTGATTGGGTATAAATTAAGTAGCATCTGACTGGGCATTAATTAAGTAGAATCTGACTGGGCCTTAATTAAGTAACATCTGACTGGGCCTTAATTAAGTAGCATCTAACTGGGTATTTTCAGCGAAATTTATCTGTCAATCTAAGGTCTTCTAATGTTTATTTTCTGTATCAAAGACAGACAATGATCATTTATATACTGTACAGCAGGGATAGCAAATACAGTGTGCAGAAGTCGCCAAAATTTAATATAACAGTAACTTTGAACTGGCTCTGTAAACCCTAAATTTTCTTTAAATAATTTTTGGATAATGAATTGTTATACAAGTGACAGATGAAGTTTAAGGAGGAAAAATTTAGTGTTAAAGAAAATAAAATACTTCAATGTATTCACACTCCTTTCAAGAAGTAAAAATAATTGGAAAAAAGAATTTGAATATTGATCAATGCAATATGTTTTACAATATTTCAATGGTACAGTATCATGGGTATTGTATTTGGACAATAGGGACTGGTACCCAGGAGAGTGTAATGTAACATACAGTATTTAAAAACTGTACACACCAATCTTATAAAAATTACTTGAAAAGGCTGAACCTGCTCTCTTATATACAAAAAAAAACAAAAAAAACAATGGTGTCAGATTCTCCATATTCCTTCACCCAGTCACATTACATTACAGTAGATAGTATGGTTTATATAATTTTTTTTTCTGTCAGTATTTAATAATTAAGTTTTGGGTGTCATTCTGGCCTTTAGTTAACCTTACAAGCCAATTTAATTAAAGTTTATCTTACAATAATGACACCTTCCATCGTTCGTATGCAAGAACATTCATTGTGTATACGATGGCGTGGTACCGATACGATGGTTCCATAGACAAACAATAGAGCCGTCGCAGCAGTACCACGCCATCGTATACACCATGAATGTTCTTGAATACGGCCCCTTGGGCCCTTACCTCAGTCAGTTCAATAAAAGAAGAAACAAGAAAGGAGATGAAATGTGTGGTGCTTTTTATAATAAATATAATATAATATAATATAATGTTACCTCCAGCGTGGAGATGAATTCCTGTGGCACATAAATAAAAATAAAAATAAAATAAGAATAAAATCATATAAATAAAAAAACAAAGTTGATAAGAACACACAAAATGGATATGGTACCGTTGTAAAGCCATCCCACACAAACATTCATCGTCATCTTCTTCTTATCTAATTTATCAGCTGATCATTGTTGTTGTTGTGTTTGTGGCCCCGGAATAGTGGGACAAGCACTATTATAACCTACTAATAACTTAATTAATCTATATTATCATGTGGCTTAATAATAAAGGATGGATTATAACGTTATGGTTTTATGGAGTTATCATTACCATAACTGCAATTACAGGTGAAATGAAAGGTAAGAAGAAATGGAGTGAGTAAAGGTAAGAAATGGAGTGAGTAAAGGTTAGAAATGGAGTGAGTAAAGGTAAGAAATGGAGTGAGTAAAGGTAAGAAGAAATGGAGTGAGTAAAGGTAAGAAATGGAGTGAGTAAAGGTAAGAAGAAATGGAGTGAGTAAAGGTAAGAAATGGAGTGAGTAAAGGTAAGAAATGGAGTGAGTAAATGTAAGAAGAAATGGAGTGAGTAAACGTAAGAAATGGAGTGAGTAAAGGTAAGAAGAAATGGAGTGAGTAAAGGTAAGAAATGGAGTGAGTAAAGGTAAGAAATGGAGTGAGTAAAGGTAAGAAGAAATGGAGTGAGTAAAGGTAAGAAGAAATGGAGTGAGTAAAGGTAAGAAATGGAGTGAGTAAAGGTAAGAAATGGAGTGAGTAAACGTAAGAAATGGAGGGTAAATATTGAAAGAATTACCGTTATTGCGTACGGTTTTTCTACCTTCATTACCCACTTATTTAGACCATTCTAAGACTATTTTCTTCTATGGCATTTCCTCGGCAAATGCCCCATTTCCAAGATAGGGCATTTCCAAATTAGCCTGACCTTACATGACCTTACCTAACCTAACCTAGACCGCATCAGACTACCGGGACCTAACCTGGGAAACTACCGGGACCTAACCTGGGCAAACTACCGGGAAATAACCGTGATAAAGTACAGGAAATGGCCGGGGCAAACTACTGGGACCTAGCCGGATCTGGCAACACTGCTACAAAACGGCAATAGTGTAGATAAATACCCTTTTTAGTAACAACAGGGTGATTTGTTGGTTAATTGGAGTGCTACTGATTCGTCCAAACTATGCCACAAAACAGATCCCTTATTTTAGTAACAAGGTAATTTGTTTCCTGGCATACTTTGGAGGAAACCCAGTATGATTTTATAAAGTTCAAATATATTTATAGTTGTTTTAATTGTTTTTTACCATAATATTGGCAGTAAATAACCAATAATGTAACCAGACCTTCATTATCCACAGAGAGAGAGTTATGTCAGGTCAGGTTTGAATAGATTAGGGTCAAGGATTCTTGCTCACAATCTTATGGTCAAAAAGTACCGTACAGTAATAGAACAACCAAACATGTTATCATTACAGTATTGGGTTTAATGCATTGGCTTGTGTGAGGTGATTCTAATACCAGTTTTTGTGGCCAACATCTGGAACCTCACACTGTCCATCTGATCACAACTAATTAACCATTTAGTAACCTTTAACAACAACCACAGAAATGTAGGATAAAACAATTTTTTCCCAACTTGTTTAGGATATTCCATCATTCCCAAGTTTTATATATTGATATGTAAGGGTGACAATGCATTTTAGTTATTTTTTATCCCCCCCTTCAAGAGGCTGGAGTGAGAGGTAAAACAAGTAAATAACATTATTATTTGTATGGCAGTTTATAGATCATATACAATTTTTTTTCAGGTACCTTCTGGCAGATTACTGATATTCATTGGGATCATCAGTACAGTACCGATGGAGACCGAGCCAAGATGTGTCACAAGAACTACAACCCCACTATTGCCAGCCATATTGGTGTATATGGTGATTATCTCTGTGATTCACCATGGCCATTGGTTAGAAGTGCAATACAGGCAATGGTCGAGATAAAGAGCAATCCAGATTTTGTACTTTGGACAGGGTGAGTTTCCTTCTTCTAATGACACCCTTTGGTACATATTTGGCTGTGACATACAGTGCTTTCTTCACTGAAAATATAAGTGTCCAGTTGCCGTTGCTATGTCATAACATCTTGGAAATACAGTACAGGTACTGCAAGGTTTGTTGAATATGTACTAAATTGCACTACTGTATATCTTGACTACAAGAAGAGGATGTTAGTCAGGCTGGGTCTCTTTAGGAGTCAAATGGGACACTTCATATTTGTACTATTCTGGCAGACACTACTGCGTTGTCAGAATTGTACAATCAGAAGTAACAAATTGAAGTATTGAAGTAACAAATAATAATTTGTTTTACCTGTTGTCATTCATTCATTACACTGTACAGTATTTCTTGTAAGATAGATTTGGATATTTTGATTGTTCAGAATTTTAACTACTGTAGCGCTAAAGATAATCTGTTTGACAGAGACAATGTCCCTCACACCAATGACCCTGAGCCAGATTATTCAGTCATCTTTGCCACCATCGCCAACATTACAACGGAGCTGAAAACTGCATTCCCAGATACCATCCCCATCCTTCCTGTTCTTGGCAATCATGATGCATATCCTAAGGTATATAACGGTATAAAGGTATATTTTTACCCTCAGTTACTTATGGTATCTTCCCCTCCTGCTCACCCTTCTATTCCACTCCTGACCCTTGCCCTCATAGCAATTAATAATAGTCATGTGTAATGTTGTATCTAGTAAGGTTGGAATTATGATAATTATAAAATTGTTCTATATTCTTTATATTTGTGTTGATCAGGATATTCATTGTCTTATTTTTGTCTCAAACTATGTTCCAGGATGATTACCCAGTTGCAAAAGCAGAATTTTATGGTCAGTACTTGACCAAAGGTGGCTGGTCACTTGTTTTGCCTAAAGATGCTCAAGAGGAGTTCAAGCAAGGAGGATACTATGGGTATGACCTCCCATCAGGTGTAACAGTAAGTATAAATGGTATACCATTAATCATAATCTATGTGTGATGTTCTTGATCTGATTACAGTAATAATGTGGTGACTAGAATAAAGTACTGTTAGGTGATCCAACGATTAAAAATATCCAGTTATTGATTGGAAAGGCTAATAACTTAAGAGATTTCTTGGCATCTGGGAAATTTAAGACTTGTTTACTTGCTTGTAACAGAACAGGTAGTATTATTTCTGATGTTTGACACCTCTCATTATTCGATAACAGTAAACTATACCATAACCATAACAGCTGCAGTATTTGGTAATTACCCTCACTTCCCTCCCTCTGTGGCTGGGTACCAGTTCGGAAGTCGTGACGTGTGTGTGTGTGAGTAGCAGTTGACCTGGGCCAAGGTAACGGGCTTGATGAAGCCTATGTCCAGTGTCGGAACATATAAAAAAAAAAAAAAAAAAAAAAACTAACTTTCTCACTTTAACCCCCTAACCCCCATTTATAAGCGAGTCAACTTTGTTCCGGGGGCATATTTTTGCAAACGTAAACAACACTTTTAACGGCTAATAGCGTGTAAAATACTAACGCTACATGATGAATTATACATGATAATGATGTACTTGTGAAGACTAAATGGACATCTGTAGGATGGGTAGCCAGTTCAGAATGACCGCAACTCAATGTTCACTTTTACACTCTCCTGACAATTCTAAGTATGTTTTCACACTCGGATTTCATCATAAAACGTGTCGGAATCACATTTCTTAACAATATGAAATATAATGTCACTCGTTTTTACGTACATAATATTATATGGTAATTAGCACAAAAGAGCAGTTCTGAAAATACATCCTCACATGCTCACTGCTCTTCCTACACTGACTGCTAGTGGCTGGTGTGAATCGTTGGAGTCACTAGGCACACACACCCTCTGTTGTGAGCCTAAACAAGTACAGTATGTAATGGGGCAGTATGTAATGGTATGTTTTAAAATGCATCTGTCAACAAATGCCGACGCCCGCGGTTACCCACACTCGGTACTGCTGTCGACAAATACTGACAAAAGATATGGTCTTGATAATTATTACAAAATAGGAATTGTATCGTGTGGTATACATTATGAACTTTTTTTGTTTTTTTGCAGGTACTAGTGGTTAATACCAATCTATACTATGCTTTCAATCAACTTGGGGTGGGAATAGCTGATCCTTGTGGACAGTTTGCATGGCTTAGAAGCAAACTCCAGCAAGCAAAAAATAAGGATTCCAAGGTATAGTTTATTATTTTTACTCTTATGTCTAAATGTCATGCTTTTCATAAATTGTTCTCTATGGATGAGATGGTGGAGTATAAAGTTTTGTCTGTGACTACTCTATACCTGTTACTGAAACATTGAGAGAATATAAAGACAAGAATGTTAGATTTTTTGTCCTCTTATACAGTCCTCTTATACAGGTATTAATAAATGCTGTATATGGCCTGGTACTAGTTTCTCCATTATTGAACTGAATTTCTATCATCTTTCAGGTGATTGTTACTGCTCATGCCCCGCCTGGCTACTTTGAGAGGTTTGCTGTGGTGCCCTTCTTTAATGCCTCGTACAACACTGCCTACGTAAACTTGCTAACAGAGTTTGGCGAAGTTATAATGGCACAGATTTATGGCCATGAGCACACAGATACTTTTAGGCTTTTCTCTGGACCTTCAGGTATGTACAGTGCTTATATTCCTTTCCTTCCATTATTGTCTTCATTACTATTATCACAGTAAAGTCACTCATAATTTAGAAACAGTACTGTTACTTGTGATTATTTATCCAATCAAAGATTTGCTATTCTCTGACTTTGAATTAAGATTAATATATTGGATAGTAAAGTTAGATGAAATTAATACAGAATGATAGGAGTATTGGTTCCTTGGGCATCAAAATGTGTTGCATTAACATTGCTACAAAGTTTTGAACCCGTAGATCAACCCAATACCATATTGAAAATTTGGTTGCGGTAATGATTCTGTAAATCAATTACTTGAAGATTAGTTTGTAGCAAGTGTAGCCCTTGCAAGAGTCTCCAGTAATTGCATTAACTCTTACAAGGTCTCTCTCCCAGACCCATATAATAATTATAAATACCTCTACTATAGGGATGTCTAATCTGCATCACATTATCCCTGTCAGATTTAGATATTTGCCAATTGTTTGTGAAACATTCATACAATGATCTGATAGATACACCTAGACACCTGATTTATTGGCAGTAGAGAATGTCAGTGTTTATCATTCATTTTACACTTGACTCATCCTTACAGCCAGACAGCAAAGTGTTGGGTTCCTGGCTCCCTCCATCACCCCGTGGCAGGCTGCTGCAAAATTTGGTGGGACAGCCATCAACCCATCCCTCCGCTTGTATCTCTATAACAAAAGAACTCTTCTCGACTACAATCAGTACCATCTGAATCTCACCAAATTAGATTATACAGTACTTAAAAGAGAATTGGTAAAAGACAGTGGTGCCAAATATTTCATAGATTCTTCAAATGTTACAGAAGAAACTGTGCCCACCTGGGAGCTTTATTACCAAGCCAGCAAAGTGTATAATGTAACAGCTCTGGATTATAATAACATGGCAAAGTTGTATGAGAAGCTAAAGGCAGACAATTCCTTATTTCAGAAGTATTATCTAATGAATTCTGCTGGATACAATCATGGGCCCTGTGACCCATGGTGCAAGATGAATCAGCTGTGTGCCATTGCCAACATACATGTAGCAGATTTAATGCATTGCATGACACAGTCAGATGTACATGACAGTATAAAGGAAGGTCCCTACAAAAATATCAACTTTCAAGGAAAAAGTTCTTTCCATTTGTATCCAAATGGTTCTTCAAATTTCCTTATTGCATTAGTTGCTCTGAGTATGATACTAATGGTTGTTCTAGCCATTACCCTGGCTATAATGTTGGTTCTGTTAGTGGTGAGGAAGAAACAGCCACTTCAAGCACAGAGAATTCTGCCCATCACTGATCTGACCTTAAATCACCGTGGAAAAAAATACAGTCAGCTTGTGTAGACATTTGTAGTGTACATTAACAACACATCTGATTCTCTGATACTCCCTGATTTCTGGTCTCCCTCCTTGTTCATCATGATTCATTGAACCCTACTTTAAAGGAATGAGGTTTTTTCTTTGCCATTCTTACCATTGTATTATTTAGATAATTTGCAGTTTTTATATTTGACATTGTACACTCGGACACCATAGTCTCTAGCCCACCTGAGTTGAAGCCCGAGATCTGAAGCAGGCGGTTTCTGGACGACCGCCCACCCACACCATCACGAGGCAGCACACATCTCAAACCAATGGAGGCTTTGGGTGGGCTGTCGTCCAGAAATTGCCTGCTTCAGATCTCAGGCTTCGACTCAGGTGGGCTAGAGACTTCTGGTATCCTAGTGTACATAGGCAGAACCAAGTCCACTGATACCCAGGTCATCATCAACCCACAAACACATACAATATTTTTTTATATCCATTTAAATTGTTTATCCTTTGTATGCGTTAACCCAAGATATTTTGTTTCATTTGTTTTTAGAGGCATTAACCATGCAAGCATGAGATAGCCTTCCATTACTTGCTGGTGGTATTCAAAGATGCCACCAGCAAGCAGCTTTGGAACAAGTTTAATGGCTGTATGCTCTTACTGTCTCCAGAGACCTGTAGAAGGAAGAGAAAAAGGATTGGAGAGGTAGGGCTGACTGAACTTGGAGAGAGTGTTAGAATGGCAAGAACTGGAGATGTTTCTGCCATGGCCATCCCTCCAAGAGGGTGTGAGGATCAGAGCTATAGATAAATAGAGAGCCAGATAGAAAACCTTAAGGCAAATATCATACGATGGAATCTAATATTAGTTTATGCATATTTGAGTATGTCTTTATTTTCATTATGCTTACTTGTTAACTTTTGACAGTACAGCATTGATAAACCATAAAATAATATTTGATCTTAAGGAATTGTAAGTCCAGTTTGTTGCATTATTTTCATATTGTATTATACTGTATATGTGTATAATATGAGGTTAGTACCAGTATTGGCATTTAAAAATGGTTGTGATAAAAGTTGCCAGATATTTTTACATAATTGTACAGTATTAATTATTTATAAATAGATTATGATATTGCCCCACGTAGGGTCTGAGGTTGGATAGCATCTGGTTCTGTTAGGTCAATTACTATTAAATAACTGTGTGATGATGATGATGATGATGTGTGCAACTTACTGTAGCTCTCATTTGAACATGCAAAGAGGTGTGCCACAAACAGTAGATACTGTATTCTTATCAGAATTAAGTTTTGCTTAGACACAATGTGAGAAAGTATTCATCCTGACATGTGACAGGAGTCAAGATATGTCATACAGCAGCTGGTTGGATTTTGTCACAGATTTTCAGAGTCAATCACACCAAGGAAAAAGATTTGGTGATGTCTTGTGGTTATAAGTAGTGTTTATATGTGAAGATCTCACATTAGTGTGTGCATACTGCTTTAATGTGTGATCTTAGCTAGCTAATTACTGTTGGATTAATGCCTGAGTGTGGAAACACACAGTAATATTCAGTGAAATTAGTGAAGAGAATACATGTCTTATTCTGTATGTGTATCATGTGTCGTAAGAAAAAATTTAAATGAAGTAGTCCTGAGTAATATTGAATAAATGTTGCTATTAAAAACTTAAGCTTTTGTATTACTGTATTGTGGGCTTGGGATTGTTTTGCTTTGTTTAATTGTACATGCTGTACTGTAATCCTCCCATCCTTGGTGCTAGTTCTGCTAATTTAATTTTGTTTAAATACTGTACAGTACTCATCTACATTCAGTATGTGTATACTGTACTGTAATTTAAGTATCTTAGGACAGTTATTGTTTTTTACTACTTACCATGCATATAGAAGATTAATGGGGACTGCAAGTGTCATATGTGAGAAAGTACTACATTTTTTTGTGGTACTATCCATGCACACTAAGTGTTTTTTATGATTTCCATGAGCTAATGTCCATGATTATAAACTTAAAATGAGTTGACATATTTGTTCATATTTTTATGTCATCCAGATATTTTAAAGTCATAGATACTAGACATTGTTGGCCAAATACCCTATATGGTGCAGTATGACTTCCCACTGACTAAAAAAAACATACATTAACTAAATCTGTTATAGACAATACAAATTATTAAGCCATTTTCTTATATATATTTTTTACATCTTGACGGCCATGAGGTCTATATCAACTAATGCCATACATTAGAATAAACGTTCACAACACTAATACTGATTAAATGATTTATAGAAACTTTATTTTTGCCATCCAATATATCAATTAAAGTTTACAGAATATATACATTAAAAATTATTACCATGTTAATATCAGCATAATTCTAAAATACAGTAATATTCTTATTGCTAATGTACAACTATTTATACATACTGTACACAATTGTAAAAAAGAGGAACACAGAGTGTTGTACATGTTGCATTGTTTAGCAAAAATTTTCATTTTACTAATTTTCTAGTCATTTTTTTTAAATAATCAAAAATGCTTGGTCCCTTTGCAAAATCATCCTTCACCTAGTTACACAATCTGTGAAATTTTCCAACTGGTGAGGAAATACAAGATAATATCTACAGTCCTGGTTACTGTTCATTGACCTATTGTATTTTATTACCAGACTTGTCCTCTTCATCAAACTGAATTTGCAAAAGTAGTAACACACTGTATATATATGATATATACACACACACATGCACTGTATATGATTTCCATATATTGGATTCTTGCAAACTACAATGTACAAATCATAAGTGTGCAAAATGTAGTTTAAATTCTTTCAAGTATTAAATACTGTATTGTAGAATAAAATCTCTATGCAGATTTAAAGATCTGTTCAGTCCATGCATAAGTATTTTGGAAAATTAGGGAACATTTATTGACTTGACCAAATTACATCATAATGTCAATGAAAAAAAAAAAAAAAAAAAATTTAATAGAATGAACTTATAGACAAAACGTATGCTTATAAAGGTCAGTAACAATAAAACTTAGACCTCATGTTTCAGTCAATTCATGTGTTACATGAGGTTGTATTACACAAGCAGATTTTTTCTAGAGAGCTTTAACTGATCAAAAACATTCCATGAGCGAACAGCTGATTTCTTACAAGCCTGGCTGACTGTAGCATGTTATTTATTAATTGCAGAAATTGTAAAATCTGTGTTAATTTCGGTGGCAATATTTAATAATCATTTAGAGAATAATTACATTTAGGAATGTAATGTGTTATGACAATACACATATGCATATTCATATACTGTACTGTAGTATACTGTAATACGAAAAGGTTTTGCATTGCATACTGACTATGGTACAGTAGTACTTTTCTCTTATTGGTGTAAGAGGAATGATAAAATTGAAGGTATCGAATGCACTCAGAGCTCTACCTCTGCTTCTTGTTGTTGATGTTCTCCTGGGGCAGAATTGCCTCCTGCCCCACAGACCCCCAGTAAGCTCTGGTCACAGTTAAAAAACAAATTAAAATAAAGGATTGGCTGGCCCTATATGCCTGGGCTACTGAAGCAAATCCCAGGAAGATGGGACCAGAGCTTACTGGACCAGGGAGTCTGGGGGCCTCCGAACACCAGGGAGATTGTGGGGAAGGTCTTTGATCCCACAGCCAGTGTTGTGGCCCAAGTCCACATTATCACAAGAGCTACAAGTGGGGCTGCACCTTTCATGAGACCAGTCCAGAATGGACCATAAAGGGGAGGGAGTTTATACTGCTGCATGCAAAGGAATAATGCACCCCTGTGTGCTGGCGGTCCAACCAGGAGTGAAACAAAAAAAAGAGCACCCAGTTGCAGTACACCTCACGTGGATTTTTAATCCATGTGGGCAGATCTCATCAAATCCACTAGAAAGTGACCAGATCCTACAACAATCTTAATTCTAGCCCTGTGGGGGATACTAGTATTCATAGAGAGCTTGTTTAAACTGCTCCTTAAGACACAGTGCACTATAATTGTCTTCACTTCTACATAAATAACTATTAAAAGAAATGCTGCTTGCTCGACGAAACTTTTTCTGTGTAATATCATAGTTAGGATTGGAGTCCTTTCTTTTTTAAGTACATAATTTGAGTTCTTATACCTTACATATTAGAAGCTGAAGACAAGTTCATCTAGGACATGGTAATAGTTGAGAGGAGGAGGGCAGCAGAGGAGAACAGCAACAGTAGCAGCAAAGATGGCGATGCAACCACTGCTGAGTTGCATAAGTCCCCCATGCAGAAACAGATAAACACCTGTTACATGAAAAAGAAAATGTTCTCAGGTACACTGATGGACCAAAATACCTAGCCTATACAAAACCAACAAAATTGGAGCAAACTATAAGAATTTGTTTAGATATACTGTAATAATGCAACCATATATTAACAGTTTCATGCAAGATCAAAGTGAAAACTGCATACTGACTGTAAGTACTAACTGAAGATATAAGCCTAGCTCTTAACTTCTCAGATACAAAATTAAATACTGTATATGAATTGTCTTTCCATACTAATTAATCTCACGACTAGGCTTACAGCTGTTAGACTTAATGAGGTGACATCTACCTCTCTAGCTTCCAAGCCTGCCTCACCTTTTTGTTGCCAACCAGTGCCTCAGCACAGCGCTGAGTGCCATCAGGTGGTGACCGCTGCATACATTGCCTTTCTGTTGCCAGGTCATGATCTGAAGGAATCCAGTAAGCCAAGCTAATATTTGCAATACTGAATTTAAAAGTATGATTAGAGAGATCCAGCTACTTGCATGCAGGAAAATTGAGACTACTGTTTTAAATAATATATATAAAGTACAGTACTGCAAAGAAACAGAATATAAACTGGTGGGCTACTGATTGCTCCAAATAATGCCAGGAAACAGACAACCTTAATGTTACCCAATCAGATCTGTTTCGTGGCATAGTTTGGAGAAATCACAGATCTTTCCATTCACCAACAAACGAATCTCCCCTCAAGTACAGTATGCCTCAAACTAAAAATTTTACTTGTAAGAATCATCACCTTGATTCACCTTCATAATATTTTAACTGCCTAAATCTTCATATTATTTCTATGACACTCCTTCATTACCCATCTTCATTGTTCTCCTCCCTCACCCCTTGTCAATTTTTCCTTCCATCATTTTATATTACTGGGTAACTCCACATTTCTACACTTTCTTCTTACATTTCTAAACTTTTTAAATTTTACAATATATTTCCTCTCTATATTCTTCTCCATGTCTCAATAGCTTTTGTTTCCTTTACAACTTTCTGCCTCCCTCCATAACTAATATCTTTCTTCATTCCTCTGTAAACACACAAACTCCCTCTCATCTCTGCTTACCTTCTCCATCCTTCTTGCCCTCTATGGTTTTGGAGCACCAGCCTGAAGGGCAGGGGACAGCCTCAACACCTGGGACCAGCTTGGTGGCATTAAAGTTGGCAGGGTCCTTACAGTCTCCCCGTTTCCCCCTTGACCTGCAGGAGTAGCACCGCCTCACCTGACCTGCAATGACCCTATGCTCAGTACAGTACAATACAGTATACAGTATATTCATTTCAGACTCATATAATGTAATGCAGTTATATACGTCCATCCTCACCAAAGTTGGTTACAAAGATAAAATCTAATTTTTTGTCAATAATACAATGGACAAATGATTCTGTAGAAATGCCGATAGTTGCAGGATTCATCTTGGGAAAGGATGAATTTGACAATATTGGATAATTAGCTACCTATACAGGCTACTCTTATGGGTTCTAATTACTTCTTAGGTTTGGTCCTGATAGGAAGCCAGATAGGTTCCTGAAGCATTCCCAATTTACACTTAAGCTTATACTGTATATTGTAATTGATAAGGTCGAATTAGATTTTGCATTTATAATTGCCAATGGAGCCAATGAGGGGACCACAAATCTCCATACTATAGTGTAAATAAAAAATAAATATTTTCAATTTCACATCCTTTCTCCCACAATATATTCATGCAATAATTTTGAGCTGCATTCAATAATGCCAATAAAACTCTGCATAATAAAGAGGTTGTAAACCAGGAAAAATATGGATTTCTTCATATTTTTGTTTTTCTTGGTACCGTAAATGTAATGCAATTCAAGACAAATTACACCAAATTTTACACTACTTACTTACCTGCAATTTATGAAACTATACACACAGTGGGATGTATGAAAAACGTGTACCGAAGGCCAGGATACGAACATATATTTACTAGTCTATATTCAGGTATTTCCTTATCTTCTGGTCACTGAACTTTTTTCTGCAATATACCAGATTGTACTATAGTATAAATATACTTTTTTCTGCAATATACTAGATAAATATACTATACTATAAATATACTTTTTTCTGCTATATAGGCTACATGTACAGTACTAGATAAATATCCTTTTTTTCTACCACATCAGTTATGGTATGCATCCAAGGAGTGCTTACTTTCATCATTATATTTACTGTACACAGGGCTGAGTCAAACTTGTTATGTCCCTTATACATTTTACATTTTATCACATGTACAATAGAAAATGTACCGTACACTAACTAGATAACGTGACTTACCCTACCAGTTGTACAGTTATCTCAAGGGCATCCATCAACCCACCTTCAACCACCCCATCACTCCCCTCATATTTCCCATTTTATCACATGTACAGTACAGTTGAAAATGTACACTAGAACACGTGACATTTATCTCACAATAGAAAATGTACACTAAATAGAAAACTTGTAAATTACGGTACATTTATCTCAAGGTCATCCATCACCCTCACTCACCCACCTCACGTTTTCCATTTGCCTTTTCTATATTTCCCATTTACGATGAATAAATAATTCATCGTAAATGGCCGTTTATGTACCTGAACATGCACTCTTTTCTTTTAATTAATATCTATGTGAAGGACTAAATAAATACATACAAACGAGACTTTCACTTTCCCCAGCTTTCAATTCAGCAGGTTACCCACAAAATAAATATCACAGTTATTCTACATTCCATTAAACCATCCATTACATCAAAAAACATAAAGAAACACTAACTATTTAACAAAGCTACGAAAACTACAACTAAATATATTACAAACAATAGCTTCGTGGGCATAAATAAATATATATATAATACTCACTTTCCACAGCATTTATAAGTATTCCCAGCACCAATACACTCAATATACACTTATAAATAGTCCTGTTGGCCATTTTGACAGCTATATAAGTCAATGAAATGACGTTTTTCTTCGTTAAATCCTTTGGTTTTGAGGGAAGAAAACAGGATTAGAGGAGACTTCAACTTCCACCTTTACTTCCCTCTACTGTCAGACTGTCGTTGTTGTTGTCGTCCACCTGAAGAGTGTATGTATGTATGTCAAAATAATGTTTAAAGGCCATTTTTATTTTTTTTACAGTTCATGCCATTTAATTATTATGTATAGCACCCCAATGAAAGAAAATTTTACTGTAAACTGATTTATGGTTTTGTTCTAAAATGTCCTATTTGTGCTAATTTTACATTATTTAAGGGGGTGTAGTAGTGTTGGCAAATTTGGAGCAATTGATTCCTTCAAACTATTCCAAGCAACAGGGCAGCATTTTTTATTGTTTTTGTTAATCTGGCCCTGTTTCACGGCATATTAAGGAGGAATCAGTAACCCCACAATGTAACAAAAGTGTAATTATGACTCTTATTAACTGAACCCCGTAGGGGGGGTACTGCCTGCATTAATGATGAGTACAATACTTTAAGGGTTTGGGCGCCCCTTCGGCCCCAGCCACTAGCTTTTAGTTCTTCAACTGTCCCTCTTTTCTTTCTATTTCCTTCATGCTTGCTGTCTCACCTCTCTATCACCTTTTTCTGGAGCTATATGACCTCGCAGTTGCGGCGCCTAATATCAATCTCCCTTAACTGAATTGTCAAAAGGTCAATGTTGCGAGTATGACAATTAAAGGCTTGAGGGATGATTTTGTCGACTGATTACTGTTGAAAGGGAAAATAAGACCGTGCTAGGCCAGAGTTTTGTGTTTATAGCAGAAAGATGAAGACTGTAGCCTATGCTAAAAAATCAGTAAAAATCATATCTATATACTGTATGCTAAATTTGCAAGTATTCCCCACTGAGCTCCATATTGAACTCATTGGTTTTCATATATGCTAAATTTGCGTGTTTTCCCCATTGAGTTTTATATAAAACTTAGTACTGTAGTTTGTGGCTTTTCCTCCATGCGAAACCTTCGATTCCCAGGCTCTACCCCAGCATTACCGAATAAAATGAGTTAAAATCGTTCAGAACAAAGCTTTCTACAAACAAAAATTATATTGGTTACTTATAGTTTTGTATTGTCAGACAGAAAAACTAAACCAAAATGAGTATAATAAACTTAGTTTATGTAGCTACTTGGACAATCCATTGAAATATGACTACACAGGCCCAGTGTAGCATTTAATTATTGTAGTGTTCAGTGCATTGGGAAGGCAAAAGTTATTTGTGTCCATTGACTGCTGGAAACAAGAGGGTCATGCCTCTCATCCAGCATTTTCTGTACAGTATTTCTAGACTTATAGAGATTCATAATAGGGGTGGATATATAAAATTATAAGACAAAGAGAAATCCACATTCTCTACCCAATTTTGAGTTATAGGTAAATAATGTGTTGCCATTGGGTCTGCAACATACAGTTACAGACTGGCTATCTTTTCCCAGTTGATGGCACAAGTTCTTGAGGGACTACAGTGGTGTGCATGTAGACCTATTGCTTACCTTGATGAGGCCATTGTCTTCACATCTACAGCCACAATCAAATATCCAGCAACACTTTCCTTCCATCATAGTAAATATCTTGGTAATAAAGAACAACACAGGTATGATTTTGCAGCACCTCATAATAATAATTGCTGGGGTACGATACTGATTTATTTGCATGATGGAAAGAAGGTGTTGGTGGTTAATTGATTGTGGCTGTAACTTTGCATCAGAAT
This sequence comes from Petrolisthes cinctipes, assembly GCA_033782935.1. NCBI lineage: Eukaryota > Metazoa > Arthropoda > Malacostraca > Decapoda > Porcellanidae > Petrolisthes > Petrolisthes cinctipes. The sequence continues at coordinate 93,519 of JAWQEG010002976.1, read as the reverse complement.
AACAGCAGTTACAAGAGATCTTTGACTTGCTGTGTAAGGCGTAATTCATAATAAAGCCAATAAGTGCATGGTGGCCCTCCCCCACCCAATCTTACATTGCAAGGATGAGAATCAGGCCAAGTGTGTGTATGGAGTGCGAGTGATAGGGGAAGTGAAGTGAATAAATGGTGAGAGATCACATTGTTATTACTGTACTTCTCAATTTTGCTTAGTGCTATTTTGGTTAGGAGGGTAATAGTGATTGTGTAAACAAAATACTTGGATGACATCCAAATATTATATTTAACAACTAAAATGTTTATACAAACAGAAGTTGCATTACCTTATGGCCCAACCATACAATCAAGCAGTGCCAGGCAGGCACTGCCAGTTGAGCTTTTTTCTCTCACTTCTTTAGGAATATTACCAGATGGAGCAGTTCCTGGAAGGCTCCACACAAATGTGCCCACCATTCACCTACCAAACATGTGTATTCGACCTGGTCTTGGTAACAATGTTTGCTAGTTGGGCACTGCTTGAGCATGTGGATGGAACTTTTCATTATATTATGCACAGGAGCTTTACACCAAGTAAGGTGCATACAATAAGTGAACACATACAACTGTACAGTACTTTGCGACTTCTGGCTTTCCAATTGTAAGTTTCCTTTTGGGAAAATAATACAGAACAATTAATTTTATAAAATCACACACACTACAAAAAGATGGAAAATCTGGCATTTGATAGGATAAGATAAATGCCATTCTTCCTGTTCTGCCTCCCTCATTCCAAGTTTATTTTCCACGGCTAAATATTGTGGGTGTATCCCAGTTCTTAGAATCTTGTGGTTTTTGCAATTGCGCTATATCAGTGCTGCTGGCTTCACTGAGGATAATCCACTATTCTTGCATACTGTCCCCAGAAACTCCAGGTGGCAATGGATCTATTCTTCCACTGTCTATTTGAGAATTATTATTGATTGGAACTTGCATGCTTTCCGTAACCTTGATAACCCTGGAAAATATTAAATGAAACCAGAGTGACAATCCTGAAATATCACATGTGAATACAGTGTTGTATGTATGAGTGCACATACTGTAGTGCAAATCAGTATATCCTTCAAGCTAATTTTCTCTATTACATTTATTCTGAATTACTGTAGTTTATGAAACAAACTACAATACCGTACTTTATGTTCAGTGCCTTTTATGGATTACCTTCTCAAAATCCAGCAAGGCCCTAAGCAGAAGAACTCCTCTGCCATAACTAGTTCAAATTTTTACTGGGTAGGGGATGCCAACCTACAACAAAGGGACTACATTTTACTCTCTGTCACTAGGAGGCTGAGTGACAGGGCTAATCAGTTCCTAGAGATATTAATAGAAAGAACAATGCAAATGCTGAATACTAGTTCTGCTGCAGAACTCTTAGCATGATCCCACATCAAAGTGACTTGATATAATGTAGAAGTTTTACCCAATAATGTGACACTGGAAAACTCCTTATCCCATCACTAGAATATCCATCTCTTACATCTCTTTTATTACATCATGGTTTATTGTCGACGTTGCACATCCTCTCCTCTGGCTGCCGGATTTTGAAAATCTTGCAACTGGTTCTTCAAATAATTAATCTCAGCTATGAGCTTTCTTTTTTCAATTTCACATTGTATCATCATATCAGCATTCACATTTGAAAATGCCTCCCTTGCTCTTTCAGCATCTTTTTTTGCATCCTCTAGTAATTTCTTCAACTCAGCAGTGGCGTTGCTGACATTGCCATCAAGGATCTTTTGCAACCTACACTTGTCATTTTCCAGCTGCCTTGCAGCCTCTTGTGCCTGCCTAATCTCCTCATTCAGAGCGGTATTAGCTGTATGAAAAGCCTGCACTTGTGTTCGCAACTGGGAATTTTCAGCTCCAAGAACATCAACTTGTTCCTCTAAATTTCTTCTCGTACTTATGTATTCACTCCTCAGTTCATGAATTTCTTGCATGAGGATATTTGGATCATTAGGAAAGTTATACTGCACTTGGTGTTTCATTTTCATGTCCTCAGGTTGCTGGATACCATCAGCAGTTTTGGGAAAAGATTCAGAATGAATAAACAAATATGCAAGTTCATCCTTCATCTCATAGAACACTTCATCTTCATATTGTTTCTGGCTCAGGTGTTGGAAGTGACAATTCTTCAGGTTGCATAGACCTCGCAAGAATGCCTGAAATATTTATGTATTAGTTCCCAAGCTATAATTTAAAACATATTAATTGCTGCAAGAAACATTCTCCCATGGTACTGTATATAAATTTTAAGTTATGTCCATCTAAATAAGAGCATTACAGTACTGTACAATAAGTTTTGAAAAAGTTCCCTCATATGTCATTTTAGTGTTACTTCACCTCTACCAGACCACTGTTACTGTAAAATTGATAATGAATAATGTTAGAGTTAGCTCCACAACTTTTAGACCCACTGCAGGACCATCAGATTTTCTTCACCATGCTCTTTAGTATCTGTCACCCAGCCCTGGTTTCCTTGCTCCCTTTCTTCCTCTTCCTCCATTTCTCACTCACTAAGCTGTGCACTTAAGCCACAAAAATTAGCTTGCTTTTTACTTAATTGTTCATTACTCCTATTTAACCAACACTGATTAGTTTAGAAGGAAATAAAAACTGAATTATTGTATCGGGTACATCCAAATGTAACTTGCTATCTTATTGTGTGTATAGCACATTATGTATCTGAGGAAATGTCAGCTGAGTTTTAATATGAGTTTGTGTCTATGTGTTCCTGTATAGCTGGCTTTATAACAACAGCTACCTTCATATTTGTCAGCAGTGTATCCATGCTTCTTATTTTCTCATTAATAACAACTCTGGGAGATATACTGTACAGTATTTGAATTTACTCGTAAGATAACTCCCAAGATCCTTTTGCCTTATTGACCTTTGCTGATTAGTTTTTATTATTTGCATTTTCATTCTGTGTGTACGTGAGTGTAAGTGACAGTAAGCCAGTAGTAAAGATAAAAAATTGGGATTGAAATGTGAGGCAATGGTAATTAACTAACCTTGCAGTATAACTCAGACCCAACAAGGGTAAGATTTTCAACCAAGCATTTGTGGACTGCTTTTTGCACCAGTTCGGGGGAAATCTCGCCTTCCTGCTGGTATCTCTCCTTATCACGTTCCGAGACATGGAAAAAGCTGGAGAGGATCAGATACAAGTATTAGAAAAATAAAGAGTTCTCTAATCCATTGACAGCACTCTGATATTCATTCACTAACCAACAAATTGTTTACCTATTCCCTTCTGTTATATAGTATGGACGAGTATTTATATTCTTCATTAAAATCTTTAGTTTAACAGCTTTAACACAAATGTTAATGCTTTTACTTTCTGAAGGAAGCATAAGTATGGTACGATAATATTTATTTGTACATTTCCCTCCACATAATGTACCATACTTTAGTAGTGGTATTTGGGGTGAAGAATGAGAACTGATACTCCTGCATTAGCTACTGGATTGACACTAATTTAAAAATTGGCTTCATGGTAATATAATATTAGATAAAGGTGGGACGGCTTTGCAACAATGCCGCCGTCCTCTACCCAATAGTGTAATGATAATGGTAATAATAGATTACTGTACAGGTATTTCAATCAAGAATGTTTCTGGACGTAAGAGGATGGAGTATAAAGCAATGAAGTATAAAAATCTGGGAAGAGTATTGTCTAAGCATGGGAACATGGAAAGGTAGATCAGAGACAGAGCAGTGCAGGGTAGAAAGATAATTAAATCGTTGGGGAGAAGCATGGAAAAGGGGACTGAGAAATAGTATGATCCATCTGGCACTGACAAATGCATGTGAGATATGGAATAGGTTACAAACAATCTAGAATAGATGCAGTGGAAATAAGCTACTGTACTTGATAGGAGCATGTCGGTTTATTAGGTGATATGAAAATGAGTATGAGAGATGTGGTTAAGGTATGAAGGCAATTAATGTTGAATGTGGGGGTGATTGTAAAGGTGAAATATAATACAGTGAAGTGATTTGCACAAGTGGGGAAAGTGCAAGAGAAGGTGTAGTCTATGAAAATATAACTGAGGGACCTGATTTGAGACAGACCAACAGTCAGATGGGTGAACTGGGTAAAAGAGTCTAATGAAGGAGTGAAACATGACGGAGTGAGATGTCGTGCTTTAGATACATACTGGTACTGTAGATAGAAAGACAAAAATGACAGGGATCGAGGCCAGTACAGGTAAGATATTGAGCTATACTGTAAGGGTATGTAATGGTAATGAATAGGAGTCAATAGATATTGCTAATGACTACCTACTAACCTGCAGTCACAAGACTGTGGGGGAATCTTAGGGCAAACAGCAAACCATGTCCCCTTCTCCGTAACACCATCGTTGATTTCCATTGGTGGATGGTAAGAGGGGCATTCATTACCCCTTGGGCAAATGTTGTGGATAAAGTCCCGACACACTTTCATCACTTTGTGTAGAAGGCTGGGAATGTTTCGTTCCACAGGTACCGGTAGCGGTAGGCCTACCTGTACTAAAGGATTGGCTATCTGTCTATTTTTGGCATTCCTTCGTTGACGCTGGCGTTTTGAGAGTTCATTTCTATTTGAAGTATTTCTTCCAGATGAATTAGCTTGTACATTTGGTTTTCTCTGAATATTTCCTTTTTTGGAGGATGCATTAGTGTGTACATTTTTTCCTTTAGATGAATTAGCTTGTACATTTGTTTTTTTATTATTAATTTTTTGAGGGGGGGATAAAGTAGTGTTTACATTTTTTTCATTAAATGAATTTGCTTGTACCTTTGGTTTTTTCTCATTATTTTCTATTGGGGTGGAAGCATTAGTATTCACAATTTTTTCTTCAGCTAACTTCTCTATGGATGCAGTTCTGCTTGAGTTTGTATCTTCAGGTAAACTTAGGGGCACACTTGGTTCAACTTGGGTCTTGGGCATTTCCACTGATGACATGTTGCTGCAAATAGGGTAATGATCAATTCAAGAAAAAAATTTGTAAGGGACCCTTTGATGTAGTCAGAAAATTAGAGGTAAATGAGTCCCTCAAATATTGCCACAAAACACACACACCTATATGGAAGGAGCTTTTTTCGTGGCATGGTCAGGAGTAATCAGAAGCCTCCGATTCCCATGCACGACGGTCCTGTTTCCTGGCATACTTTGGAGGAATCGAGGTGCTCCAATGTAACAAAAGTGAATTACCCCATAGCCTAAATATCTATGCCTGGCTGATGAAAACTGAAAAGGCACAGCCAAGTTTTGTCAAATCCCAAGGGTCGTATTCAAGAACATCCGTGGTGTATACGATGGTATTGTATGATATGATGGCTCTAATATTTGGTATTTATCTAGATTATTGCCGTTTTGTAGCAGTGTTGCCAGATCCGGCTGGGTCCCAGTATTCTGCTTCTTTATCACGGTTATTTCCCGGTAGTTTGCCCAGGTTAGGTCCCGGTAGTTTCCCAGGTTAGGTCCCGGTAGTTTAATGCGGTCTAGGTTAAGTTAGGTAAGGTCCGGTAAGGTCAGGCTAATTTCAAAATGCCCCATTTTAATATGCCCTATCTTGGAAATGGGGCATTTGCGGAGGAAATGCCATAGAAGAAAATAGTCTTAGAAATAAGTGGGTAATGAAGGTAGAAAAACCGTACGCAATAACGGTAATTATTTCAATATTTACCGGTAACTCTTTCAATATTTGGTATTAGTACAGAAGTGGACCTTAATTCAGCAGTGTTGCCAGATCCGGCTGGGCCCTAGTATTTTACCCCTGTCATTTATTGTACTTTATCACGATTATTTCCCGGTAGTTTGCCCAGGTTAGGTCCCGGTAGTTTGCCCAGGTTAGGTCCCGGTAGTCTGACGCGGTCTAGGTTAGGTTAGGTTAGGTCAGGTCAGGTAAGGTCAGGCTAATTTCAAAATGCCCCATTTGAATATGCCCTATCTTGGAAACGGGGCATTTGAGGAAGAAAAACCATAGAAGAAAAGTGTCTTAGAATGGTCCGAAATAGTGGGTAATGACAGTAAAATATCTATCATACAGTAAGGTCCACTTCTGTACCTTTACCCAATATTTACCCAAAATAGTTTTAGAATGGTCTAAATAAGTGGGTAATGAAGGTAGAAAAAAACATACGCAATAATGGTAAATCTTTCAATATTTACCAATAAACCTAAGGGCCATATTCAAGGACATTCATGGTGTATACGATGGTATAGTACTGGTACGATGACACTAACACAATACAGAAAGACATACCAGCTTAAGGAACTTCAACAACAACAACAACTATCAAACTATAATTATTAATGATATAAAATAAAATAACAATAATTACGATTGAGATTTCCGAGATTCACAGCGATAAACAACAATGCTTCTCAAGACTCAAGTTCTCAACGGGGCTCTGTTATTTTCCCTAGAATCAAGTCAGTTTTACCCTAATTTACTAAGTATTACCCTAAAATATCGGCAATGCATTATTACACATTCTCATTGCGGATCATAATTATATAAGACAAACTAAAATAGATTACATTTGTAAAGATCTCCATGTTTTCCAGTGAAAGAAAATAAAATTACGGCATCTGGGTTATGGATAATTTGATGGGTTAGGCAAAATTGTAAAGCAAAGTAAACATGTAATCTCAGTATTAATTAATTTTAAACTTTTTTTTCATGTCTACAATAGCTTAATTTTCGATATTTTTTGACACGTGTATAAAATATGTTTTGTTGCCACTTTCGACTCGGGCTCCACCTTATATTATACTATTAAACCTCCATGGGCTCCACCCACAAAGGCGGCCCATTTCACCCACAAAAAATCCACAGATATTTATAGTATTCCCACAAATGTTTGCATATTATTTACTGTAATCAGTAAACAGTTTACGAAATTTTTGGACAAGTAATATAATTTTAACTCAGATACAGTGCATGGGTTCTCATGGTGTAATGATTAGCACACTCGCCTCGCAAGCGAGAGATCCCAGGTTCGATCCCCAGGTTAGTGGAATTGTTGGACAATTTACGCAGCCTCTTATGTCCCTGTTTACCTAGCAGCACTCGTGGAAATTTCTGGATGCATCTAGAATATTCCAGAATGTATTTTAGCTCCTCATGAATTAATTAAGGAGGATCACACGCCTTCAAACTCACAAACAGTACCGTAGTAATCTCAGGGTTAATGTTGATAAAGTCTACGGTCATTGCTACCCACTTTTCAGTATATTTTTGTAAATATTGAAGGAAGATGAATGAGAAAAACCATAAAACTCACCAACAGTAGTAATCTCAGGGTTAAAGTGCAAAGAGATGCGTGGTGGGTAGTGAAGATGTGTGATGGGTAGTGAAGATGTGTGGCAGGTACTGGAGATCGATGTATTGTGGGTAGTGAAGATGTGTGGTAGATTGTACATATTTGGTGGGTAGTGAAGATGTGTGGTGGGTACTGGAGATGCGGGGTGGGTAGTGAAGATGTGTGGCAGGTACTGGAGATCGATGCATTGTGGGTAGTGAAGATGTGTAGTGGATTGTGCATATTTGGTGGGTAGTGAAGATGTGTGGTGGGTAGTGAAGATGTGTGGTGGGTAGTGAAGATGTGTGGCAGGTACTGGAGAGCGATGCATCTCCAGTACCCACCACACATCTTCACTACCCACCACGAATCGATCTCCAGTACCTGCCACACATCTTCACTACCCATCACACACCTTCACTACCCACCACGCATGGTGGATTGTGCATATTAGGTGAGTAGTGAAGATGTGTGGTGGGTACTGGAGATGCGTGGTGGGTAGTGAAGGTGTGTGATGGGTAGTGAAGATGTGTGGCAGGTACTGGAGATCGATGTATTGTGGGTAGTGAAGATGTGTGGTGGATTGTGCATAGGCTATTTGGTGGGTAGTGAAGATGTGTGGTGGGTACTGGAGATGCGTGGTGGGTAGTGAAGATGTGTGGCAGATACTGGAGATCGATGCATTGTGGGTAGTGAAGATGTGTGGTGGATTGTGCATATTTGGTGGGTAGTGAAGATGTGTGGTGGGTACTGGAGATGCGTGGTGGGTAGTGAAGATGTGTGGTGGGTACTGGAGATGCGTGGTGGGTAGTGAAGATGTGTGGCAGGAACTGGAGAGCAATGCATCTCCAGTACCCACCACACATCTTCACTACCAACCGAATATGCACAATCCACCACACATCTTCACTACCCACCACGCATCGATCTCCAGTACCTGCCACACATCTTCACTACCCATCACTCACCTTCACTACCCACCACGCATGGTGGATTGTGTGGTGGGTACTGGAGATGCGTGGTGGGTAGTGAAGGTGTGTGATGGGTAGTGAAGATGTGTGGCAGGTACTGGAGATCGATGCGTGGTGGGTAGTGAAGATGTGTGGTGGATTGTGCATATTCTGTGGGTAGTGAAGATGTGTGGTGGGTACTGGAGATGCGTTATGGTTAGCGATGAAACGTGGTGGATAGTTAAGATATGGTGGATAGTGCTTATGTAGTGGGTAGTAAAAATATGAAGATATATGATGGGTTGTAAAGATGTATAGCAGGTAGCTAAGATGTGTACGTGTTGAGCTGCTAAGAGATGTAGTGAAAGGGTAGTTCAGATGTAAGTGTGGTGAAAATGTTATATCTTAATTTTGGATATACAAATCCTGATATTTGTTCTAGGATAGCTATATATACATAGACGACGACTCTGTCAGATTCCTATAGGCCTTGGCATAGCGAACTGTATTCGTATCTTTAAGAGGTGAGTATAGGACTACTACGTGTATACTTTTAAGCAGGCCTACCATTTTTTGCCTTATATTGTGTCCCTGTAGGCTTTAGCTGTTTTTGTACTATTATTACTATGGCTATCACTATTTGCCCCAGTGTCTCATATTTTAATTTGTACTATAGCCTACCATTCACTGAATTTTGTACAATTAATTTCAATAATTTCATTATATCCCGGTATTTAACAGTATTCCACTACCGGTATATATTTTGCAGATTGAACTTTGTACAGTACATAAAATTTTGCCATGGTATGCAGAAGTCGTAATTATTGTTTATTCATTTTCAAGTTTCTGTACCACTGGTTTAGGCTATTATTATGATCTCTGAGGAGCATATCTTAACTCTGGTGCGACTGATGAATAAAATTAAAGTATTTTTCTTCACTGTCAGTGTGTTAAAATCGTGTGTTCCAGCAATGTCCATTGTTCTGTCACAAGTTTATGTTTTGAATAAATTTTATCATACGACAGGATTAACATTTGTACTATTAAATTATTTTAAGTAAATTATTAAAGGTATAAGTAAAAACTAGCCAGAAAAATATATATTTTAAACTCTTAACTTTACCACCATGATTGTTAGGTTGTTTAGCTTTGTAATGGCGAATGTTTACACTCACTCCTACCAGCAACTTGTATTACAACCATATTTTCTTTCCACCATTAGAATCGTGTAAGAGGAAGTAATTTTGAGAAACATGGGGAGGTCAAGATCAAGAAGCCGGACCCCAAAGAGACACAAGAGCAAGAGAAGCCACAAGAGAAGGTCCAGATCAAGGGATAGGGAGCGGCGTAGACACAGGGATAGGGAGAGGTCCAAAGAGCGCGCTTCCAAGGCCAGGTTAGATTTTATACACATTTATCTATTACATACTTATTGTGTTGTGATATATCATGTACTATGTCTCCAGGTAACCTTTTAATAATGACGTATGTGTGAATAAGGTGTTGGTATCATTTCAATTGTTTCCTCACCAGATTCGAGCTTTTCTGTGTTTGTTTATTAATTTCTCAGATTAATTTGAATAAGAAAGAAATACACCCATTTCCTCATTGGGATATTGTAACATATTATACTCATTTTCTCCAGTTAACCTATTAAATAATAATGCCATATGTTTGAATAAGGTATTTTCAGTTGTTGCCGGTAATAGTCGAGCGTTTGTCCATAATTTGTTTTCGACTCGAGGTTTTCAGGATGGTTTCCAGAGGTTTCGCCACAAGCCAGTTTGACACCTGTAGGTGTTTGCACCTCAACCAGTTTGCTCCCTGGTGGTTTCGCCCATGATAGGAATGGTTTTGCTACTCATGATTTTATACAGACTAACCCATCCTAACCTAACCTAACCTTTCACTTTTCCTCAACTAAATATTCTGTTTTTATTGATGTTGGTTTATATATGGTAATGACGATATATTCAATAAAAAGTGAAAAGTTTAGCTAGTGAATCCACTCGGTGACGAACAGGATTCTCATTAAGTAGCGAAACCACAGGCCCGAACCCTCTAGGTGGCGAAACCTCTGGCACCCTTCAGAATGCAATGTTTGGTATTAGTACAGAAGTACTGAGTTTGTAGCAGGTAACCTTTATGTATATGATTGAACATATTCCAGGTTCGATATAGAACTTTATGTGTAACGTAATATAACGATCACGCGTCCACCTACGATAGGCACCCTGCTTAAGATTAACTGACAATGTTATGTAATTGCTGTCTAATACTGTTTTAAAGCCTTAATTTGCCGACTGAGACGCAAGTGCATTAAATATAAGGCACACAGTAACACAGGCACACAACAACTACTATTGGTGGAACCGTTTCCTTGGAACCAGAATCGGTTCTCACCTCCGAACTGGCGGTTCTTGCCCAGCGCTAGCCCGTGGATAAAGGAAAATTGAATCAATTAAGGGTAGTTGTATTTAATGCTTTTGTGACGGAAATACCCAATAAGGAAATGATGTACCGTACATGTATTAAGAAATATATTTGACAGAAAAGAATTAATGGGAGTGATTATGGACAAACACTTGACTAATACCTTGTTGCCTCACCAGATTTGACCTATTATGTATTTAATAATTTTTCAGATTTATTGTAATGAGAAAGATATATGCCCATTTCCACCTTTGGTATTTCTGAAATATAGAGTGAACAGTTATGAATATATTTGTTATGCTTGACCTAATGTTACATAATGGTAATTGACGTTTGGATGTTGATAGTGTTATTTTCACTTTCTGAATAAGTTCCACTGATTTTTCACATATTTTTTCATACATATGGATAATGTATCTAAATCCACCCACAAGTTACCTTGTAATTTTATCATGGTAAAGATTATGGATGTATAATGTTCATTTAAGTTATACCAGTAAAGCATTAGATACCTTGGAAGGTGTGGTTTTCAATAGTTTTACCTGTTCACCATAAAGTAGAAATTATTCTTGCAGATATATGCTGTAATTACCAAGTCAGTTGATTACTAAAATTATTAACTATTGAAACTGTATAATGATATAAAGGCTGTCATTCACCCTAACTCTGAACTGAAGTTTTCTTTGTTAGACAAATATTTAATCCTGAATTATTAAAGGTGAAAAGTTTGTGCAGTCCTTCCTTACCTAATATTTGTGTCATTGGTATGTGGGAAAATATTGCTGTACATGTATTTACCTTAATTTATACCTTTTACTTCTGCAGTCGTAAATTGTCAAGATCATCATCATCATCATCTTCCAGTGATGAAGAACCAAGGACTAGAGAGAAAAAGATTGATGAGGTTGATAGATTGGCAGAACTGGAAAGAGTCAGGTATAATTACAGATGTTGTTATTTATAGTTAACAAATCTCTGAAAATTACTTAAACATTACATAATTTTGGATGTATGAAGCACTTCAACCTTCAGGTAGGCTATATTTAGTAATAGATTCCAGGGTTGGTGGAGTTGCTGAAAGAAATGTCCATCTATAACTCCATCTATAACATTTGCCTGTACACTGAGGGGATAGGTGGTGGTCCAGTAAGAAGGGAGAGTGCTTGCCTAGTTTTGAGTCTCTTGCGGTATCCTGGAGGTTAATCACTAATCTCATGCCACCAATGGGGAATAGGTTGCCTGCCCTTTCATAAATGACAATGACATACTGGTAGGCAGGGCAGCCCAGCCTTGGACCTCTATACCACTGAGTAGAGTAATGGGACATGGGTGTTAGAGTAGGCTAAACAAGGTACACCTCGGTTTCGTATAGAACGTCCAATAGGTCGATAGAAGACGTCGTTTTATGTGATACACGTAACCTATGGGGAAAATTACAATTGGTCGATCAATCACCAAAATTGTCCCTGAAATTATTATAAAATACTTTTCAAGATTTTTCTTGCCTTACTGTTCAGGGATGTATGTAAAATGCATATTACAATTCGTATTAAGGTTTTTGTAGGTGACTCATGTGACTGAGATGAGTCGGCGGCATCCGTGATGGTGGAGGTGGTAGGGTGGGGGGGGGAGATAGCGCGTGATCATCGTTTGTTTTCTTTTATTAACCATACGCTGGTGTTTCCTTCTCCTTTCTCTTTCCGAGAAATAACTTCCTTCTTTATATCGAAGGATATGGCCTTCCGTTTTGTAAATGCACCACCTGGCATAACTGAGCATTGAAGCTTGTGGTTAACTCGTAATCACTAAAAACGAGCGAGTCACACACGAAATTTCCCTAGCTTCAACTTTAGAATTTCCCTTTATGCCTCAATAATTCCCTGTTTACTCTTCACATTGACGGTCTTTTTGGTATTTCTTCTGGTAAGACTTTCCCTGTTTACTTTTGAACAATCTTTATATAATTTCCCTGTGTGGATTTCAAAATTCCCTAAAACAGAGAAATTTCCTTGCACCTGGCAACACTAGGTAGGGGGAAGGAGCGGAAGAAGTGGTGGCAACACACTCACCCACACTGTACAGACGCCAGTGATATAATTTCCTGGCACGTTCATTATGATTTCGCTCGTTTTGTATAAGAACTCCTCGGATTTGCTTCACTTATTTTCGCCACCCGTTCTATATGGATGCAATCGTTTTGTAAAATAATTTTAAGCTAATATTTTGGTCGCTCGTTCTATACAAAAATCGTTCTATGTGAACACGTTCTATATGAGACCGAGGTGTACATTACTTGAATTTGAGGACACTGGAATTGTACTTGAGTTCAGCTTCATATTTTGAGCCCTTATAGTTTCAGTAGTGGCTTGGCATTCATTACATAGGTAATATGTAGAAAGATTTTGGGAGTATTGGTTGCATTGCGAAATGTGGAAGCAGAAGGAAGTGAAATGATCAATGTATCAATCAATAAGTTAAGCCATTAAGGATTTAGCTAATCCTCCTCACAATAGTTTCCTTAGATAAGAGGACTAAATTTACCTCATCTATGTTAGAGGTTTTCATGTCTTGCAATATATACAAAGGAAGATATAAAATATTAATTGTCCACATTTCTTTTTGTAGCACTAGCCTGAATTTATTTATAGGATACTTAAATTCATGTTCCCTCTTATTTTACAGACGACAGAGAGAAGCAGAGCAGAAAATGGTTGAAGAAGTAGCAGCAAAAAGACTGGAGGAATTGGTGGCTCGTAGAGTAGAAGAAGAATTAGAACGGAGACGAGATGAAATTGAAGCAGAGGTGCTAAAGAGGGTGGAGGAGGCCAAGAGCCTCATGGAACAGCAGATGTTGGAAGAATTGCAGGAAAAACGTCGCCAACAGGAGGAGGATCAAAAGAAGCGAGAGGTAGGGCCTGCTTTCTTGGTTCTCATCGGGGAGTTGATGTTGGCTATACCGAGCCATGTTCCCTGGGAGGATTTCGTTAATTTTTGTCGAGTGATCGGCGAGACAATTATGACACTTCAGGGGAGGGAATTGAGTGAAGATAATGCAGGGTCAGGCAAGACTACTGAGGCCTACCCAAAGAATCTCCTGTTAATCTATGTTGCAATGTTGTCAAAGTGTAGATTGACAGAAATAAATATAGGAGAAAAGAAAAACACATGCTGTAAGATTGTCCTTTTGCACGACTAATATATAGTGACACCTTAGATACATTTTGTGTAGGTATATTTTTGTTAATATTTGAGGGTTGTGTTTTGCCGAAGCAACCAGAGTTATGTGTAGAAGTCTATATTCTACACAAAGTAGGTAAAGGGTTGGGAAACTCATGAATACTCAGTTTGCCTGTGAAGAGTAGACCTTATAAAAAATTATAAACAAAATGTGTAAATAATTTTCAGATTTTGTCAATAATTCATATTTAGGTGTTAAAATAGTAAATGAATAAATTTCCATTTTTGCATGAACACTAACTGACACTCTTTCAGCTGAACTTTGTGTTTTGAAAGTGAAATGAATAAAAAAAGATATCCAGAGACCACCTGTACAAACTTATATTATCTCTGGTATGTGGTACGGCATGGCTATAGAGGCCTTAGACAATACTATGAATATGAATGTGTTGGCCAAATGTTACTGTACTGTCTTTCTTGCCAATCCCTCATTTTTGGTAACCATCATCCTCTTTAAGTACAAATTTCTTTCTTGTTTATCTTTTTTTTATAACTTGTGTGTTGTGTGTGTGAGTGTATAGCTTGGTGATTGTGTTTATAAGGTAAAATTATGTCTGAAAACATTTGAACATAATCATGTGTCAGTGAGGCACTTGAGTGGATCAACCACTGTACAGACTAAACTTTAAAATGGCGACTTGCAACCAAGAAATGTCAGCTGCGGAATTTAGGCCAGAGGAGTTCTAGGAGTGGATTTGGCATCATCCTTATGGTAACTATATAACAGGTATAGTGATTTTTATAACGGGTGCAGCAAAATTTCATTAAGTAGGTAGCTTTCCTTTTGACTTTAGAAATGTATAATTGCTTCAAGAATAACAGCCCCAGGTCATGCCAGTTTCTTTTCAATGCTGTCTATATTATTCCAACACATTGTTGTGGAGTCTTACCAACTTAGTGGGTTTTGTTGTATCTAAACTCTTCCTGCAAAGTATCACTAGCGTATTTACTTTTTCACTGTTTTACCTGACCCAGAATTAATTGAGTGCACTTGAGCCTTTGCCGGGAGATGCTATTGTGTCTTGTGTCATAGTGTTGACAGTAAGCATGTTGTACTCTACTAAATATTTATTGAATTTTATACCCAACATGCTTACTAATAGATTTATCCAATTTTGAATTAAGTACCTTACTATTATATTCTAAAGTCTGATTGTCATAATTATAATGTATACCCTTTGCATTGGTACCCATTGTTACCATTGATGTTGAATATGAACAGCATTGTGTTATGGTAGAGATAATCTGCTAGTTACTAGATGTCTCTCACTTCTTTTTCTTACCAATTTCCTTTCCATAGATGTGTTGCCTAATATTTTAATTGAACCATAGACTTGTATTGCATGAGAACTCACTCATGTACACTATATGATGTAAAGTTGTTGTGAATTACGATATGTCTTTGAATATAATTATATCATATTATGCATTTAAAGACATTGTAGTGGGCAAAACAAAACCAGATGTCTTTGAATGTGTATTGTGATGTATATCAAAAGGCAAATAATTATTGTAATAAAATGATGTGCGTAGAGGAATGATAGAAGTGGAGGGCAAAGGATAAATAGTGTGGATACCATTCCTCAATCAGAAGTGTAGAGATGTCTGGTAATGAGCTGTCTTTGACCTAATTATCTTCTTGGCCACTAGGCAGCACGTATCTGACTCGGTCTTCTATTTTCTAGGAGGAGGAACGCAAACAACGTGAAGAACTAGAACGCATTATGGAGGAAAATAAGCGGAAAATAGAATTGGCTCAGATGAAGTTGGTAAGTATTTTTGAAATTCATTTATCCAAGAGATTTTCTGCATATTGCTTACTATTTGGGCTGCTTTTTCTTTGGTGTACTTGTAATTCATTTATCCTAATAAGTTCAACAAATTATTTAATTTCAAATAAAGTCAGCCCCCCCTGGGCAGAATAATCACTAGTATCTTCCCTTGATGCACTCATATACATAGTGAATTTGTCTATATTGCTCCCGGACTTTACATTATGATAGTAAAGCAGCAGATCTCTGTTTAAGGATATCACATATCCTATTCCATTTGGTGCCCTCATCTTGTACTGTAAGGTGTCATCCATTCAATCACCCTCTGCCCCTTTTGAATGCTGTCATCTTACTCATGCTGATAGTATTTATTTTGCTTGCAAAGTCATGATCCCCACATCTCACACCCCTGCTAAACTCTCCCTATGGTACTTATCACTAACTTTATTGTCTGATATTTTCATGAACATTTCAATCAGTATCTTCCTAAAACATCTTTTCCTTTGTACTCAGGAAGCTCATCATCTTATTCTTGTATTCAAAGCAACTCGTATGCATTATAGTATCATATTATTTGATTTATACTTATAGCTATGTTCACACTCAGGCGGAGCAGCAACTGCAGATGGTCGAGGAACAGCGTAAGATTGATGAGGAACGTCAAAAAATTAAGCGCGAGCAAGAGAAGCGCACCCGAGAGGAACAAAAAATCATCTTGGGGAAAAACAATGCTCGGCCTAAGATATCATTCTCCATTTGAGCCTTGTGTTGTAAGGATTGTAGTTTACTTACTCAATTTTTATATGAGGGTCCTGACCCGGAGGCTGTAGCCATATTGTTCTTTCTCTTACTTTTAATTTTTTCTTTTTCCTTTATTATTTTGTTTTTATTTTTCAATTTTCTTGCAGAGACTTATAACCTCAGATTTTCACTTGGTTAGGACAGTAAGTTTGCATGTCAAATTTCAGGTATATTATTTATATTGCTCATGTTAACAAAGGTGAGTTCCCCAAGCTCAGGATTTTGAGACTTTCAGGCATTCTAAAAAAACAGAGGCAATAGAATGCAAGGAGGTTAATGACATAGAGCATACAGTATTAATGCATAAAGGATTAGATACAAGACTGTACTTACATGCACATTTGCATGCATACATAATTACTATTGCTTTACAGTTGTATTATTTAACCTTTGACTCCAATGTTATCAGTTATCTGTATATTAACGTATTATTTTTGCTGGACATATGCAAATAACAGTGTCAATTACATCCATGTAGAATGCATTCATATTTTGTTCAAGAAAACCCATCATGGCTCAGTGGTAAGAGCTTGAGATTTGCAGAGTTATACGTGAAGTATGCAAGTTCATATCTTGGGCCTGACCTGGGACTTGTGCTATGTAATAATTTTGGCCTAATACAGTAGAGAATACATTACAGATGGGGAATTAAAATCTTATGAAAAGAGTTCATAAGATGAAGCAACTTTTGTGTAGGGATGTTTGCAGTTTTGTAAAATATTGATGGATAACCAAATGAGTACTGTACTTGTGTAGCAGAATTATGTTTAGAGGAATACTTGTTGAACCCCTTCCTTCCCAGTGTGTGGGCCCCATAGGGGGTATTGCCTGCAGAGATGTGGGCGATAATTATGTGGATTTGGCTTCCCTTCGGTCACTAGTTGGTCGGTCCCCTTTGTACTTCAACTTTCCCACCTTTCCATCATTTTCTTTGTGCTTTTTGTCTTGCCTTTCTTTCTTTTTTCTTTGTGCTGCTGTCTGTTTCACTTTTCTTTCTTTTTTCTTTGTGCTTCCTCACCTTTCTTCTTATCTTGTCTCTTCCTGTTGCAAAGTCAGTATTCTACCTCCAGCTTTATGACAGTCCAGGCCCAGTAGGCTGTAGCAAAATTGTTCTTTCGTATATTCCCAGTGTGGGCTGTTGGGAAGAAGTATTACAACCAGAGTCAGATGAAAAGAGGAGAGGAGTGGATATTAATGACCGCAGCTGTACAATTACATACTCAAAATATTAAAAAGTCCAACAGTATTGCCCCCGCAGGGGTGTATTGCCTGTAGTGATGTCAGCAATACTTTATGGGTTCTGGCACCCCTTTGGACACCAACCACTCCCTTTCAGTTCTTCAATTGTCCTTTTTTTTTTTTCTATTTCCTTCCTGCTCTCTTTGGACCCCTCTCTATCACCTTTTCCTGGCTCTATATGACCACTGTAGGAGCGCCTAATATCAATCGGTGAATCATCCAACTGTTATTGCAGTTCAAAACTAGATGCCCTGAGGAGGTTGATATGGTTGTGTTATATAGACACAGTCAGTATGGTGTACAAATTAAATAATCCAAACAGAATGGACCAATACAGAGGGATGTAGCATTGCCATTGACAAAATAAGCATAGAATGAGAAGGAAAGTAGTTGTTAAACATATACATACATACATAGACAGAGCGGAAGGGAGTCCTTGAATGTCTTGCCCCATGAAAGGAACCACAGAAGCAAAGTAAAAAGTGGTTTGTGACTTGTATATACTACATAGTTGTGCTAAGGCACAGGCAGATCTGCAGAGCAAATAGAAACAGGGATGGTATTGTGTAGATTTGTCCAGTTATCTATTCTGCTTTCCCTTCTAAGCATGGTAAATCCACTGTAGCTAACAATATTTGTTTTTTTCCAAATTAATTATTAGCTTCTATTACGAAAGTCACAACACTGTCAAAGTCCAAGCATAAAGGTGACAAGACATTTGTGCACAGTTATAAAATGTACACTCCTTTGATATTAACAAGGATATGACACAGGAATGTTACAGTACATGCAGATTTAGAAGTAACACAGACACCGATATCAGTAGTGATATCAATAGAAATACAGTATTGACATTATAATTGAAAACAAAACTGGATTTGTTATCATGAAAGTTAGTATTCTGAGGTTGGGGAACTTACTTTACCACAAGGGTAGGAAGCTATCTTTGAATAACTATAATTTCAGTCATTGTGTATTAAAAGCTATGATGTATTGATCCCTTACAGGAATGTTTGGGACTTTTTCATTTGCCTATATATATATATTATATATATATGGTTGTATCTAGGTATATCTGTAATGTGAAGTTATGGGGGATTATGCTCATTTATGCTTGTTCAGAATAAATGGGTGAAAACAATCAGTAATGTTTTCGATGAATTTCATTGTGATTTTATACTTGAAGATAGCAGTTTTGGTAAGTACAATAGTTAGTGTACTGTAATTACCTCGGTTAAAGAGGATGTTGTACAAGCTCATGACAAGTTTGACACTTGACACAACTGAGAACATGAATGGTAGTATTATTAAAACCAAGGGAAGGTACTGTGCTGGAATGTAGTGGTGAATTTGATATATATTGGTCATTGATAGATGGAAATATACAAGACTCTGTTAATACAGTACCAACTTTTGTAATCATGAATGTTAACAATACATCCACCTCAAGTTGTGTTAGTATGGCTGGAAGTTGTAATGCAGTACCTCTTACCTTTTAATGCCACTACAATACAGGTGTTCTGTCCCACATTAATAATTTTTTCTTAGTACTGTACAAGCCTTCCAACAGTTTCATTTATCACACAATCAGTCTAGTTGCAAACAGTAGTTTCATTTCCTACCACTGCTTAAAGTCTATTTTAGTGTTAAATATCATACTGTTGCACTTAATACTTTTTGTGGACAAATTTACTTCACAGCCAGTTTGTAAAGTTTGTCATTTGTTGCTACTGCTGGACACAGTACTTTTATATTGAGGTAATATTAAGACAAGTAATGTATTGCATTAGTGATTGATTAATGCTTTGGACACTGTTGATTTATCTGTTTTAGAAAAATAATGGAAGTATTGTTTGCAACTAATGTATTAGCCTTGTATGGCTGCAGATGTAAATCTTCACTCCTCTTTCCGTTCAGTAGTTCATAACTATTAGGTTGATTAACTCCTCATCATTGAGGACGTTTTGTGAACTGCTATCAACAAACAGCCTAAACAAAAATTTATTTCATGCAAACAGTATGTTAAAATGATGAATTAAAGTAAAAAAACAACCAAGGTCTACCATTACATGCTTGGTATTTAGCACAACACATGGATGAATCATGAATGACCTACCAGCCAGAAGTGTCAGCCAGCATAGAGGACGTACTGTAATGATTTATACATGTGCATTCACATAACTATTTCTATTTCTTGTGATATATTTGCCTTTCCCATTAAAAATACTGTGCACAAACTACAGTAGATGGTTTAATTTACTGCTTGGCAAGAGGAACAGAGAATTTTATGTTTGTATATCTTAGTTTATATAATTTGCATTTACCATATGGCAGTTATAATAATAGTCTGTACCATAAAAATCTGTTATGATTATCAACAAGACTGAAGATGTACAGTAGCTTCACTTCAGTCAAGTGAAGATTAGAGGACCATATTTTTGCTTTAGGATATCAGTCCTGGATGTCTCTTGCTTGGATATGTTGTATACTTAAAGTTTTGCATTCAACCCAATGTGTTGGTGGGATAAGCTGAGATATGAGAACCTAAAGTGCATAAACTATATTAATATAAGTAGGTGGATGAAGCCAAAAATGCTATAGTAGGTGTTCCCATTTTACAACTTTAACCAGAGAAAACTGTAGCACTGCAGTTGACAGAGATCTCTTGAGGATGAAAAACATTTGTGGATGAGATAATATTTGGATACTGTACATGATATGCAGACACAGTAAACATCATTTGTTATATTCTATAGAAAGAGTGTGTCATATTCCTTGAAACTATTGTTTTGTACTGTGGTTATGTATTAATTCTCTAAGGAACTTTTAAAACACCCTTACCGGTATTACTTTTGTCTTTGTAATTTTCCTTCGTTTTGGATGAACTATGTTGAGTACTGTCTAGTTAAAAGCATCTGAGTGATTATCTTTGATTTCTGTGTTGGTTTGAAACAAGGACGTGTCTTGCCTTGCATTTAATTTCAAGTATTGAAGGTTTTTCTTTGTTAGAAGCTCTTCATGTTTGCTCATGTAATTACTAAAGGTCCTGCCTAATAGGCACAATCAAATAGCAGTAGCATTGGAAAGGATTGAGTTTAATGGTAAGATTATAGACTGTGTAGGGGAATTCTGTTAACTCGAGTCCATTTATTTATTGTGTATGATAGGCCACTCCCCCTTTCCTAACAGTAGTCATATGGCTGGCAAGGCTGTATCACTAGCAATAATTAGGGCAATATTTTAGTGCAACACAAACATCTAACATCTTGTCCAGTTTGCACTCTACAGTACCTCAAAATCACGTGTCCCATAAATCATTGAAAAGTTCTCATTATATTGTAGTCACAGTTGCTCCCATTCACTTCGCCCTTCAAGCTCATGAAATTTTTTGTTTCCCCTTCACAAACGTCATTTCTATCAACCTTGGTGACAAGGAACCATTCCATGGGTTGTCAAGTTAAAATGTTACAATAGATATTATAAAAACAGTACTTGTTTATATTAATTTTTGTTGTTTGTAAATCAGTAATTATAGAGGGAGATACAAATTCTTTCATGTTCTAATTACCAACCCTTTCATTTGCTGATAAAACAAATACAGAAAATATTTTTGAAGTAATGTTATTTTTCATTCACCGAGTTCTTGTACAGTACATACCTTGGATACATAATTTAGAATCCTGGATCAATATGAGAACTATTAATGTCTGAATGTAGAGTACTTAATAATTATAGTTAACTGTGCACTGCAATTATTATTTTACAATATATGTGCATTTGTAATATATTTCATAAGTTTTGTGTGTGAAGCATTAGTGTATTAATGAATTACGGGACAAAAAGGTCGAGTAAGATCACTCGGCATAAGGTATCCTTCCTGGTAATTAGCAATATCATTCAGGTAGTTGACGACTTCCGTGTACTGGTCAGTGGGTGTGATGTTGGTGTGGGTATGGATGCGATTATAGTGGTTTATGAGGGTGCTGTTTTCCACACGTCGCCCCACAGGGTCCTCAGTCACAGCTGCCATCACCAACTGCAGAGCCTCCAGTGTAGACTAATGGGTGGAGAGAAAAAAATAAGTGTGGAGGCTGGTAACTACAATACTGTAATATCCAAAACTATGGTCACAGGGGGGTCCGATGGATTTCATATACTGAACAATCCGGCTGTCTCGGTAGGGTGACTACCAATGTAACGAAGCTGTTATCAAAATCCTTCGTTCGTGGTTCATTCTGTATCGCGCAGAAGGTGTAACCATAGTTTTTTGCTATGTTTACATTAATATTGAACAGTTGTGATCAAATATTAGGCATCACTATGATAGAAATGATTAATATTACTTTATCACTTAGTAACAGTTGGAGTATACATAATGACTTCTTATAACGGCTAACTCCAAGTTTGCAATAACATCTAACACGTGTCATTGCCTCATGCACGAGTCTAAGATATCAGGGTGATCATGAATACTTGGCTGTTACACCAAAGGCCTTTAAATAACTGTACCAAGAAAGAGGGAAGAATAATCACCCCACATCAATAATTATCTGTACCCAGGATTCTTCTCTCTTGCTCCTTTTTCCTCCCTTTAACATAATCCTCTCCCTTTCTTCTCTCCAATATTTATTCCTCTTTTTATCCCTCTTCTTTTTTCCTCTCCCCTTCCCAATCCCTTCCTCCCCAGGCCACTTTTGGTACATACAATGGAGTGCCTTGATTCCTCCAAAGTATGTCAGGAAACAGGACCAATGAAAAAATAGAATGGTATCCTGTTGCTTGGAATAGTTTGGAGGAATCTTCAGTTGCTCCAGATTTACCAACAACAAACTATACCCCCTTAAGATACTGTCATTTGTCGTAAAGTTGAATTGGAGCGTCTTGTTTCCTCCAAACTAGGCAACGAAACAAATCCCTCATTAAAGCTACATTAAGGGCGTCTGTTTCCTGGCATAGTTTGGAGGAATTACAGACCTTCCATTTCTCCAACACTGGTGCTACACGATGTACAGTTGCGGACACTTGAAACAGACACACCACTTCCATCGGGCCTCTCATCGAGCATAGAATATAAGATGACACACCACTGAACACAACGTCTCATCCTATAGCTTATTATATGCTCAATGAGGGGTCCCGTTTCAAGTGTCTCTTTCATATGCCCGCAACTGTACATTATTTACCTATGATAAGGACGTCTCAGTATTTTTATTGATAGTTTAAGGTGCATAATATTAACAACCAGTATTATCATCATATCTGTTTATTATTACAAGCAGGGCACAATAACAACATTATTTCCTAAAAACCTTAATTATGTGATACTACTGTTATTTGAAGTTAACAATCACAGTACTTTTTTTTAAGGGACCCTGTATCGTGTATGAGACCTGATGGCTTCTGATTCCTCCTGACTATGCCACGAAACAAGCTCCTTCAATGTAGGTGGTGTTTCGTGGCAATGTTTGAAGGACTCTCTAACCTCCAATTTTCTGACTACATCACGGGGGTCCTTAATTCGTTTAATTCTTCACCATATTGTTGATGCTGGAGAAATGCCAAAAAATCGTGGAAAGCCAAATAAGTTAACATAATAACATCGTAATATTCTAGGTGAATGTAACAGACAAAGTGCAAAAAACAGTGATTGACTGCTGGTATTATCTCTGCTTAAGGGGATATTCTTTTGTTGGTGAATTGAAAGTTCTCTTGATTCCCCCAAACAATGCTGCGAAACAGATCCCCTATCCTGTTAGTACCATTGAGGGCTTCTGTTTTCTGGCATAGTTAGGAGGAATCAGTAGCCTTCCATTTCACCAATAAAAGAGTCTCTCTTTACGTTAACCAAGTATTTTATACAAACCAAGTAAATGCACAAGCTTTGTAGACTGCTGTGGTATTGCTAATTATTATATCAATGTGAACTTTACATTTTTTCTGATGTTTGAGAAAATATTATATGGTAATTTTGTTTATAACTGAAGGTAATGTTTATATCATTACGTATTAAATTTATCAATAGTTTTGTTATTTGTATATGAATAGGCGAAGATAATAATTAATTATCAACAATACACAGAATTCTGAACGAAATAAAAAAAGAAATTCCAAAGCATATTTCCACTATATATATAAGAATTCAATGAGTGCTGTAAAAATAATAAAAGAAGAGAAAATGAACCAACTCCACATCTATATTAAAAAAAAAAGGAAAAAAAATTATCCTTCACATAAAATGCCACCTAACAAATGCCTACATGAAGTTAGTTTGCATATATATAATTATTTGGAAGAATCAGTAACTTTCCAATTCAACTACCAAACTGATTTACCTCCCTTGAATCCCCTCCAATATTATTCACTATTACAATTACTTTTTCATCACCATTATCATCATCATCACCATCTTCCATCTTTTCCTCTCCCACCTTTTGCTCTTCCTTCATCTTCATCACCATCTTTATCTTTTCCTGTCCCACCTTTTGCTCTTCCTTCACTTTCTTGTTACAGTGGTGACCATCATGATCTGGAAGAAATATGTAATTGTCTAGTAGGTTAGGTTAGAGGTTCGGTTAGGTTAGGTTATATATAGAGAAGAGAGAGACTCCGTGGAAATAGTATCCTTATTATGCAGATTCAAATCGACAAGGAATTATATATTTAATGGCAATGTGAAGGAAAGACAGAAGCAGATACATGTACAGTCACGAGCACTAATAAGTATACAGCTTTGGTTGAAGCTTTGAACATTCCAATTCACCAACGTAGTAACTTCCAATGGAGATTTAATTGTGCATTTATTTGCTGTCTCTAGGTATTTGAAGCACACCTGAATATTAGTGCTCGTGACTGTACATTACTTATCAGTCCTAATAAGAAGTATCCTGCAGGTCTTATTGAAAGTTGTAATCACCTGACATACCAGTGAACCTTATCCTGTCGTGTTAAGAGTTGCTGGAGCTCATTTATGGGGAGATTTTCTTTTTTGGCGAATTGGAAGGCTCTGATTCCTCCTAACTATGCTACAAAACAGATCCCCTATAAGTACAGCCATGGTTGAAAGTCCATGCCCAGGGGGTGGTTCAAAGCCACAGGTCCTCAGCCGATACTGGGCAGAGAGCCCGAACGAGATAAGTTTCCACACTTTTCTGACCGTGGCAAGTTGGCAACTCGCATGCAGTTGAACGAATTGTTAGTAATGTTGTTTTGGTATATTTTTTGTTAATAGAATTAGAAGAGATAGCTGTACCCACTGCTCGTGGACTTTCAGCCATGGCTGTACATACCATTGTGGGCGTCTGTTTTCTGGTATAGTTTGGAGGAATCAGTAGCCTTCCAATTTACCAATCAGAGAAGCTCCCCTTTAATCCACCATCAAAAACAGACCTGGACACTTACGATGGCTCGTGACTATACAGCTGCAGACACTCCTGAAACGGGGCCCCTCATTGAGTATAGGGTATAGGATGAGCCAGTGTGTGTGTGTGTGTGTGTGTGTGAACGGGGCCCCTCATTGAGTAATTTGAGTATAGGGTATAAGAAATGACGGTGTGTGTGTAGAGCCGCGTCCTATTCTATGTTTGATAAGGGGTCTGTTTGAAGTGGGTCTGATTCATGTATCCGCAACTACACATATATTCTACTCACTGGTCGGTTGTTAATGGGTTGGAGTGGCCGGTCATTGTGTTGCATGGCTTTACCTTCAAAATCCTCCAACTCACGGAACCACCTTATCTGCAATACAAACAGGTATACTCATCACAATACAAACAGGTACACTCTTCATCTCAATACAAACAGGTGTACTTCTCATCTCAACACAAACAGGTGTACTCTTCATCTCTACACAAACAAGTATACTCATCACAACACAAACAGGTATACTCAACACAAACATGTATACTTTTCAACTCAATACAAACAGGTATACTCATCACAAACATGTATACCCTTCACCACAACACAATAGGTATCTTCGTCACCTCAGCACAAACAGGTATACTCTTCACCACAACACACTAGGTAAACTCACTATCATTACCGAACAATGCTTCGATCTCTCTCTCTCTCTCTCTCTCTCTCTCTCTCTCTCTCTCTCACAAAACAAACCATGATATATATTTTTTGTTCAGGTGTTGTTTATCTATCTATGATAAGGAGCACAGGGTTGAAACAGTCATACAGATTTTACTTCCATTCTAACAATCAGGTAGGAGTTTGAGATTCGACACTGCACTCAAAACATGTGGGCAGAGCAGCAGCAACACATGTGACCTCAGTGGGCTACATATTAGTCTGTGTGATGTAGCTCAGAAAAATGTATATAAGTCTGTCCTTATGCTTATTGTGAACTCACCTGCTCATCAGAAATTTTCAACTTGTTACTAAAGACCGTCCATATGACCACCTCGCTGCAGGGTGGTGTGGTCAGTGAGCCTTTGTACCGATAGAAGCCAAGGGTGTCATAGGGCAGGAAGTACGAAAGTGGCATGGGAGAAATCGTAACCTGTTCATCTGTGTGTATACAGAGAAGAGAGTGCAAGTGAGAATTATGCTCAGTATATGTGTGTGTGTGTGTGTGAAATATTCCTTTTATGTGCGTGTGTGTGTGAAATATTCCTTTTATGTGTGTGTGTGTGTGTGTGTGTGAAATATTCCTTTTATGTGTGTGTGTGTGTGTGTGTGAAATATTCCTTTTACAATATTAAGCATGTTACAGCTCATAATTGTATGCTTGGAGATGACTGAAATCGTGGTCAGCATGTGACAATCCTTGGGCAAGAAATTGCTGTTCGTGTTGATCACTACACTAGGCATATCTACCTCATTTATATTGTATTGTAAACATTTTGAAAACTCATTAGGCTATTATTGGCTTGCTGCAGCATAAATAGAAATAAACAGCATCAGTTTTCTTTTCATACAATTTGGAGACACAATAGCGATGCAAAAAGTATAATACATCCATTAGAACACCCCTGTAGAAATATAACGCAAAATATTTCCATATCAAAGATGAAATGAACTGATTCCAATGTGTTTCAAGGGAGGGTCGTGACAAAGATTTGGCTCACTTGGCTTGAGGACATTGAGCAGCCCCGCGAGTAGACCAGCAAGTTGTGGATTGTCTTCCTTTGAAATGGTGAAGACAGATCCCAAAACAGCCAGACCATCACCGTACAGAATGGCTTTGGAGGGCGTCTCATACCTCTCCCTGAAGTGTACCAAGTGAACCTCACACGGGTAGCTGTACAAGAGAGGGGGAAGGGAGGCAGTTATATCATGAGCAGGTTATTATACATATTGGTTACTATATACATTGGTTGGTTACTATATACATTGGTTACTATAAACATTGGTTCCATGTGTTTATTTGGACATTACAGGAAGACATATAGACTAAGAGTTATTTATTCAGGTTCTATGACTGTATTACTTTTTAGATATTAGAGGGAGACAGTTGAACCATGAACACGCTACCCCTGCCTTCTGCTGTGCTGTGGGAAATCGATGTACAGTCGCATTCCAAAATTTGTATCCAGGCCTTGTTGAAGTTTCGAATCATTTGACATACAAGTGAACCAATTACACGCTTATCCTGTTTCACATTTGCTTGAGCTCGCTTGATACTCGATCAGGCTATTCAAAGCAAGCCAGGATAGCCTACATACTTTGGATACATATTTTAGATTGCGAGTGTACAAATATCGTGTTTGGTTTGAGAATATGCCTAAAAAATTATACTTTTGACGGTACACAGAGGGTAAAAATAACTCTCTTGATCCGAGACACAACGTAAATCTTTATCATCCTCGCCTACCACTCACTCCTCCCGAATCACTTTAGTTGGTAGAGATTCATACTGTGTATCTGATCAGGACGGAATTTTTGACCCCCCAATGTAGATGCGGACATAATTATGAACCAGACACACCTGAAATGGGGTTCCTCATTGAGCATAGGGTATAATTGTGTGTAGAGGCGACGCGTCTTATTCTATGCTTGATAAAGGGGGCCCCATTTAAAGTGTGTCTGTTTCATGTTTCCGCAACGTATACCTGTGACTGTTGATGTGGTGTTCGGAGCCGTCATTGTCGTCGATGCCCCAGTGGAAGTGAAGCTGCATGAACTTGTAGGCACTCGCCAGACCTCCACCAGTTACGTAGGGAGTGTTCGTCATTTGGAAGGTCAGTTTAACTGCCCAAGTGTCAGAAATATATCAAAGGGAGTTAGTGCAGTGGTGGTAAATCTGGAGAAATTGATTCTTCCAAACTACTCCAAACAACAGGCCACTATTTATTTATGTTAATCTAAATATTCCATTTTATAACCTTCCTTCAAGAGGCTTGTGTTGTGTGTCGCTTTTTTGTTTAGTCATGGATTAATGATAAGTTCTTCAAAATTTTAGGTAAATTTTCCCTTGCTGTACTGTATTAATATAAAAAATCAGAGGTAAAGCTATCCCTTACTGTTGCTGTATCGATAAGAAAACAAGTATCCCTAAAAGTGTAAGGGGAATTCAAATAGTTACTTACCCGAGTGTCCAACATTCTCGACGGTGATGCTGTCTGGCAACTCATTGTAGTGGTGGAAGACGAAAGGTTCCATGGTATCATCCTGTTGCATCTCATTCTCTTTTAAGTCGATAGGAGACTGACTTTGTCCCCCACACGAAGGATATATCATGGACCAGTGGTCAGGTCCTGGAGAAGGGGAAGGGAAGGGAAGGGGAAAGGGAAGGGGAAGGGGAAGGGAAAGGGGGACACCGACATGAGAAGGAGGGACACTGTACGAGGAAGTCCTATTAAATTGTTGTCCTGTATATTATCATCTAGTATATTGCCATCTGCTGTAGTATACGGTATTATAATCTAGTATAATTTAACCTTCATCAATCATTGCTCATTACTTACCGTTCTCGCCTTCATAACTCCATTCAGGCACATGGGGCTTCTCTTCTCCTTCAGGTACATGGGGCTTCTCTTCTCCTGCAGGTACATGGGGCTCCTCTTCTCCTGCAGGTACATTGGGCTTCTCTTCTCCTGCAGGTACATGGGGCTCCTCTTCTCCTTCAGCCGCTTCTGCCACTCCCTCATCAGGAACTAATTAGAGGAACACGTCAAAAGAATAATACACTTTTATTTATGTCTTTATGGTAGGTCTGGTTCACTGTCATATTTACTTTAACGAAAAAATAAATAAATAAATAAATAAATAGATAAATATATAGATAAATAAATAAATAAATAATAGGTAAATAAATAAAAAAATAAATAGATAAGTAAATAAATAAATAAACAAACAATTAAATTGATAAATAAAATAAAAAATAAAAGTAGTTAAAAAGGCCAGATTCGCCAATGTTTTTGTGTAGAGTATTTTCCTTGTTTCTTTAAATTTGACTTAGTAAAATATTATTTTTGTGTGGTTAACCTCTGACTACCTAAATATTTCACTGCAGTTTTACATATGCAACTTTTCTTATTATTTAGTATATTTTTAGGGGGTCGTACAGTGTTGGTAAATCTGAAGCAACTGATTCCTCCAAACTCTTCCAAGCAACAGGACACCATTATATTTTTGTTACTGTGAGCCTGTTTCCTAGCATACTTTGGAGGAATCAAGACACTCTAATGTACCAAAAGTATATTAGCCTTTTAAGGGACCCTGTGATGTAGTCAGAATATTGGAGGTAAATGTGTCCTTCAAATATTGCCACGAAACACCATATATATAGACAGAGCTTGTTTCGTGGCATAGTCAGGAGGAATCAGAAGCCTCCTATTCTCATTCATGATCACAGGGTCCTTAAGGGGATATATAGCACATTGTTTTGGGTGGTAAATCTGCAGCAAATGATTCCTCCAAACTATTTTAAGCAACAGCTAGGATACCATTATTTCTCTTCATCTGGGTCTGTTTCCTGGCATACTTTGGAGGAATCAAGGCACTCCAATCTTTCAAAAGTATACCATCGATCCCCTTAAGGTGGTAATTC
The DNA here is from genome assembly GCA_033782935.1 of Petrolisthes cinctipes. Lineage (NCBI taxonomy): Eukaryota > Metazoa > Arthropoda > Malacostraca > Decapoda > Porcellanidae > Petrolisthes > Petrolisthes cinctipes. The sequence continues at coordinate 63,758 of JAWQEG010002976.1, read as the reverse complement.
ACTTTTGGTACATTGGAATGCCTTAATTCCTCCAAAGTATGCTAGGAAACAGCAGGACCAGAGGAGCAAAAATAATGGTGTTCTGTTGCTTGGAATAGTTTGGAGGATTCAGTTGCTGCTCCAGATTTACCAACACAAAACTTCCCCCTTAATTAAAACTACTTGACCAACACACTCCTGGTTGTCTGCTCTGAAACACAAGACAAGAAAAGAGAAAAGAGTATTTAGTCAACAAGCCTTAATTGTCCTCCTTCCCTTACGTCCTTCGTGTGTCACCAAAATAATGTGGAACTCTGCTGAAATATAAACGAATGTGAGTATGTTCAGTCGTGGACATAAGTTTCAATAGTATACCCATGACATTCAACACCCAAATAAAAAAAATCCTGTGAAAAAAAAAAAAAATCCTGTGAACTAAAAAAAAAAAAAAAAAAAATCCTGTGAACTAAAAAAAAAAAATTCATATGGTTGAGAAAAAAAAAATAGATAGAAAAAATGAGCATCACTGAAGTATATATATAAAAAATAAAAATGAGACAAGCTTATCATTCACACACGACACAATGTATTCTAATCTAGAGTTCATTATTTTCAAACCCGAGGAGTCGAAATAAAATAAAATATATATATCGTCGAGTTTCCTTCCTTCCCCGAACAGAGAAAGCAGAAAAAATAATTATCATAACAGTAATAAAAAATTTTGAACTGCAACGTAATAATACAAGATCGATGATGATAATAATTATGAATATACTTAATTAATGCATGTAACTTTTTTCTTTATCAATAACAAATGAGTTACTTGGTGCCGTCATAACCGCGACCATAAAATGAGGGTAAATAAACAGGTTAGAATTTGATAGTGATGATGGTGATGGTGATAGTGATGATGGTGATGGTGATAGTGATGATGATGGTGGTGATAGTGATGATGATGGTGGTGATAGTGATGGTGATGGTGGTGATAGTAATAATAATAATAATGATGATTGTGGTGATGGTGATGGTGATGGTGATAGTGATAGTGATGGTGGTAATAATAATAATGATGGTGGTGATAGTGGTGGTGATGGTGATAATAGTAATGATGATGATGGTGATAGTGGTCGTGATGGTGATAGTGATGGTGATAGTAATAATAATAATGATGATGGTGGTGGTAGTAATGGTGATGGTGATAGTGATGGTGATAGTAATAATAATAATGATAATGATGATGGTGATGCAGAAGATGATGATGATGGTGATGATAGGGGCGATAATGATAACTACAACCACCACCATGAACACACACACACACACACACACACACACACACACACACACACACCTCCACCAACACACACACACACACACACACACACACACCAACATTAACCCACAACACCCAATATCGATCAAGCAAATAATGTATGTTTTTTATTATTATCATTATTATTATTATTATTATTATTATTATTATTATTATTATTATTATTATTATTATTAAGAAAAATCCCCAATTATTAACATTAAGGTGATTTGTTTCCTGGGATATTTTAGAGGAATTATAGAAAAAAATAAAAAATAGATAAAAGCCCTTCAATTTACCCACCACCACCACCACCACAACCTTAAAAAAAAAAAAAAAAAAAATGAGGTTCTTCCCTTAATGTTACAACAACAAAATAATAATATCATACAAAACAAGAAAGAGCTTACCTGAAGAATTGAGTGTAGAGGAGAGATATAAGCCACAAGCAGACTATACATATTATTATAACTAGAAGGGGAAGTCACTCATATAATATTATAGACGGGTCAGCATAATATATATCACACACCACCATCTTATATATCTCTCTCTGTCTGTCTCTCTGTCTGTCTGTCTCTCTCTCTCTCTCTCTCTCTCTCTCTCTCTCTCTCTCTCTCTCTCTCTCTCTCTCTGTGTGGGTGTGTGTGTGTGTGTGTCCCTCTCTCTCTCTCTCTCTCTCTCTCTCTCTCTCTCTCTCTCTCTCTCTCTCTCTCTCTCTCTCTGTGTGTGTGTGTGTGTGTGTGTGTGTGTGTGTCTCTCTCTCTCTCTCTCTCTCTCTCTCTCTCTCTCTCTCTCTCTCTCTCTCTCTCTCTCTCTCTCTCTCTCTCTCTCTCTCTCTCTCTCTCTCTCGTGGCAGGCAGAGATGTGGGAAAAGAGGGATGATTAAGTTGAGTATAAATGCAGGTATCCCACAAGCACATGAATTTTTTTTTTTTTTTTCCTCCCTCATTCTCCTCGTCACCCAAATTGTGTCTCTGTCCTTATAATAATTTGTATACAGAACACCTCAGATTATAATTATAGTGAATAGTGAACAGAGGATGAAATTAGGATATCCACGAATAAATACCAAGATTAATTTACAGGAGTATAGATAATTATGAAGATGAATGAACATACATAATTATTATATAGAGAAAGAAAAATATTGTTCAGTAATCAATTAACTTTAGTAAGAAAATCCTCTACAACACATGCACAAGGTGGTTATATAAACAGTTTTAGTAAATCTGGAGCAAATGACCCCTTCAAAAATACCTCAAGCAACACTGGCCACCATTATATTTGTTACTCTGACCCTGTTTCGTGGCCTACTTTGGTGGAATCAAGGCACTCTATTTATGTACAGTTGGACACATGAATGGGTGGTACAGCCCAAGTGAAAGATGGTCAATTTCTCCCAATATCAAGTTCCTTAGTGCCAAATGGGAGACATCAGGGGCAGAAGTCCGTATTGAGGATGGTAATAAAAAGCAAGTACCTGATCATAGACACTCATGGTTACTCAAATGGGACAAGTATCTTTCACCTGGGCTGTACCATTGCACCCATTCATGCATGTGTCCAACTGTACCAAATGTGCATAACCCCTTATTTAATTAATCTTCATAACTTTAATTAATACTTACCCAAGTGTTCCTTTTCCCCCACAAAATGTTTACTATAAGGTTGTCGAGTTTTGGAGCTGTGTTTGTAATGCAGAATCGTGACGTCACTTGGCTGGTCTTTGAGATAGTCTTCGTGATAGTCTTTGTAATGGTCTTTGAGATAGTCATCGTGATAGTCTTTGGGAAGTTGAAGGTCTTTGAGATAGTCATCGTGATAGTCTTTGTAATGGTCTTTGGGATAGTCATCGTGATAGTCTTTGGGAAGTTGAAGGTCTTTGTAATGCTGTTGGTCCTTGGAATAGTCTTTGGGATAGTCTTTGGGATAGTTTGTGGAATGCTGATAGTCCTTGAGATAGTCTTTGTCGTGGCCTTTGGGATGTAGATTCGTGACGTCACCTGGATGGTCTTTGAGATAGTCTTTGTAATGGTCTTTGGGATGGTCTTTGTAATGGTCTTTGGGATAGTCTTTGTAATGGTCTTTGGGATGGTCTTTGGGATGCTGATGCTTATGATGGTCTTTGGAATGGTCTTTGGAATGCTGATAGTCTTTGGGATAGTCCTTTGTAATGGTCTTTGGGATAGTCTTTGTAATGGTCTTTGGGATAGTCTTTGTAATGGTCTTTGGGATAGTCTTTGTAATGATCTTTGGGATAGTCTTTGGGATAGTCTTTGGGATAGTCTTCTTTGTAATGGTCTTTGGGATAGTCTTTGTAATGATCTTTGGGATAGTCTTCGTGATGACGTCTTTTAGGATACAATTGCTGGAGATGGTTTAAGGGACTAGTAGGACTGCTGGTGTGTGTTGGTCCGGTGGGCAGGTGGTCTGGGGAAACACATAATAAAAACAATGTAAGTTAAATACAGTACAGTACATAATACATGAGTGATAGTGAGTACAATGTATATGTTGTATTAGTGATGGTGAATAAAATATAAATGATAATAAGATGGTGAGTAAATTTGAAGATACGTAGTTTGATAGGATTAATGGATTACGTATTAGTTTGATAGGATTAATTAATAAGGCATAACACACTACTTAAGTGAGTAAATATATACAGTAAATATATACAGTACATAGAGTGTATTAACTTGTAGGAATAGACAAGTAACAACACACCTTCATATATAACTAAGGTTATAAATAACCTAAAAAAAATTAAGGTTTAAATAACCTTATTATTAAGCTTACTAGAGAGAGAGAGAGAGAGAGAGAGAGAGAGAGAGAGAGAGAGAGAGAGAGAGAGAGAGAGAGAGAGAGAGAGAGAGAGAGAGAGAGAGAGAGAGAGAGAGAGAGAGAGAGAGGAAAACAAAAATATTATTATAAGCTTACTTTTATCCTTGAAGTCAGACCCATGGTGGAGTTCTGTCGAGCACACGATCAATACTGATGCTGCTGTGAGAGTGATGATGTAGGTGAGGGTGTACGGTGCCATCATGTGAGGTTCTGTGGTGTGCAGGAAACGAAGGGATGGGGGTTAGCATTATCAAGTGGAAGGGATGGGGGGAAGGGAAGGGGGTAGTTGTTATGGGGGGAAGGGAAGGGGGTAGTTGTTATGGGGGGAAGGGATGGGGGTTGTTGTTATGGGGGGAAGGGAAGGGGGTTGTTTTTGTTATGAAGAGATCGATGGGAAGGGGGTTGTTGATATAAAGTGGAAGGATTAAGGGAAGGGGGCTGTTGACATGAAAGGAAGGGGAGGGGGTTGTTGTTTTTTTGTTATGGAGTGGAGGGGGTCGTTGTTACACCTGTCTTCGTGGGGGTAATAGACTGTGGGGAAATATATGCCAGATACCTAACCAAATTTGTTCAGCTAATAACACGAGTGAACATTATATTTTGACATTTTTTAGTTTCATATCCCATTAAAAAACAAAATACACACATACACACAAATAAATACACTGTGTATGGATGGACATAAAACAGAGAATCAAACTTTAGAGAAGATTCTATTGTTGGTGAACTGGAAGGTCTTTGATTCCTGCAAAATATACCACGAAACAGATTGCCCATTAGTCCCACTGAGGGGGTTTGTTTTCTGGTATAATTAGAAGGAATCAGTAGCCTTCCAATTTACCAAAAACGAGAATCTCCCCTTCATAATATACTTAGTTTGTCTCCAGTGGTTAGTTTTCTCATGCGTTATAATGTTGTTTGATTGATTGATATTAGGTGCCGTATCAGCGAGGTCATATAGCGCCAGGAGAAGGTGATAGAGAGGTGAGACATCAAGCAAGAAGTTGAAGAAATACACTTATATATTTCCCATTGCCAGAAAATACAATAATATCATCTTTCCTATTGCCAGAAAATACCTTTATATATTTTTATTCGTATTTATATTAGCATTTCTCTCCTATTCATATATCTCTCTATAATTATTGGCATCCACTGCCGAACAAACATTTGTATTCCACCAGGCTGTACATTTTAAATCACACAATGGTTGGTGAATTTTAGGTATAACATGAAACACAAGTGTGAGCTGCATCAAGTGTTTGTTGTCCCTGATTGTACTGGCAACACTTGAGGGGGATAAAGGGAGGAGCTACTGTAAACCTTTAAGGGGGATGTTTTGTGTTGGTAAATCTGGAGCAACTGAATCCTCCAAACTATTTCAAGCAACAGAACACCATTATTTTTGCTCTTCTGGTCCTGTTTCCTAGCATACTTTGGAAGAATGAAGGCACTCCAATGTACCAAAAAAGAATTACCACCTTAAGGGTGAGATACAGTGTTGGTAAATCTGAAAACAAATGATTCCTCCAAACTATTCCAAGCAACAGGCCACTATTATTTTTGTTAACTTGGTACTGTTTCCTGGCAGACTTTGGTGGAATCAAGGGACTCCAATGTATCTGAAGTGTATCCTCCCCTTAAGGGACCCTATGATATAGTCAGAAATTGGAGATAAATGAGTCCTTCAAATATTGCCACGAAACACATACACCTATATGGAAGGAGCTTGTTTCGTGACATAGTTTGGAAGAATCAGAAGCCTCAAATTTTCAGACACGGTCACAGGGTCCTTAAGGGGAGATTTTGTTGTTGTTGGAAAAGTGGAAGGTTTCTGATTCCTCCAAACTTTGCCATGAAACAGATCCCCTATTAGTATCATCGAGGACGTCTGTTTTCTGGCAAAGTTTGGAGGAATCAGCAGCCTTCCTTCCGATTCACCAACAAGAGAATCTCCCCTTTTAAACTTACATGCAGGTTGAACATTCCTCCATTTTTATATACTAAACTTTTGATAAATCTGGAGTAAATTATTCCTCCAAACTATTCCAAGCAACAGAACACCATTCTTTTTGTTCCTCTGGTCCTGTTTCCTGGCATACTGTGGAGGAATCAAGGCGCTGTAATGTACCAAAAGTAAACTCTCCCCTTAATCCTCTCAGTACAAAGAACATCCATTTGAGTCTAGTATTTTACTTTTTGTTAACACCCCAGAGACTCGGGACTGCTCGGCCAAACAGTTTGGGGAACTACAACAACAACAACAACAACAACAATAACAACTACAACAGCAACAAAAACAACAACAACAATAACAACTACAACAGCAACAACAAAAACAACAACAACAACAACCGTGCGTCTCGTAATAATTAAGGACCCTGTGATCGTCTATGAGGCTTCTGATTCCTCCTGACCATGCCACGAAACACGCTCCTTCCATATAGGTGGTATTTCGTGGCAATATTTAATTGAAGGACTCATTTACCTCCAATTTCCTGAGTTCATCACAGGGTCCCTTAAAGTATAAGTACAAATTAAGGTCGTCTATTTCCTGGCATAGTTTGGAGAAATCTCAGACCTTCCAATTCACCAATAAGAGAATTTCCCAGTGTGGCACCTGCTGGCATCTACTATACACCACAAGAGTCCTACAGATCACACTAGCCGCTGCTTGGCTAATATTAGTGTACCTCTGATCCTGTACATGGTGTGTGCCCTCCAGGATCACGAGCAACTACGATACAGGCACTCTGGTCTGTGATTGGTCAATATTATGTAACCTCTGATCCTGCTCATCATGTGTGCCCTCCAGGATCAAGAGCGACTATAACTCAGACATGCTGGCCTGTGATCGGTCAATATTATGTAACCTCTGATCCATGTGCTGCTCTCCAGGATCACGAGCGATTTTACTCAGACATGCTGGCCTGTGACTGGCCAATATTATATCTCTTTGATCTGTATGTCCCTATATATATCGCGCTGTTTTTGTGAATAAACCAGTAGATTAGTCACCAAACAGTCTTTCCTTCCTTTCCTCTCTCCTTACAAAGAAATAGACTGAAAAGAAAAGAGAAATATTATGACTTACTAAAGAGAATCTGACAATTAAGAGAATCAAGGAAAGGAACAGACTGACTGTAACTGCCTCGCTACATCCGTAAGGACTTTAATATTATCCTTATTTGTCAGAATAACATATTTAATTTCTGATGAATAATAGAATAAATGATCTCAATATTTATACAAGCGAAATACGAAAGTTGATTTATTCAATAGAGTCTGGGTACAGCTTGTGATAATGGTAACCAACTCAACCCAGTACACTTGTGGTTATATTTAGCCTCCTTTCATGTCAGAGTGCAATCCATATCAAACAATTGTTGCTCAGCAGGTGGGTTACAGTGTGTTTGGATACGGGCCCCGACACTGCTTTATCACATGTTGGCATTAGTAGTGCCGATATCACATTAAAACTAAACTTTACAGTATTTTCTTGAGAGCGGATGTATACAGCTTGCATGTTTCTGACCGTGCATGTGGCGTGTGTGCATGTGCATCTGTTCATGTACGGACTTATAAGTTACACGTATGTAAGTGCGCACATGTAAGTTTAGTTAAGATAATGTAGATATTTGTACACACACACACCACACACACACACCGAATTGTACCACCTTCGTGACTGACACACTTGTTGAATAAATGTTGTTGAATATTGTATACAGATTTTCCACGTGTTAGCAACTGACTACATGTAAGGAGGCTATACCTGGTGCATTGACCCTCTATGTACACTTGCGACCCAAAATATGTATCCAGGCTTCCTTTGAATATCCTGATCGAGTATTAACCGAGCTCAAGCAAATATGAAACAGGATAACCGTTGTAATTGGTTCACTAGTATGTCAAATGATTCTCGAAACTTCAACAAGGCCTGGATACAAATTTTGGATTGCGAGTGTACTGTACAGTATATACATACCAGCAGGTTTGGGGAGCAGGGAGGGACGAAGTAGAAAATAACCAAATGGGAGAGTGATTGGTTGATCTGAGGATGAAAGAAATACCACCCAAGGACCTGAACACACTGTAGGACAAGGGAGAGGCTGTAAGAGAGTTGGGACATCAAGCACGACGAAGGAAATAACAGGAAAGGAAGGACGAGGGAGTGGTTGTAATGTAAACGAAGTGGGACATCAAGCCCGAAGGAAATAGCAGGAAAGGAAGGACCATTGAAGTAAAGGTGGCAACTGAGTGAGATAGTCAGTTCTTGGGTGAATGATAGAGTAAATAGTTCCAGAGTTAGGTGTGTTGGGTTATTGGTTTAAGGGACCCTGTGATGTAGTCAGAAAATTGGAGATAAATGAGTCCTTCAAATATTGCCACGAAACACCACCTATAGGGAAGGAGCTTGTTTCGTGGCATGGTCAGGAGGAATCAGAAGCCACCAGTTTTCATATACGATCACAGGGGCCTTAAGGGGAGATGCTTTTATTGGTGAATTGGAAGGTCTCTAATTCCTCTAAACTATGCCACGAAACAGATCTCCTATTAGTATCACTGAGAGCGTCTGTTTTCTATCATAGTTAGGAGGAATTAGTAGCCTTCCAATTAAAAAAAAAAAAACACACACAGTAAAATATAAATATATATATATCCCTTTGCCTTGGATATAAACTCACACCAGAAATAAACACAGAATATAACACACACAATTCGATACGAGACTAAAGAATGAGTAAGGGATGACCAAGAGATTTTATTGAGTTAGGTGCGACACATTGAATTACTGTATATCCCTATTTATCAACAACACGAACTAGGATCATGTATGTATGTATGTATGTATGTTTGTTGGCTGACTGATTTATTGACAATCACAAACCACAATTATGAGGTTGAACAAATCTAATATTCTGTAACCCTCAGAGGCCATGTATGTCCTGCCTGTGTTTTGTCCCTCCAAGGTGTTATATTATACTCACCGAAACAAACTGTTGCCAATACTAATAAGAGATGTCCACAGCCTTTTGTCCACTGTGTTTTGTCCCTCCAAGGTGTTATATTATACTCACAGAAACAAACTGTGGCCAATACTAATAAGAGATGTCCACTGCCTTTTGTCCACTGTGTTTTGTCCCTCCAAGATGTTATATTATACTCACAGAAACAAACTGTGGCCAATACTAATAAGAGATGTCCACTGCCTTGACCACTCCAGCTGAGATCTAAAGAGTAAAGGCTCTGGGAATAGTAACAATACCCAGCTAATATATACCAACAACCACCTTCATGGCTACAGTATTCTCATTGAAGGTGACTCAGATTTGCAGGTGTACTTAGCTACTGCATGTGCAACTAGCAGTAATTAGATCATTTATATAATTAAGATAATGAAACACTTTTATCACTTATATTATAATTATGTTCAGACACTATAAACAGACGATATTAAAGTACATAATTACTCTACTAATGATTCTCACTGATACCTAAAATATAATTAACCAATATACAGTAATTATACTATTGGCTGTTATCTATACGTACTGTACCAGCTGCTAATAAGTTAATCTCCACCACAAATATTAGACGGGGGTTTGTTAGTACAGTGTTGATATAGATATGAAGCAAACGGATTCCTCCAAAACTATTCCAAGCAACAGGCCACCATTATTTTTGCTAATCTGGTGGTCCTGTTTCTTGGCATACTTTGGAGGAATCGAGGCACTCTAATGTGTACCAAAAAGTGTAAGGCCATGTTCTTTGGCTTTGTTTGGATTTTTCAACTTGGAAAAATTTACCCCTTAATGCACTGGACTACCCCTTAATTCATTTTACATCCAATCCAATCACCAATAATGATTTAAAACATTATAATATAAGTGATAAATGAGATTTGTACATACATACTGTACATACATATACCTGGCAGGCTTTCATCTCCACGCTGGAGGTAGCCCCGTCACTTCGTACACCCTCCCAAACAAAATGCCCAAACATAGAAACCCCCCCCCCCCCACACATATACACTCCACATCTCAACCCCACGATCTCTGTTGGAGGAGGGAGCACCCCCACCGCACAACCGCATCTCCTTGTGGGACTACAAGGGGTACAGCTATGTTTGCATCCATAGCAAGGCCCGACAGCAAAAGCTGGCTTACCCCTGCCACTTCACTACAGGGCAAACTCCCCCTCCAGCATTCAGCCAGCCATGGGCCACACTCAATGCAGGCCCCTCCTCCAAGGACCGTAAAGCCGCGTCCACTCTTCAAGCATTCACAACCTTCCTCCAGGCGTTTCTGTCACGCGCAATCACTTTAACTTTCTCCACAGGTATACCTCTTCCACCCAGAGCTCCTTTCACAGTGTCCATCCATCTCTTCTGTGGCCTTCCTCTCCTCCTTACACCTCCCACATTTGAGCCCCCTATCCTCTTTACCATTCTATTCTCCTCCATTCTCTCCACATGTCCAAATCATCTTAACACACTCTGCTCTGCGCGGCCTGCTAACTCTCTCACAACACCTGCTGTCCTTCTCCTCACTTCCTCATTCCTGACTCTGTCCATTCGAGTCACAACGACATCTAATCTCTACTACACTCAACCTCCTCTTCTCACTTTCTCCCATATTCCATGTTTCCGATCCATACAGTGCAGTAGGCACTGCCACGGTCGAACTACCTAGACCGTGGGCACTGCCATGCCTTCGTAAAACTTCCTCTTTACATCCATTCTAAGTGACCAACAGCCAAACATCCTACTACCATTCATGAGATTTGTGCTTGACTGTATTCATTTGTTATTGTTAAGAGAGTGTAGTAGTAGCCCCTCAGGTATTGGCAGATTTGGAGCAATTACTTCCTCCAAACTATTTCAAGCAACGGAATACCATTATAATTATTCATTGATCTTGTTTCTTAACATATTTTGGAGGAATTAAGACACTCCAATGTTCCAAGAGGCCTTGTGGGTAATTACGTCATCTGGGTACACACAGACGCAGTGTTGCCAGGTGCTGGGAAATTTATCTGTTTTCGGACATTTTGAAGTTCACACAGGAAAATTACATAAAAATTATTCAAGGGTAAACAAGCAAATTTTTTACTAGACGAAATACCAAAAAGACCGTCAATTTTCAAGAGTAAACAAGGAATTATTGAGGTAAAAAGGAAAATTCTGATGTTTAAAGTTGAAGAAATTTTGTCAAGCAGATCTGGTAACACTGCACAGAGGGTCGGACTCAGAGCAACACTACAGCTGCTAAAACCTGAAATAATATAGCTAAAATGGCCTCTAAAATAGCTAAACCATCTCTGTTGAGGACCGTAGCAGTAAGTATGATGGAATATGAGTAAAGGGAGCCTGTGTTAGGTTAAATATAGCGGAAAAGAAGGTTAAATATGGCGGAAAATTAGTTGAAATACGATAACCTTTGGACCGGTTAATGGGGTCGGTGGTAAACAATACGCAATCCATCAGCTGATTACAAACTCATTTTTATATTATTTATGATTTTAACTACTATTGATTTATCTCCTGTATGAATTTATCGGGGGACTTGTAGTTGGTCGTAATGTAAGATAAAGAAAATATATGTATATCGATAAATACATGTAGAGGAGTTTTTTCGTGACCTATTTTCATGGTGTGGATTCTATATATTGTTTTTAATTAACACGTTACAATTATAGACAGTTGGACTAACCGGTATACCACCGGTAGTATTTTTAGTATTTATTGAAAGAATTACAGTTATCGCAGTGTTGCCAGATCCGGCTACATTAGGTCCCAGTATTATGCCCCGGTCATTTCCTGTACTTTACCACGGTTATTTCCCGGTAGTTTGCACAGGTTAGGTCCCGGTAGTCTGATGCAGTCTAGGTTAGGTTAGGTCAGGCTAATTTCAAAATGCCCTATCTTGGAAATGGGGCATTTGCGGAGGAAATGCCATAGAAGAAAATAGTTTTAGAATGGTCTAAATAAGTGGGTAGTGAAGGTAGAAAAACTACGCAATAACGATAATTCTTTCAATATTTACCGGTGTTTTTCTCGGAGATGCCCCGTTTTACAAACATACCGTAATTTGGAAATTAGTCTGGCCTAACCTAGACTACAGCAGACTAATGGGACCTAACCTTGGCAAACTACTGGGACCTAACCTGGGCAAACTACCAGGATATAAACGGTGTAAACTATCATAAAGTGACCGGGGCAAATTCCTGGGACCTAGCCGGATGTGGTAGCACTGCACGGCCCTAGCCAAGAACAGAGTACGGTAAATATTGAATGAATTACCGTTATTGCGTAAGGTTTTTCTACCTTCATTACCCACTTATTTAGACCATTCTAAGACTATTTTCTTCTATGGCATTTCCTCTGCAAATGCCCCATTTCCAAAATAGGGCATATTCAAATGGGGCACTTTGAAATTAGCCTGACCTTACCTGACCTGACCTGACCTAACCTAACCTAACCTAGACCGCATCAGACTACCGGGACCTAACCTGGGCAGACTACCGGAACCTAACCTGGGCAAACTACCCGGAAATAATCGTGATAAAGTACAATAAATGACTTGGGCAAAATACTGGGACTCAGCCGGATCTGGCAACACTGCTGCAAAACGGTAATTCTTTCAATAAATACCCAGAGTACTTCTCTACTAATACCGTATTTTTTAATATGTACATCTTTATCGTGAAATTTAAGTTCCATTTCACTCGTTGTACAGTACCATGTGATCATATTTTTGTTATATTACTGGTGAAATTTATCGGTATAGATTAATTTTGCCGACTATGGAAGTAGGTAGACAGTATTAGTTAACTCGATTCTATTAAAGATGAAGTCGTCATGAGGGACAGGAAATTTACAATTTCCAAAATATATAGCATATGTGGGGGAGTACAAAAGGTTTTTATGAAGAACAGGTGGTCAGGTTCGGTTAAGTTAGGTCAAGTTTGGTTAGGGTAGGTTGAGTTAGGTTAGGTTAGGTTAGGCCTGGTTAAAGGTTCTTTCCTCACAAGGCAAATGTACATTACTGTATATGTATGGTGTGTGTGGTTTTAATATTATTTGATGTGTATGGTGTGTGTGCCTGAAATTATGTGATGTGTAATTATGTGTATGGTGTTTGTGCCTGTAATTATGTGATGTGTATGGTGTTTGTGCCTATAATTATGTGATGTATATTTCTCCTGTACTTTCCCTCCCCCCTCATGCCCAGCCATTTGTATAATATTGGAGATTTAAGTGTTTGAGGAAGGTAAAATTGATGTTATAATAGTGATGTGTACTTGATGATGCTAATGCAGTTGGTATAGTCTTGGGAAAAAAAAATAAGAGCTTACTGAGCCATTATGGGTACTGTACTAATATTGCTCTCTTAATTTCCAGCAACGAAATTATGCAGCACAGGCAGCAGCAGCACCATCACAGCCTTCATCCTACACCCTGGCCAAGCATGAACCAAAAGTGACTACATTACCTTCCGGGGCTGTTGTGGCTTCGCTGGAAAACAACTCTCCAGTGTCACGTGTTGGACTCTTGTTTAAGTAAGTTTTCCTGTTAACTTTGTGTAATAATTATAATAATACCAGCATTGTATGATAATAATATTACTGTATTGATATTGTATGTGTTTTTATTTGTTGTATTGTAATACATTGAGGTGGTTTGGACATGTAGAGAGAATGCAAGGTGAGGAATTTGTAAAGAAGGTCTATGGAAGTGAAGTTGTGGGACCTGGTGTGAGAGGCAGATCTCCGGTTAGATGGCAGAACAGAGTGGAAGAGTATGTAAAGAAGACTAAATGTGAGGGGCAGAGTAGGCCTGGACCAAGTAAGGAGGGAGTGTTGGAACAGGGAGAACTGGAGACAGTTCTGCTGTGGCCATCCCCTTGGGGGGAGTTCCCGGAGGGAATGAGGCGTCAGAGCTATAGATAGATAGATAGTTTATTTTGTTTATGGTTTATTAAAATTGAAGAGTTTAAAATTTATTACCACAATTTTCCAGAGCTGGATCTCGTTATGAATCTGCCAAGAACCTTGGAGCGTCCCACATGCTGCGGTCAGCTGTTGGATTGGCTACCGATAACATGTCCTCATTTGCCATCATCCGCACCATCCAACAAGGAGGAGGTTCTCTTTCTACTGAGTCTGGCAGGGAGCATATCCTCTACTCTCTTGATTTCAATCGTGATAATCTGTGAGTTGTGTGTCCAGTAGTAGCATGTTTTTATGAATGAATCTGGAGGCCTGCAGGTTGAGTTCTTTATTCCTCAGATCACAATCCTCTTAGAGTGAGAACAGGGGGAGGATTAATGTGATGTGATGAAACAGATTATCACCTACAGATGTTGTACTACTCCATTCAGTTACTTTGTATTAATTTAGGCTTCATGCAGTATATTAAATATATAGAGGTAGTTTGTATTAAGGTGAAATTGCTCTGACCAGAAATCAATTCAAGGCCAGCATTTGTTAAATGTTTCAGTTCCTGGGTGGGGTAAGGTGCTTTTTTTATGTTCCATTATTATTGGGAGCTGATGAAGAGGTTTTAGTATATCTTATTGTTTTTCTATATTGTGATAGAGATGCTGGACTGGAGGTTCTATCTAGTGTGGGAACTCAGCCAACATTCAAACCATGGGAGGTGAATGACAACCTACAGCGCATTAAGACTGATTTGGCATTGCGTGACCCTTCCACCATCACCCTGGAGCTCCTGCATTCCGCTGCTTTCCGTAACACTGGCCTTGGCAATTCTCTGTTTGTCCCACCTCACCATCTTGGAAAGATTTCCTCTGATATGGTGAGTGTGCATATTATAAAGTAAACCCTTATTAGTCAATATTTTATACATAAATTTTCATAGGCTAAATCACTTACACAGCATATTTTTATTATTAAACAGAATAGGCTATGTTGACTTCACTAATATGTTAAATCTCTGGTAAAGTGTTTATTATTTTTACTTTACCAGTTGAAGAATTTTGTGGCATCTACCCACCTTGCTGGTCGCATGGCAGTGGTTGGCTTGGGTGTGGATCACGATGCTCTTGTCAAGTACGCCAGCAGTCTTGTAGAGGCTGGAGGTGAAGGTGTGGCTGGACCTGCAGCTTATGGTAGTGGTGAATTGCGCCTAGAGACAGGAGCTGCTGTAACACTAGTTGCTGTTGCTGGCGCGAGTGCTGGGTAAGTTGTTGTTAGCCTTTAGTTTTATTATCATTTGTAAATCAGTTTTCATTATGTATGAGTTCAGTTTTCATCTTGTAAAATTTGATTAACTTAATGTCTCGTTTTCTCTTTTTTACAGTCTTGGTAGTACAGAATCAGTGGCTCTAGCAGTGGCTCAACAGATCCTGGGTGTTGGACCAGGTACCAAATATGGCAGTAATGCTAGTAGTGTGCTTGCCAAGGCAGTGGCTTCATCAGGAGGACTTGGTGCTGCATCTTCTATCAACATAAATTACAGTGATGCTGGACTTTTTGGTTACTTTGTAATGGCCGACTCTGCATCAGTTGAAAAGGTACCATAAAATTATACTGTATATAGAATTGTTTGGTTTTACTGCAGCAATCATGCACTGTTTTCACACTATTATGACCGCTCTGATATTGAATATTTAACAGCTTGAATAATGGTTTTGTTGCTAAATTTTCTTGATCAAAATGGTGTTCTGCACTTATATTTTATTTACTGTTGTTCCTTAAAAGGCCACTAAAGTACAGTATTATATTTTGAATTATATCTATGGTTGTGGTTAAATTTAAGAATTTCTTCTGAATGCTCATGCACACTTATTCATGTTGGCATTGATTTTTTAGCATTGTTTGAAAAAAAAAAAAAATTGGATGGGTTTATTTGAGGTATGTATAAAATCATGAGTAGGGGATGAACATTTCAAATTCCTTTGAAGGTGGTGCGTGGTGTCCATGGTGTTGTCAAGAATCTGAAGGTGACTGATGCAGATGTGAAGCAGGCCAAAAAGAGGGTCAAGGCAGCCATCCTCATGGCATCAGAATCAGGAGGTTAGTTTAATTTAAAAATAACTGAAATTTCTTTATCTTCAGAATGAGTGCTTGTTTGTTGGCATTCATGGCTGGTCTTGCTAAATTAGTAGGTTGCGAAGAAAAAGCAAAGTGAAGGGAAGTTTTCCTTCGATGTAAGTACTTGTGGGGAGGAGCTGAGAATTTCATGAACTTGAAAGGGGGAGTGAATATAAGATTAATCCATTTTAATTAACTAAATAGTTCATCCCTTTCTCAGTCTTATCTCATTTTCCCTTTCTGTCCCTGAATAAAGTAGGGTCTTGATAATTACCGGTATGTATGTATAACGCATTCTACTTAAGTTCGAGTAAATAGCTGTGCCATAATAAACTTCTTGATGGTTTGTATTTTGCTGTGTTTCCATATTTCCAAGTTCCTAAATTAATTTCGATATCTTCTTCTCAGCGGAATTACTTACGGACATGGGGCTACAGGCTCTCCTAACAGGAAAGTTTGTCAGTCCTGCCGAAGCTGCAGCTGCTGTTGATGCTGTAACCCCTGCTTCTGTTGACTCGGTAGGTTGAGTTCATTGTCTGTCTTATTCAACATGGTTACAGAAATTAGCTTCAGTTATGCATGAGTTGTTGAAGTTCCTCAAGTTGTCTGACTGAGCAGCCCGATATGCATGAGTAATATGAACCACATGATTAGGTAACAGTGAACAGGCTAAATATGTAGCTACAAGGTAAATATCGTTGGTTACATAAATTTTTGTCATTTTGGTTCATCAAATTGTGTGAGAGAATTGCTTGGCTTGTATTAAATGTGCAAGTTTGAAGCAATTTTCTGCTGTTGACTCTTTTATGATTATTTGATAGGCCGGGTATATTTTATGGATTATTGTTTGATATAATTATAAGCTCTAATTTATATTTTGTTTTGCCAGGCACTGCAAAAAGTCATGGGAAGCAAGTTGAGCATGAGTGTGGTGGGGAGTGTCAGTGAAGTCCCTTACATTGACCAGTTGTAAAGGTGGATGAATATTGACTGCTATGTTATACTGATATTGGTAAACCCACAGAGTAAGTATTAGTGTATTAAATTTTAAAAAATGTCCCAATTAACGGATAAAAAGGTTATAAACATCATTATTATAAATTATTTCCATTTAGTACGCTTAGGTGTATGAAATTACTTAGTCACTTGTCTTTGATCTGTAGCCAGCTGCAGGTGTTGTAAGTTTAAAGAGTTTGTATGGGAGAAGTTGAACATTGCTGTAAATATTGTGAATGTCCATCTTGCAATACAGATCATTGTATATATAATGTTTCTGAGTTAACCTGACATCAGAGGCTGTAGATATTAAGGTACTGATTATGTTTTATGTAAAATGAATTTAAATCTATTCCTCATGGAAAAATTTTATTTAATGATAACATATGTGTTTATATATCCTATGCAATTATCTGTTGTAACTGATATGATCCCGTATACGTTAGCATCAAATGATCAAAATACCTGTTTCACACTTATTTCATTGCATCACTTCATGTGATGCTTGAACAAACACGCAAACATACACTACTGTTTTATTATAATATCAGGACTTACAGATTGTTGAAGGTGTCATAACTATTGCTCACAATTTAAAGTTTCTTTAGTGAGTGCTATATGAATAGTGTGGAGACGTGTGGCATAGTCACTGTTAGAACAATTCGGTAGCAAGGCGTGGAGAGATATGGTGAACCAATGTTAGGACTTGACGGCAGGGAGACGCTTGGTTATATGCTGGGTGAATACACAAGCCACCACCGTCTCTGCCAGCAGACTTAGCAGGGCCAGCAGGTAGCCCAGGAAGAGCTGGTAGAAGGCTCCCTGCAGGTGTTGTAGTCCCAATACCGTCTGTCCTCCATCCTGCCCACATACACATTACATCAGTCACAGCTGCACCTCCTACTCCTCACCTACTTATAATGTCATCATATGACTGTAAATTTCCAATGCATTCATAATTGATTTGACTTGTAATTTTATACACACAATAACTTTTAGTCAACTTTACACATACTATCATGGACAAAAATATTCCGCCCCGCTCCTGACTGAGAGACTTGATTTGAGCATGTAACACTGTTGATCTCACCACCTCTAGTCCCTCAGTCAAGAGCAGGGCGCAATATTTTTGTCCATGATAGTACAGCCGGCAGCATAAATTCGCGTCCATCTTATGTACTTAATATTGCTAATATGGCCAGATAGTTGCATTCTGAATCAGTTTTTATTACAACAACATACGTAAAATACCATATGAGAACTATATCTGTCATCTCTGCATTAAAATTGTATTACAACATCACTATAGCTAATACATACGCAGGTGGAAATGAAGCGAACTTATGCTGCCGACTGTACATTTAGGACCAGTTTATATATGATGATGTAAATGACTAAACTCCTCAAACACAAAATCTGATATGGTGTACACGATGAGTCACCTGGACAGTACATACTATGCCCAGGAAAATACCTGCTGTTTGGAACTTTCATTATCGAATTCAGAGGACTTGACCAAGACCTCACTAAGGAATGTTTGGATTTCAATGTGCTTTCAGTTATTCATACCCATTTTACAAAGCTCAGAACCAGGCATACTTGAAAAAGAATACCAAGCTATGAAGCATTTCCTTGGGTTTGATCAAGAATACAGCCCATCAAGTAGAGTTGCAGACCTGCGAGTGGATGAGGTGAGGATAAGTGGAGTTTGTTCTGGTGTCCCTGATGCGGACCTTGATGACATCCTCCAGCCAGTAACTCACAAGACCTGATTCTATCAACTGTTGCTTTACTCTCCGAATAGGTACCAGGAATGGGGCGCCCTTCCTGTCTTTCAAACATTAATTGGTTAGTGGTGAACTTACCATGACCGATGATGTATGTTTGTTGGAGATATTAATTTGTGAATAGTATTATAATGACTGCAGGTAGGAAGAGCATCCTATTATAGGAATACACTAAGTTCCCTCATATTCATAATGGTTTGCTGCAGTCATGATGAAAAGACTTTCTATTGTGTTTTATCAAAGATCAAAAGGAAGGGCAGAAAGTAAATTGGAAACCCCCATTATGGTTCATTTCATTTTTCACTACATAAAAAAATAGGACACTAGGGAAGAAGTGGATAGAGTCGGGGAAATGTTTGTGATACAGTTTAAATGTTTCTTTTGGCGTGTGTTTGAATACGGGTAGCGACCCACAATTTGTATCCAGATACATACATGCATAATTTTTATAAACATACACATTTATTTCATCGTACATTATTACATCACAGATTTGGTTCGGATCTTATACACTGTATTGTGGTAACTGTACTTTTGTCCATTCATACTATATTGTGTTCGACCCAGATATGTATGTACCATGACACATGAACCCACCTGAAGCACCAGGAGTAGCCACCAAAGATCGGGTACCTTCTGCTGGGGATGTAGAAGGGCGTATACCCCAAGCTGTCACTATAGCGGGATGCCACAGCAACATCTATGTAGTTCTTCCATGATATGAAAGAATGTCCTCCCTTCAACACCTCTTGCAGTGCCTTGTCCAGGCTGTAGAACTAAAAAAAAGTAGCCAATGAAAAGTACTTTATTTTGTCCATAATGTCTTCAATCCTGTTACTTTTGATGCAATAATAGGATGCAGATGACCCCTTGCATATTGTTCAAGAAACTTAATTATTCATTCACATCTGTGTAGTGAAGTGGTTGTATATTTAGAAAAATTAGGCGATTGTAATACATTTGGAAACTTGAAAGCACTTGCATGAGTATTGAGTAGGTACTGAAGTAGGTTCATGTCCTCACCATCATCTTGCGGTACACTTCCTTCACCACAGGACTTGGACTCCCTAGATAGAAGTGAATGTCTGCCATTGTACGTAGTGTGTCCTCTGAGCTCCACGTCCACCCATCCTGTGCCAATAGCTCTTCATATGTGTTGATGGGTCGTGTCTTACCCGGCACAGTAAGGTGGGAGATGAGGGAGCCCCGGTAAGCAGTGGTTATGATAATACAGAACACCCACCACCATCCCGCCAACATCTGTACACAATAGGCCACAAAGTTATTATGTATCCACTCAAAAATTAGGCTGGGATAGGCATTTATTGCAGTTTTTTCACTCCATGTCTAGTGTTTGTTTATACGTATTCAACTTGAACATACAACAAACAGTAGCTCCAAAGTAACAGCCCTTGTATCTAAGGGTGTGTATGATGATTTAATTCGTAAATAGAAGTGTATTTATCAAACTTCATAACACTCATTATATCCTTCAATCAATGATGTCCTGACCTGTGTTGAGAGATTGGGAGGAGGGTGGAAGGGAATGTTTTGCATGAAGGCTCCAAACCCAAAAAAAAGAGAAGAAGAGAGGTTCTGCCACTTTTCAGAGGACTGGGCACCACTGAAGTAGGCCCACCCCTTCAGCAGCAGCCACAGGATCACACTCCACACCACCAACGTCGCCACAACAGCTCCCCACAGTAGGTCTGACAGTTAAATATGAGCTTATGACATCAGTAAAATATTGATAAGAAGTACGTGTATACTGCAATAATTATGGAATTGGTTTTCCCTGTATAGTTGTTTACTGATTTTCATATAAAAGTGGGAATACAGTGTCAAGAACCAAGTCTCCCATTATGGGTAGGGGCCTGTACCAGATAAAGCTCTGATGACGGCCCACTGCTGTGTCGGGGTTTGGGGCTTAAGGGAGACGATGACGAAGGCCCCCTCGCCGTAGATCCTAGATTGGTCCATGACGGTGAGGCGATCAGGGGTTGGGGTGAGGACCATAGAGAAGTCTCCCTCCTCCCTCGCCAGACTCCCCACGATTCCAGTCCACTGCCCCTCCTCGTCTCTCACCCCCCACTCTTCGTCTGGGGGCTCCACCACCTCGTACCTGTAGCGTTGACAATTTGTTGGTTTAGAGGAAGTTACTGTGCAGCTATCAAACGTGATTGCTTTTGTTTCACAGATATAGATTTATTTTTAATGCTACATGTGTTCGAAGTGGTTCTATCCAGTTTCGGTTTTTCTCTCACTCCACGAATAATGTATTGACCTGCTTTAGGGAAGTACCTGGCTGTCCACCCAGCGAACAGGGTTGTAACCTTCATGGAGTAAGTAAGGAGCAGGGTGAGGTAAGATACAGGTGTACATTCATAAAGTGACTCACGTGAAGTTGAGAGTGTGAGCAATGGCTTGCAACATGCGGAAGTCAAGACAGTCGAGTGGTTGGACGCGTCCCCCAAGCTGGAAGTGTTGAGGACGGCGGTAATCCACATGGGGGAAGTAACTCATAGTGACCACCCGCACCAATCGTCCCTGTAGGTCGCTCAGCCGCTCTAGCACACACACACACACACTGAGGTTAGCATAGGTTTATACCTAATGGCTACATAAAGATCATTAACTGGTCTGCTACCTATACCCAACTACAAAACTGATGATGAGAAAGATAATGACCATCATCGTAAGAACAATAATTTGTATACAGACAGCAATGATATAAACGTTGATACCACAAACGTAGCAGCAAGGACCAACTAAACATTTCAGAACTGGCCTACCTATGAAGACATTACGACCAATGAGAGCAGCCCTAGTGATGTCCCCACGGTAGAGTAGCTTCAACCCAGATCCACCCGTCTCACAATACAGACACCGACGGTACACCACCATCACCCCGTCTGAAAAAGGTGTTATGCAGTATATGGGTATGCTGAGATACAGGTAGCAGCTTTCTGATATATATTCGTGTATTTTTATGTTTTTTTAAATTGAAGTATACACGTTTGAATCTGACTAAGTTAACTTATTTAAAACACCGAATGACTGGTTTCAAATCTTTGTTGAAGTGAAACCAGGATATATTATATTGCCTTGTTATTTAGAGTGAGACTGTACGTGATGTGAGGTTGAAGCAAAATTGGTGGTAAAACGAGTGGAAATAATTTATGAAGGACGGAGAATCAGTATGTGTGTTTCTAATCTGATGCATGCAGATGATAAGGGGTAAGTTGGTGTGTAGGATGAGCAAGGAAAGTACGTGAAGTGAAGAGGTGAGAGTGATCCATCTGGTGAGCAACTAACCATGTGTAGTGGTGGACAAGATGGCGTGGATGTGGAGGAGGTGTCGTGAGTTGCGTAAGGCGTGGTGAATGGTGAGGGGGACATCAACAGGACCCTCCACCACCACCACCACCAGAACACGGGTCTCAGGGTCCAGCCACAAGCCACTCCTCGCCAGGAACCTGTTGAACACGTTTTACAGGTGACTGATACAGATTCTCTCAATGGTGAGCACCTATTGGGATAATGCCAGTACAGATGTTGTCATTACTTTAGGTATTTTGACGTCCTTCCGGACCCGAATCAACCCCTTTAATACCTTTCCAATTTCTCTCCTTTTCTTCATTTTCCTTCTTGCTTGTTGTCCCTCATCTCTGTCTCCTCCTTTGCGGAAAAATGTCTGTATTTCACCGTTAATAATTTTGTTTTAATATGATAAAACACTTCTCGCAGTGAGTAGGATTCGAACCTACGCGGGAAGATCCCATCTGATTTCTAGTCAGACGCCTTAACCACTCGGCCATCACTGCTTTCTGCTTATGCTAGACTGTGTATCTAATTTTTAAAGACTCATAATCCGATGGCACTCGCTCCTCATTCTCGTAGGAATATAATCTAAGCGGCCGGTCTTAATAATGTCCTAGCACACAAAAATTACATTATTGAGTTCTCACAAGTGGACCTCATTTAACCATGTACGTGTGGGGGGTTAAGTGGTATAGACATACACAAATGTATTGCACTACGAACAGCTCAAGCCTTATTATACCTCCATGAGGTCATGTATAAGTCATTCCATATATTTAAGAGATCCTGACTGTTAACACACACACACACACACACTCATTTGTTTTGGCTTTGTATACCGTGTGAATCATTTGATGCCCGACTTGGCAAACTCATATCTTCCCTCCCACCATTGCCCCGCCCCTCAGCCCCATACCAACTTACTTCTCGGTAAAAATGTCGTCAGCATGAGGTGGTGGGCTGGTGGTGTTAGTGTTCCGTTCATCTCTACTCTTGGTGTGTTCTTTACTCGTAGTCTGGCCAGGGTAAGCATTGGTGTCTTTGTGCTGCAGCAAAATTAGGCCACGACAAGGGGCAGCGCTCCCACCTTCACGCCACACCTCGGGCAGGAAAGGTGATGATAACGTACTTCCTTCCATGGAACTCTCCCTCACCAACACCAAGCCCACGCCATCACCAGACTCGGTTATACCTCTAAAAAAAAAATATATATACAAATTTTCATATTGTTTATAATGACAAAAGGCTGTACCAGTTAATAAGAATCACCAATTTATTAAATGTTTGTTATGCCTTTCCAGAAAACGAGATGCAATAATTGGGACAACCTCAAGGGGAATATTCAAGTTGACGGCGGCGTGATGTTCAGCGACTGCACTTTACTGAGGGAGTTACGAAGCCCCATAACAAGGTATATAGACACACCAGAGTCCAGTAAAGTCCCCCCCCCCCCCCCCCCTCTCTCTCTCTCTCTCTCTCTCTCTCTCTCTCTCTCTCTCTCTCTCTCTCTCTCTCTCTCTCTCTCTCTCTCTCTCTCTCTCTCTCTCTCTCTCTCTCCACGCCGATGAACTTGAATGTTTGAGACCCCGCTGCATAAGCCTGCATTAACGTGGACCAATTATGTAAATAAAAGATTACACAGGTGATTGTCATGCGAACTAACTTAGGCTAGACAAAGAACCCTGCATATAACTTTATAGATTCGAGAGGCAAGAGAAGCAGGTGGTGAATGTATCGTTACTTTACCAGCACACTTAGACCAACACACAATCGATCCAGTTAAAGAAAAAAGAATATAAGACTAAAATTCTAATAAAAAAAATATAAACACAAGATGAAAGCAAGAGTTAACATTCAAGCAATGAACAAAGTGAAAAGGTAATGACAGCACTTGAAAGGAATACAAGATGTGGCTGAATACTTAAAGAACTTACCCAGACACCAAGAGACATAAAGAGAAAGCAAGAGTAAGATTTGCATATTGTAACCGGACAGAGCTCTTCGAAGACTTTGATTTCATAGTAAATTTTGTGAAGAGAAGACAAGAAAGAAACTAGTGCTGTAACTCATTAATTAATTGTTTAAAGTGAAGTCGAATTAATTAAGGGGTGATTCTCTTGTTTGCAAAGTAAAATACTATACTGATTCCTCCTAACAATACCAGAAAACAGACAGACGCCTTCAATGGTACTAATAGGGGATCTGCCAGTTTGTTTCGTGGCATAGTTTAGAAGAATCACAGACCTTCCAAATTCACCATAAACAAAATCTCCCCTGAAGGTGGTAATTCTATTTTGGTACATTGGAGTGCCTTGATTCCTCCAAAGTATGCTAGGAAACAGGACCAAATGAACAAAGCAAAGATAATGGTGTTCCGCTGCTTGGAATAGTTTGGAGGATTCAGTTGCTCCAGAATTACTATAACACAAAACTTCCCCCTTAATGAGGTCTTCTGTTGTGAGTGAAATGAACTGCTGGTCTTGCTTGAGTCCTCCAATTTATGCCAGGAAACAGATTAGTATTACTACAGTATACTCGGGGCTGCTCGGTCAGACAGCTTGAGGAACAACAACAACAACAACAACAACAACAACAACAACTACAACAACAACAACTACAGTATAACTAGCATTGGATGTTTGTTTTGTAGTACAGTTTGGAGGAATCAGTAGCCCTTCGTCTGATCCAAAACAGAGGGTTGGGGGTAAGTGGTTGCAGGTTGGGGGTATGGGATGGCAGGTTGGGGGTATGGGGTGGCAGGTTGGGGGGGCTGGGGTAAAGGGTTGACAGGTTGGGGTAAAGGGGTTGACAGGTTGGGGATTGAATGAAAGGGGTTGGCTGGTTGGGGGTAAGGGGTTGACAGGTTGGGAGTTGGAGGTAAGAGGTTGACAGGTTGGGGGTAAGTGGTTGACAGGTTGGGGGTATGAGGTGGCAGGTTGAGGGTAAGGGGTTGACAGGTTGGAGGTAAGTGGTTGACAGGTTGGAGGTAAGGGGTTGACAGGTTGGGGATTGAATGAAAGGGGTTGACAGGTTGGGGGTATGAGGTGGCATGTT
The DNA here is from genome assembly GCA_033782935.1 of Petrolisthes cinctipes. Classification (NCBI taxonomy): domain Eukaryota; kingdom Metazoa; phylum Arthropoda; class Malacostraca; order Decapoda; family Porcellanidae; genus Petrolisthes; species Petrolisthes cinctipes. Next base: position 38,399 of record JAWQEG010002976.1, on the reverse strand, counting down.
GGGGGTAAGAGGTTGACAGGTTGGGAGTTGGGGGTATGGGGTGGCAAGTTGGGGATAAGAGGTTGACAGGTTGGGAGTTGGAGGAAAGGGGTTGACAGGTTGGGAGTAAGAGGTTGACAGATTGGGGATAAGGTGTTGGCAAGATGGGAGTAAAGGGAATGTCAGACCCAGTGGATTTAACAGACTATAAGGTATTGATTGTATTTATGATAATTATTGTAATGGACGAGTGGACCCCAATTTCTAACCGTGACTGTACAATGACAACCAACCAATACTCGTGTCACGGTTTGGCCCGAAGATGAAAATTAATGTAGTCCAAGAAAAACATTACGAAAATTCTACCACACACGACGGAAAATATGACATACGTTTAAGGGGGTGCGGGAATTGGGGGACAGGCTTGGGGGGGGGTTAGGGGGGTGCGGGAGTAGGGGACAGGCTTGGGGGGGTGCGGGAGTAGGGGGACAGGCTTGGGGGGGGGTTTAGGGGGGTGCGGGAGTAGGGAACAGGCTTGGGGGTTTTTGGGGGGTGCGGGAGTAGGGAGACAGGCTTGGGTAGGGGGTTAGGGGGGGTACGGGAATAGGTGACAGGCTTTCTACCCACCCCAAGCCTGTCCCCCTATTCCCGCACCCCCCCCCCAAGCCTGTCCCCTACTTCCGCACCCCCTTAAGTCGTCGGCTTATGTTTATACGATATTATTTTCACGACACGAATGTTGACACTCATTTTATATTATACTGGAGGTCAATAATTCTATCCTGGATCAGAGACAAAACATGAATCTCTCTCTACCAGCCTCGCATCCCATTCCTCCCAAATAATCCCTTCGGGGTAATAGTTAAAAAGAGCCACAGAAAAGAAACCCACTTACCAATTTCCTTCATATTTTCGTTGGTGTTTGGTAACTGAACATACCTGACGAAGTGTGTGAGAAAGGTGTTGTGGTGGTGATGATGATGATTGGTGTTGGCGACCAGGACCAGGTGACACCCCGCCAGTTGGTCTCCAGCCACACGCCCCAGCTGCCGCCCTTCCTCCTCTAGGTGTGGGGACGACCAGGCCAGATGTAATGTGGTCGTCGTGGCTGTAGCATTCAACACGACTACCACGACACCAGTCAGGAGTCGTACCATCATCATAATATATAGATAGATAGATAGATTAATAAGTGAATAAATAAATAAATAAATAAATAAATGAAGTATCGTTTATTATAATTAGATAAATAAATGAATGAAATATAATGGGTATCTATTATGAATACAGTGGGAGGTCTGAGAGGAGACTGTGTATAGAGGAGCTGAGAGGTGACTTGACTTGACTGTATGGTATGAGAGACTGGATTAAAACTCACAGCACCTGGAATCTCGCACCTTCAGTCCTGTCTCTCTCTCTCTCTCTCTCTCTCTCTCTCTCTCTCTCTCTCTCTCTCTCTCTGTGTGTGTGTGTGTGTCTCTCTCTCTCTCTCTCTCTCTCTCTCTCTCTCTCTCTCTCTCTCTCTCTCTCTCTCTCTCTCTCTCTCTCTCTCTCTCTCTCTCTCTCTCTCTCTCTCTTCAACTCAGATGGGCTAGTGATTGTGGATTGAGAGTGTACAGCCACGAGCACTAATAAGTATTCAGGTGTGCTTCGAATACCTATAGAGACAATAAAGAAATGCACAATACGATCTCCATCCATTGGAATTAGTTGGTTGGTGAATTGGACTGTTCAAAGCTTCAACCAAAGCTGTCTGTATACTTATTAGTGCTCGTGACTGTACATTACCAATCCATCGTCCAGTACAGTTGGACACATGAATGGGTGGTACAGCCCAGGTGAAAGATACTTGTCCCATTAGAGTAACCAGTGTCTATTATCAGGTATTTGTTTTTTATTACCATCCTCAATACTGACTTCTGCCCCTGATGTCTCCTATTTGGCACTAAAGGAAGGAACTTGATATTGGGAGAAATTGACCATCTTTCACCTGGGCTGTACCACCCATTCACGTGTCCAACTGTACCTCACAAAACAAAGATTCTGAAGTACTTACCATATTTCACTCTCCTCTCGACACGCCATGGCCACTTAAAACAACAGCATAATATATATCCCTATTTTGCTGTATAGTTTTGATAATACTATATGGAGACTCCTATATTGCAATTTATATAGGATGGACGAGTGGCAGACAGTTTTGTGGGCGACTGTACACCATCGGAGGAAAAGTGTTTGTTGTCGAACCTTCACTAATGATTCACACACACCATTCCTTTATGTTCGCAATTTGTATTATTTTTGTTTGCAATTATATCATTTATCTTATTTATCTTATTTATTTTATTTATCTTATTTATGTTCGCAATTGTATCTTTTATGTTCACAATTGTGTTATTTATCTTATTTATTATTTATCTTATTTATTATTTATCTTATGTATCTTATTTATCATATTTATGTTCGTAATTGTATCCTTTATGTTCGCAGTTGTATTATTTATGTTACCCAATCTGCCCCTCGGTGCGTTTGTTGACATGAAGGCTGACGGACCAACAATAACAACAACAACAACGACGACGACGACACTGTGTAGATGATCAATTCCAGTTCAATGTTTATCTTATGGATGTTTTGTCTTGGTGGTGGTGGTGATACATGACCATATACATACATACATATTTGTTTTTATGTGGTATATTTTCTCCTCCGTTTGTTTGTTTGTTTGTGTCACAGGATAGATTTTGCGTTCTTTTCAAAATGATATAACGAATATAATCCTCAGTGGTACATACACACACACACACACACACACATACTCATACACATACACAGTTTGATATTATAATTAAGGTTGCTTTGAATAATAACTGATCATAAGGACAAATAAAAACAAATATTAACTGTGATGAAACTACAGTAGATCGATTAGAAAAGTTTATTATTGCATCACTATCATAAAGACATAAAATATAAAATGTGGAGTTGGAAATATTTATATGCGATAAAGAAAAAAAAAATAAAAAATAGTCGAGACAAGACCTACAGTGAAAAGAGGAAGCAGAAAATTTACCGACTCGATACGCTAATGTTTCTTCCCCGTATTTGGCCAGGAATTTTGGCACCAAGAGAACTGTGGCTGGTTGGTTGGTTGGTACACACACAAACAAACACCCGCCTACCCCTACCCCCTTCTTCCACCGTCTCACACGCTTGCTTCGTTCTCTTCCAAACATTATAATATATCTGATGGATGACTCGACCTTAATTAATTGACAATGTGTTCTGATAATGTGCTAATATCAAATGTGACTATAAAAAGAACATGTCTTCAAATTGGATATATGTTTCTAAATGTAAACATACCTAGGCCTACACAATAGAAGCAGAGGCAATCCAACTATAAGCATCCTAGCTACTTCCTAAAAAAGAAGATTTAGGGCTTTATGCCTATCGACTCATGGTACACTCGTGATATGTAATCCCTGACCAGAGACGAACTGAAGGCACCACACACACCCTGCATTCGAACTCATCCTCTATAAGTGTACTGGGTGGGGAAATGAGCAATGCCAGACGATTCGAAACTTTCTGCTCCTCACATTCTGGTCAGAAATTATGTATCACGAGTGTACCTTCTCCTCTCCACACATCCTTTTGACTTCGTTGACTGCATGACATCCTTGAGTACGAAAGACCACATCATGCATTGGTTCTGTGTGCATGTGCATTAATTATGGGGGAAATTTTGTGTTAGTAAATCTGGAGCAACTGAATCCTCCAAACTATTCCAAGCAACAGAACACCATTATTTTTATTTTTCTGATTCTGTTTCCTGGCAAATTTTGGAGTATGGAATCAAGGTACAGGTACTCCAATGTAACAAAAGTGAATTACCCCCTTAAGAGACCCTGCCTGTGATCGTGTACAGTCGACAGCATAAGTTCGCCTCATTTCCACCTGCGTATGTATTAGCTATAGTGATGTTGTAATGCAATTTTAATGAAGAGATGACAGATATAGTTCTCATATGGTAAATAACGTATGTTGTTAGAATAAAAACTGGGTCAGAATGCAACTATCTGGTCTTATTAGTAATATTAAATACATAAGATGGACGCGAATATATGCTGCCGACTGTACGTATGAGACCTGGTGGCTTCTGATTCCTTCTGACTATGCCACGAAACAAGCTCCTTCAATGTAGGTGTTTTTTTGTGGCAATGTTTGAAGGACTCATTAACCTTCAATTTTTTTTTTTTACTACACCAAAGGGGGTCTTCAAAAACTATTTACATTGCTCAGCGACTCGTGAATTCCAGTTACAGATTTTATAGTATTTCTTCCTTACTGAGTTTTCGTGGTAGAATTTATAAGGCAAGTCTAATATATTTTGTCCCGTGATGACATGGACGTACTGAACATTTCTTGGTGTAACGAGAAGGAAGAGACACAAAGTAGGTATGTACAGAGATATAGTAGAGTGTGAGAGAGGACAATGTGTGTGTGTGTGTGTGAGAGAGAGAGAGAGAGAGAGAGAGAGAGAGAGAGAGAGAGAGAGAGAGAGAGAGAGAGAGAGAGAGAGAGAGAGATACAGAAACTATGTGTGACAGGGAAAGTGGGTACAGACTCTATGTGTGTGTGTGTGTGTGGTAGAAAGTAGGTACAATATGTGTGAAGGAAGAAGTGTGTGTGTGTGTGTGTGTGTGTGTGTGTGGTAGAAAGTAGGTACAATATGGGTGAAGGAAGAAATGTGTGTGTGTGTGTGTGTGCATGGGGAGAGAGAATTTAAGAGCTGGCTGGCCCCTTAAAAAAAAAACACCCACCCACTGTATGTATGTATGTGTGTGTGTATTCCAAAGCGTGAGGGCTGTGAGGTTCAAGGCGTAGTGGTGTAGCAGGGGAAGAACAAGTGGGGTGAAAGTAAATAAATGCCTTCAGAATATACTGGTATCCTGACTCAGCAGTGGGGTTGGGTGGAAGGTGGAGCCAGGAACACCCACTCCCACGCCCGCACACCTGCTCCCAGCGTCTCAGGGTCAACTATGTGGTTTAGTGAGTGATATTATTAGCTTGGTGTTGATGAGTGTGCCAGGAGTGCAAAATAATGAAGTCCATATACTGGCACACTAACCATAACTTAAATCATTATAGGTTTTGTTTGGGGAAGAAGAAGCTGAGTTTAGTCTAGTTGATAATTAATGGGTCCATACCGGCTCTGATTTTTTTCTAATCATGATTGACTTTGTGTAAGGAAGTAGGAAAGGTTAGTCAACATTAGCTCTTGCGCAAGTAGTGGTATTTTGAGGTATGAATAGGGTAGGCCTTATAGAGGTATATATCTGTTCGTGACAATGTGTTTTCGTGACAACAGATTACTAAATTGATTATAAACAGTCGCTGTTTTATTAAATTCCGTGGATTTTTATCTGTTTTTATCTTATCTACCTCTAGTACTTTAGTTTGAGCCTGAATGACATAACAGTATCATAGTGTAATACTGTAATGTTTATACTGATCATTCGGTTTTAATTATCTATTTTTTTCAGTAAATATTATCACATTTTGATGACACACTGCATTATTCATAAGATTTACATGGGTTACAAACAAAGTATACTCTAACTTCACCAGAGCAAATTCCTAACGAACGTACTTGATGAGTGTTATGGCTTTTAGTGGCCTGATGACAAGCTATATATTGGAACTTCATTTAGAGGTACTAATTACTTTAACCATAGACATCAATGAGTAGCGATGGTAAACTGAAGTAAATTGTTTGCATATATAAACACACATTATGTTATGTACTAAAAATACACCAATTACTTGCAAGTTCTGTTCTAAAATTACACCAATTACTTGTATATTCTGTATATACCTAAAATACACTAGTTACATGTATCTAAATTATTTCCTGGTGAATACACGGATGTGAATAATGTTGACATCAGTGAGTGTAGAGGGTCTAGTGTGGAGGTGAAGGAAGCATCTAGCAGGTTGGCGAGGGCGGGGGGCTCAAAATACCCTGATGACGTTGTCGATACGTCACGCCCCAGTGGAAGCAGCGGCAGCAGTATAAGACCATAGAACCACGCCTCACTCACCCAGTTTACTATCACCTGTGGACACATATACCAGTACCAGACCATTGTGAACCTGTTGAACTTCAGACTTGGTGTAATAGCAGTGCAGTACCAACATATAGCAGTACCAACATATAGCAGTGCAGTACCAACATATTGTTAATTTAAATCAGTGCAATGTCGTCAGCCCACAAGGAAAGTTCACATAATACTTCCAAATCCTTCAACTCGTCCACATCAGGAAACAGAGCCAGGGACAGAATGGGAGACGAAGACTTCTGGGATTTTGACCTGCCCATTTCACGTAGAGGGAGGTTCTTCCAAGACTCCACCTTTGAAGACACGAGGAGTGACTTCGACAAGAAAGTAAAGGACATCCTGAGCAAGTGGGGTGACGATGACTTCCTGGGTGATGCTTGGGGTGATGACACAGACCGTCGTCACACCAGTAACCTCAACCGTTACCGTGACCTCCGTAGCTCCCGTAACCTCTCCGACGACAACCAGGCCGTCACAGTCACCTCCAAGGACGACGCTCACAAGGTCAGCTCACCAACAGATACCGCTAGAAATTATTGTAACCATTTCCTGCTACGGTTAACTTTGGCGTTTTACCATGACCATTAGAAACTGTTATAATTATTACTTATAGTTGTGGTGTCGTAACAGCAGGAGTATAGCATTGATGTCCCTCAAGAGAACAACTTGATGTATTATCTGTGTAAAGATTTATGTGTTTTTATCAAGTAAATTTAGCTGTCTGTCTAACAAGAGCTGGTGCTGCATTACTCATTTTAATAATAGCATCGATTGTTTATGTTCTGGTGGTGAGTTGGCTCGTGTTTACAGATCGTGTTGGATGTGATGGACTTCGTGGCTGGAGACGTGAAGGTGAAGGTGGTGGGTGAGTTGGAGTTGTTGGTGGAGGGACGCCTGGAGGCTGCAGCTGACGGTGGTTCCCCCAGGACCTTCAAACGTAACTTTACCCTCCCACAACACACAGACATGGAAGCCGTCACCTCAGTCATGTCAGCTGACGGTATCCTCACCATCACCGCGCCCAAGAAGGTAAATAAACCAAATATATCGGAAATCAGGGATATCACGAAAATAGTAATAATGTAAACACTTAACCTAGCTTGAAGGCCAGTCGCATTAAGTGCCCCCATAAGCTGTTTCCAACCGGTCCTCATACAGTTGATTACCGACAGTCCTTATCCGAAACACTCTCTAGTTTGCATCTACGACGTTACATATCCTTCACTGCTTCAACCCCTTACAGAAGACAGGAGTGAGTGGGAGCAACACCGGAGCCACGTCTGGACTCAAGGACACCTCAACCAGCAACAAGGGAGAACACACAGCATCATCATCATCAACCAACACCACCAGGGATGAGAACCAAAGCCGCTCCGGACAACACACAGCCTCTGACTTCTTCCGTGACGTGCCCTTCAAGAAACGCGGTCGCTTCTTCGACGACGCCTGTTTCGAGGACACTCGCTGGGACTTCGACAAGAGAGTAAAGGACATCCTGAGCAAGTGGGGTGACGATGACTTCCTGGGTGATGCTTGGGGTGATGACACAGACCGTCGTCACACCAGTAACCTCAACCGTTACCGTAACCTCCGCAACTCCCGTAACCTCTCCGACGACAACCAGGCCGTCACAGTCACCTCCAAGGACGACGCTCACAAGGTCAGCTCAATCACACACACACACACACACACACACACACACACACACAAGCGTGTGTGTGTGTGTGTGTAACGTCTGAAAAACATCATGACTCATCAGTGCTGACACTTTCCACCTTAATTGGTCTTATTATCTGATCTTCATGAACCGCAAACAAAATATGATGATCTCGTGTTTCCTTACAGAATATCGAGTGGGATTATGATGTTAATTGTTGTCACATCATCGTTATAATGCAACTTTTCCCGTGTTTACAGATCGTATTGGATGTGATGAACTTCGTGGCTGGAGACGTGAAGGTGAAGGTGGTGGGTGAGTTGGAGTTGTTGGTGGAGGGACGCCTGGAGGCTGCAGCTGACGGTGGTTCCCCCAGGACCTTCAAACGAAACTTTACCCTCCCACAACACACAGACATGGAAGCCGTCACCTCAGTCATGTCAGCTGACGGTATCCTCACCATCACCGCGCCCAAGAAGGTGAGAATATGTGGATGTCAAATACAACATTTTTATGAGATTTTCATAAGTACTAGTTCTTATTAAAATAGACTAACGTACTCTGAGAACAGGTGAGATTTGTATGAGTTGCTAGTTTATAATAGGATAGTTCTTTGCATTTGTAACTCACTGATTTTTTATTTATTTACCAGGCGACCCGAGGTAGAGATGAGGGAAAGGAGAGCCACGTGAATATCAGCAATAAGAACGTGAGTGAGAGTCGTGCCTCAAGTTCCAGTGCATCTTCAGTGAACAGCAAAATGGAGAACGTGCAGCAAGAAATGGATAAACTGAAGAATGGTACGAAGGGAGAGGTGGCCGAGTCCGTCCAAACAGCAGTGAAAATAAACACGACGGTAGACGCCCCACAGACAGCTGCCACAACAACACAACAAGAGTCAAGCCAAAACATCACCTACTCTCAGGAAACAGAGGCGGGACTCAAAACAAACCTAGTAGAGGCTCCACGGGTCATGGGACAAACAACACAAGAGTCTAGTGAAAATATTACCCTCTCTCGGGAAACAACCGGTGAAACTGTACCTACAATACAAGTCACAACATCTGCCAATACAGAGAGTGAAGAAAAGGCCGCCACTTCTCTCAACAGAGGATGTGAAGAAAGCGCAACGGTAACAGCAACAACAACAACAACAACACAGCCTTCTCAGCAACAGGAGAAGGTGTGTCTGGTAGGGAGGACTGAAGAGCGTCGTGGAAGTAAGGGTGTAGCGCTTCCCATCGTCACCAAAGGGCAGTTCTTCAATGACTCCTTCTTTGAGGGCACCTGGAAGAATTACCAGGACGCCGTGAGGGATGTACTGGCCAGATGGGACCGCTCCTCCTCACCCGTTCCATCAGATGACATGACCTCCTACAGAAAGTTACGTACACGGGACATGAGGGATGAGAACCAGGCTGTCACCACCTCTGAGGACGAGTCCAATTATAAGGTACACGAAAATGGGATTTATTTTTTTTATTTTTTTTTATTCTGGAGGACGTGCATCTATTCCAGTCTAAGTTGATAAGAACTAATTTTATATAGACTAAATATCCTGTATATATATATGAGAAGAGAGAGAGAGAGAGAGAGAGAGAGAGAGAGAGAGAGAGAGAGAGAGAGAGAGAGAGAGAGAGAGAGAGAGAGAGAGAGAGAGAGAGAGAGAGAGAGAGAGAGAGATAACTACTTTCTTTGTCATGTGGTTCAGTATGTGGTTGACGTACACGACTTCACTACGAGCGGTGGTGAGGTAACTGTGAACGTGTTGGAGGAGGGACAGTTGGTGGTGGAGGGACGGGTGGAACGGGAGGAGGGAGGTGCCAGGGCTTCCAGACACTTCACGAGGGAGTTCACTTTACCTAGGAACGTCCAACAGGAGGACATCGTAGCAGTCATGTCCTCTGACGGTGTCCTCACCATCATTGCACCCAAGCAGGTAAGGTCAAACACATTAATTAAGGGGGAAATTTTGTATTGGTAAATCTGAAGCAACTGAATCCTCCAAACTATTCCAAGCAACAGAACACCATTATTTTTGTTCATCTTCTCCTGTTTCCTGGCATACTTTGGAAGAATCAAGACACTCCAATGTACCAAAAGTGAATTACCCCCTTAACCTACTAACCGACACGTTCTGTACAGTTGTCTCAGCAAGTAGTGTCACCTTTTCATACTGCTGTCACGTGACTGCAGTTTACATATGTGTTGGCGAACTCCCTACACATTTTATCATGAATGGAGCAGAACGAAATGCAAATGATTGATTTTATTTTTGCTTAAGACACATCTAGACATAATTATAACTTAATATTTGTATCTATAAACTCTTTATCTTCTATCAACCATCAACCTACAACCCTCCTATACTTTTCTCTTTACCCTTCAGTGCCTTACACGTTTTAATTAATATGTCGCAAGCTGAGTAACATTTTAACATTCAGAAACTAATTACTTGTCTAATGCACTGCACAGAAGTTGGTGTGTGGTGGTAGTGAGTCGAAGGAAACCCAAGCGATGGAGAGTGTGAGGGCAAGTCAGGCTGTGGAGAGTGTGAGGGCAAGTCAGGCTTTGGAGAGTGTGAGGGAGAGCCAAGGAATGGAAAGTATGAGGGAGAGTCAGACTGGCAAAGCGACCACCACTACCACGGAGTCACAAACAATACATGGAGGTCGTAAGGTAAGAATCAGAACTTTCCTTGATTGTAAATAGATCTTGATTCCAAAATATTGAGTCTCGATTCGGATATCTGAATGTTTAATATTGACCAAGATTAACCAACAAAATAACAGTGTTGGAAAAGATCTTAAGCAATTGTGCTATCAGATATTATTCGATATATTTTTCTACTACAATTTAGTATGATAATTATTACATATATTTGTTATGATGAACTGATGCACTTTGAACTCTGGTACAGGAAGAAGACGTACAGGAATTCGTGATCCCTGTGATTGTGGGTGAGGCCAGCGAGAGGAACCTACTGCTGGAGATGAGTGACGCCACCTCTCAGAAGACACAGCGAGAGAAGGGCGCCTCGTTTGAAGGATTAGAAAATTTCAACGACGAGGAGTGTCACAAGAAGCCTGCTGGTGGGAAGGACTGTGGGTTTATTGACGAAAGCGATGTTGATGCTGTCCACAGGAGGCTTGGAGAGGACAAGCAGAAGACCCAGGCATCACAGACGTCAGGGGAAGGAGAGCAGACAGTGGAAGCAGAGAAAATGAGGCGGGTGAAGCGTGTATACCAGGAGGAGGACGAACCCTACATGAACAGACTCCTCAACATCAGGACTGGCGGCGGCTTCCATGAGGACTCACACTTTGCCGGCTATCAGAACGACTTAAAGGCCGCCATTAAGGAAGTCCTACACAAGTTCCGTGAGCCAGTGGACGAGTCGAAAGGAGAAATGGCTGCATACCGTAATCTAAGGGAACGTGACCTGAGGCTGGAAAATCAGGCTACTCATATCGACGAAAAGCCTCTTTCTCAAACGGTAAGAACCTATAAGAACCACAAACTTTACGATGGTGCTGCAGTTCATGTGTGTTAACTAATAACAAAGTTTTGCTATTTTATCAACATTGGAATGATATCTGAATTACATATTACATAATTATTAGGTTGACTATACTGTTTATAGTTTAACTAGCAAGCAGTCTCTCTGAGGGAAATCATTAAATAGAAGACGCACTTAACACTCATTTGGTTACGTGTGTGATGGTCGTGTATGTATTTACAGGTTGTGATGGACGTGTTCGACTTCATGGGTGGCGAGGTGACTGCCGAGGTGGTGGATGGTCGAGAACTATTAGTGAAAGGTCACACCAAGAGGCGTCATGGGTCCTGCCTCACCACACTCACCTTCGTTAAGCCAATCCCACTGCCTGAGTATGCAGACCTGAAAGGCATCCATGCTTTCGTGTCCTCAGACGGTGTCCTCATCGTTAATATTCCCAAACTGGAAGAAAGTTACGAAGTGATTGATTTAGCCAAGGAACTGTCCCTGGAACACCGACCCAGGTTAGGTACTCCCACCGACCATACACAGCGAGTTTCAGGGGAACGGGGCCTAAGGGACTCTCCCCTGGAACTGGAAGGAAGGGTGTACCGCATGTCCCCACACCGCATTCTGGCCGACCACAACATCACTCCGAGGGACAGGTCACGTGACCGACTGTAGAGGGGACGCACCATTTGTCTGGGCGCCGCGGGAGGGGGAAACACAAGTAGAAGAGGGCCTGTCCACTCTTTCCAATGCAGTGGTGTGAGTGGACAGATTTCATCCTACACTATTCATAGCAGCAACAGTGCCCCCTCCCGCCTCTACAGCAACATTGTGCCCACCGTTACATCACTTCACTTGTTTCTCATCAATAGATTTCATGCTTTTTTAAATCAAGTTTTTATACAAGGTTAGGTCTCTGTTACAATGGTACGGGAAGAGCAGCTACTTGGCAGAATGGCAATTAAAACTCAGGTAAGAAACACTTTTAAAATCAATATATGATGCTTCCAATAAGAGACTTTCATGGAAACACAATTACAATAAAAAAAAAAAAAAAAATCCGGCAATATGTGATAGTGTTCAAACTAATGTGCGATGTGTTCTGCTTTTCCAGATGCCACCAACCTCGCTTGCCTGGACGTCGCCAACTGACTGTGAGTCTAGACATTCCTCCTCATTGAAACAGTCTGCACCCTACTCACTGATCTCTATAATCTCGTACGATATGTTGTTAGTTGTTTAGTCGTGTAGTAAAAATGTTAATAGTACAGTTGAGGACATATGAAACAGACACACCTGATACCGGGGGTCCCTCATTGAGAATAGGGTATAGGACGAGACGTTGTGTGTATTGGCGACGCATCCCATTCTATGCTTGATAAGGGGACTCGTTTGAAGTGTGTCTATCTCATGTGTCCCGCAACTGTACCTTTTGGCATTTGGAATTTTGGGTATCCGTGTAGGAGAAGGAATATTTGGGTCTCCCTGAGGTTAGTTTTTCCGGTCTTATGACTGTGTGGTTGTGAGACTTGGAAACACAACTCATCTTTCTCATGGGGACTTCTCTTGGCTTCTTTGACTATGGTAAACGTACTCACTGTGATGCCATGCACTTTCGTCTGTCGGTTTGTATGGGAAAACTTGTAGTGGAACACTCCACAAAACAAGCAATATCAAATGTTAAATATTGACTTTTTAGGATGAGTGTAAATCGGTAGGGCCTCTTGCGCTTTTCCGAGTGCGAAGTTTATAACATGACTAAATGTAACAAACTTGTGTACAGTGTTTACTATTTGTTGTCACAGTATGATATGTAAGTACGTGGTTATAAGGAGCTTAATAGGCGATAAGTTAAACCCATAATATTATAATATTTTTACAGGACGCAGATCATTATCTCATTATATTTTCTCATTGATATCTGTTGTTACTGTCTATATACTGGCTACTGTTGAGGATTGTATTCTTATAGGGTATATTTATAAGTTGTTTTGTCTCGTTTTATATAAAATAAAACATATTTATTCTTATATAATAATGTTATTGATGTCCACTCCCTGCAAAACTAACATTGGTAACTTATCATATGTCTGTTTGTGTACTGGTCATGTTAAGGATTCTTTTGTTGATGGATTGGAAGGCCTCTGATTCCTCCAAACTATGCCACAGAACAGATCCCCTATGAGTATCACTAAGGGCGTCTGTTTTCTGGTATAGTTAGGAGGAATTAGTAACCGTTCAGTTCACCAAAAGAATATCCCCTTAATCATATTCCAGAAAACTTACACAAGAAAGTAGTAATGAAGCTCTAATAACTGATACAAAATGGGGGGATCATAAGAGCTGAAGTAAAAACAAGCATGTTTGGGATAACATTATATTTGAATAATGTACAATTTCAGGTTCAGACTTTCCTACAACAACGCGACAAACATGAGACTTGTTGCTTGTCACCATTATGAGCCTTGGAAATAGATGAACTGAGTACAGGTGTCTAAAATTAATATCAAGGATAAAATTTAGTACACGAGCTAAATTAGCCAAATGTACAGTCCGATTATAACTATTATCACAGATAGTATCGTACTTCATCATCAAAAGCCCTTTATATAATTTGGTAGCATCTTGAAACAGTAGTAAAGTATATTATTAAATAAGCCCCTAGGCTACATAACATAACAACACATATAGTTCTAACCATATACAATAGGCCAGTCTTATTATAGTGGTGAAGTAGGTCACAATATGTGGAATTTTGTGGATAGGCTATCTTAGATTAATGTATTCCTTGCAGAGTAATCTTTTACCCTTAATTAGGCACAGTATTATGACACTCATAATATCACACCTGTTACCAAAGCTGTATACATATATATTAATAATAAAAATGTCTTTAATAATATTATGATTTGCGCTGGTACAGTTCTGGATAGGCTATCTTAGATTAATGTATTCCTTGCAGAGTAATCTTTTACCCTTAATTATGCACAGTATTAGGACACTCATAATATCACACCTTTTACCAAAACTATATACATATGATTTTAATAGTAAAAATATCTTCAATATGATTTCCGATGGTACAGTTCTGGTCTCGAGTTGGTCAATGGCCATGCGGCATTGTTTACATTATTTAGTTAGCGTGGTGAATAATTTTGTGACATTTTAAGCTACGGGAATTTTTCAGTATGACGAGCGTCCCACACCAGTTGCTACATTGCCAGTTAGTGTACGAAATTTTAAGGAGTAACTGAGGATACATGCACGTTCTTCATAATTATTTTGATAGTAAGAACAGTTTGAAGAGCAAATTCAAGGACTAACAAGTTGTTTTTCATGATTATTTTGACAATAAGAACTATCTGAGGATATATGCACGTTGTTCTTCATGATTATTTTGACTATAAGAATAATTTGAAGGACTAACACGTTGTTCTTCATGATAATTTGACAGTAAATAAAATTATTTGAAAGTGAAGGCCGAGTCCAACCCAGTCAGCTGATGTAAGTTGAGGAAATCTGAAGCAGGATCGGTAAGTATAGCATTCTTATATATATTTCCTAGTACATATATTGTTGAGTGTTGTTTTCATATATTAATCAGTTTTGTTGGTAAATAATCAGGTACTGAATGAAGTAACACTGAAATCGACGTCATAACTATACTAAAGTCGTTAAATACTCACCAGACCAAACGGGAGGCAGATATTTGAATTACGGTTTCATTTTGAAGAATGCGGTTATAGAAGTAAATACTGATTTTTGCAAAGCCAGAAAGGAGCAAGGACTATTGAGCTTTACAGTATAATCATTTGTCATTTCCGATGGTAGAGAATGTGAGAATAAGTTCAGGTTTCCTACTGGGTGTGAGGTTTTATGAGTTTTCATTAGGCCTATGTCATTATTCCGTGTTGTTTAAGGAAGGAGTTACTTGGAACAACGGAACCCTCCAGGGTAAGCTTTGATAAGAATGATAAATTACCGAGGCATGATAAATCATTGAGTGTTGTCAACTGTGTGAAGTATGGTAGCTATGATACGGTACGCTATGTTAACTTGAGATGATTGCCTGTGTACTGTACCATAATAGAGAATTTAGTTTACAGAAGATTCCACTCTTTCTACGGTTTTTAAACACCAAACGAGTATTATCATAAACGACTGTTTATGCTAAGTTTCGCCAACTGCAAACCACGTGAATATTTCATGACTACCAATAGTTTAGGCCTGTAGGGTCTTGATTATTTTTTATTTATTTTTTTTTTGTGACTATCCCTTAGTCACAATTATAGTCATATTCTGACCTCAGGGAAATAGGGTTAAATGTTTTAGTAAGTCCAGCCCCAAGCACTTGCAGTAGTGCTGAGTACTTATGACTCAGTTTTGCATCTCCTGTTAAACACCCTTCTAAGCTAACTTAGCTGAGCTTGTCACATCTTCACCACTCCCACTAAAATTAATTCGATTAACACTAATATTAAGCATATATCTGGAAGCTCCTGGCAATTATCAGAATTGTGCGTCATTAACATTATAGGATTAGTACCGTATTCCCTAAAGTACTTGTCAAACTTTGTACACTATCCTTAATGATTATTGTCACGACATTCTCCGGCTATATATATTAACTTGTAAATATAATTTCAACTAAAATATTGTAACAGACTACCGGTACTTTCACTTTGCTGATAATTAATTATGCCTCATGTGGTGACGTCCTTTAATTTAATATAAGACAGTTTTTTTTTTTTCGAGTTACCTTAGATCACATGTATTGTACGTATGCATGGCACTGGGCATGTATCCACCAACAGATTTGTTTCTTTGCTTACGAACAACAAGCTTTGAAGCAGAGACAGAGTATTGATATTGCCTTCAAGAGAGCAGCGTTGAGGGAAAGAAATTAAAGGAAATAAACTTGCAGTGTGGTGCTACCTTCAGCTCGACATGATAATAATTGGAGGACCAACTAAAGGTTATCGAATGTAAAGTAGAATTTAGACACATTTACAAGCATTATATGGAGTGGGTTTATAGACAACATATCGTAATTGCTTATTGACCCAAAGTAGAGTGTTGTCCTCAATGATAATTTTATTCATGTTTTCGAATCTCGAAAAGCAGCCGTTGATGTTAAACAAGAGTGTAAGCAGTAGAGGGGTCGAGATCCGTGTCACAGATGTCTTGCCACTTGTCCTTCACATTGAAGGGGCCAACCACACTGTTGTTCCGCGTCCGGTCCAGAGCATGGAAGCTTGGCACCTCCCAGTAAAATTTTTCCTGTGCGAAAGGGAAAATATTATGTAGGTTAATTCATCAATTATACTGCGTCTTATAGCCTATTGCAAGACTGGTTTATGACGGTCTGGAAAGAGATCCACAGAGAAGGGGTGGAATACAGTCTAGACGTCTAACACATGGATTGATTGATTGGTTGATATTAGGCACCGCAACAACGAGGTCATATTGCTCTAACACATGGAATGCAATTGCATCATTTTTAGAGTAGGTTTCCAAGTTATGCAAAATAGATCTGTCCATGGTTAGTAAAGAGGATACATATTCTGTATATTTAACAGTAATCTGAACACAGCATATACTACAGTACCTGTGATGGAAAGATTTAAAAATACTGTAATATATAGGAGATACCTTGAAAAAGAAGAGTGTCTGGAGTGAGTAGGAGTAGTAAGCAGCATCAAGAGAGCGGGGAAGGCGTCGTCTGGAGGAAGGCGTGGCCACAAAATCGTCCTGGATGTGTTTCGGGTACCCTGGCAGACAGCACCCGGTAGTCCCCTTGCTCACGTCGTATCCAAACACCTGTACCACCACAACAACAACACATACATCAGTCGGGGAGGTGAGGAGAGAGACACTGAACATCACACAAAACCAGAAATCAACGAACATATAACATTAATTACATGTCTTGTGCTTATATAATCTATTGCAACCCTCAAAGTACTGTATAGGCTAACCAAGAACACCATAGATCTGATCAAGCATCGTGGTTGACTGAGCTTACTTTTTTTCCCTTAAAGAAGTATAGGTTTTCGTCTCTCTTGTCGAAGTACACGGTGTCAATGTTGTTAGGAATGGTGCGTCCTTTGGGTCTCTTGGCGGTAGGCGGGCCGTGGAAGTCCTGGGCGATGCGACGGGGATACCCTGGCACCACCCTTCCCGCAACACTGTCATATACGTAATACTTGTCTCCTGTGGGACAGATACGGTGTTACGCTTGGATTATGACACTGACATTCTCTCTCTCTCTCTCTCTCTCTCTCTCTCTCTCTCTCTCTCTCTCTCTAAGTTAACCACCAATTTTTATAAGCCCCCGGAGTTCCACCATTTACCGTTTATCCATCCCTAGAAGGACAGAGAAACATATGGACACCAGCGCTGCATAAAATTTAATTAGTTAACATAATGGTATAACTAAATGCCTCACCTATCGACTGGACTAGACAAAAGTAGGAATATGAGAAATTCTGCGACTTTCACGATTTTTTTTTTTGTTTTTCTTCATTTTTAAGTGAGGTTCAGCACCCAGCACCAGTCCTCATGGGAACATATTGTATATCACATGCAGTCACTCAGGGTTGACGAAAAATACAAGTCAGTGATAAAGGCGAGGGTGTAAAAAACAACAACTCGATTAAAAAAAAATGCTTAGCCATGATGGGATCGAACCTGGACGAGACCGAATGCATTATGGAATTGTTTGTAGTTGCCGCCTCGTACCAGCCAGCCTATGTCGTCACTGAGTGGGGGAGGGGGCGGAAGGGGAGCGAGGCGGGGTTTGCGTGAGGTCGGTGTGCCATTATTTGCACGGCGCGTTGCTGCTACAGCCACTTTCTTCCACCAACATAACCGGTTTACAGGGGGGACGCTGAAATTTCATAGTCCGTCTTACGTGTGCGTGTTTTCTTGGTTGTGGTATTACGGAACAAGCTGTCGCCAACCAATTGGGTTAATGAGGGGTTTAAATTAAAGCAGTCATTCAGTGTGACAACCCAGACAATATAGGAATAAAATAATCCAGTTCGCAGTGAGTAGGATTCGAACCTACGCGGGAAGATCCCATCTGATTTCTAGTCAGACGCCTTAACCACTCGGCCATCACTGCCTGCTGACAATTAGGTAATATATGAGGTAATTAAAGTTACAGGCCTGTACAATCGCCTGCATTAATTTGGTTTCATTTATTGACTCGTTCGTTACTCATGCAAAAATTTAAAGGAAGGTTGTGTTTACGATTTTCTGTCTTACAATTAGATTCGACCACCACCTTATTTCCATAGGGACGGCAGGGCAAAAAGGGAAAATGGTATGGGATATCTGGAAAAATTCTTGGAGGGACCGGGAGGGTCATCGCCACTTTTCCCCACATGGTACAGTATTAGGCTGTAATTGAGCTGTGATCTGTATATGATATTGATGATGTATCGTATTAGACTGGGACGGTAGTGAAGATATTTGTCCGATTTATAATCACGAATACTACAGCAGTCGTAAAGGATAGGTCGGCAGAATACCGACATTTGAGCCAGGGAAATATACGGTTCGGAAAGTGGCATGATTAAGTCGTGTGATGAAGGTTTAATATTTTGGTTTTCAATAAACAAGAAACACAAGTTTTCATATAAATCATTACGTTGCGTGCCAGAGAACACGAACTAAAACAATTTTGAGGTCGTTCTTTATGCCTGTTACACCCTCACACAACCTACAGTTTATCTCTCACAAGTTCATATTTGGGTACAACACACAGTCAGACAGACGCGACCTAATGGAGACTTTGCACGCACACAAGCCCTTATCCGCACCACGTACCTTTGAAGAAGAGATGCACGTCCTTTGTACGAGTCCACACGTGAGCATACCCGTCCACGTTGGCAGGCAGACCTCCCCACTCTGGTGTTACGTACAGAGGGTCGCCGTACCTCGTTCTGTTGTACCTGTACGTTGGTGAACAAAGGAGACAGTTTACTACTCTACTTCACATTTAAGGGGGTGCGGGAATTGGGGGACAGGCTTGGGGGGGGGGGGTTGGGGGTTGCGGGAATAGGGGGACAGGCTTGGGGTGGGTAGAAAGCCTGTCCCCTATTCCCGCACCCGACTAATCCCCCCTCCAAGCCTGTCCCCCTACCCCCGCACCCCCTAAAACCCCCCCAAGCCTGTCCCCTACACCCGCACCCTCTTAACTATTGAGGAAGAAAAGTAATGATCGAATCAATTGTGGCATACAGCGGGGACTTGTGTGTTACGATCCACGCCTTCCCCAGTTATTATGCAAGGTAAAATGATATTGGTTTGTGGTTATTTCCCGTCATTAGAAAGCAAATCCTATAGTACTGAAATGCCAGGTGACGGCTGTATGGAGGGGGGGGGGGGGGTAGGAATATGTGAAAGGTAATTGGCGAGGGAATTCCTACTCTGGTTTCAACAATTCTAATTTGACGGGAGCCTCCTTAAAAGTATATACGTTTTCTATGTATGTATGCTACTGAAGAACACGTACCTCGGTGAACATATGATAGGGAAACTATTGTAGACCTGCTAACCACACAGAAGTGACCCACCATCTTTCTTTAGTGCGATATACTGTACATCCAGAAGTGACCCACCCACCTGTTTTAGTACATTATAATTATGAACCCACTTGTTTTCGTACATTCAGAAGTGACCTGCTAACCCACATATTATATATTTTCGTGACGTGTTTTCGTAGAACCACAAGTGACCACCTGACCCACCTGTTTTCGTACATCCAGAAGTGAGCGCCCCTGAAGAAGTAACTGTTGTAGGTGAGAGATCCGTCAGGGCGCCAACGAAGAAAGTCAAACACGGTGTCAAAGGCGCCTTGGCAACTCCCATATAGTTTCTGCACCATATGCCGGTCCTCTCCGCTCAGTTCCAGTCCTAGGTTGGGCAGCACCCGCTCATATACGGCGTGCATCACAGAGTTCTGACGCATCACGTGCCCTAGTCCTAGTACGTGCCCGATCTCGTGCACTGCCACCTGGTGCGTGAATACGAGGACATAAACTTGTTAAAGGAAAGTATGAGAGAGAGAGAGAGAGAGAGAGAGAGAGAGAGAGAGAGAGAGAGAGAGAGAGAGAGAAAATGGTTGTGTAGGGGTGATACTCTAAAATTATGTTCAGATAAACGTATAACAACAGAGAGAGAGAGAGAGAGAGAGAGAGAGAGAGAGAGAGAGAGAGAGAGAGAGAGAGAGGATAGTGGCACTGACCTTGAGTAAGTTGGTGCCGTGGTCGGAGTCTAATGTGAAGTGTTCATCGTCATCCATATGTATCTGTGCATGGTGTGGTGGACGTAGAGTGTGGCCCAGCTCTCCACCCAGACCATCAAACTCTGTCACGCACCCCAAGTGGCTTCCTGTAACAACACACCCACAACCACACATAAAAAAATACACATAAATACATATGTGTGGGTTGTGTAGGCCCAGTCAAAACATACATCTGATCTGAAGTAATGGTGAAGATATGTGTGGGTAGTGATGACATCTGATCTGAAGCAATGGTAAAGATGTATGGTTATATAGTGACGGGCCCTCCTACACAGATATCATTCTGATCTTCACCTATCCACCAATGGGTAGTAGAGATGTTGACTGGAAAATACAAGATCCTTAAGTCCCTAAAAATTGGTAGGGTTGGTGTGAGGAAGGGCATCCGGCCGTAATAACCATCTGCCAAAAATCATATCAGCCCCATCGATCCCTCATAAAGTGGTGCAAGAGGCGTAAAATGAATAAAGTTGTAGTACCAAACGTTAATTTCCGTTTAAAATGTAAAAGTTATTAATTTATTATTGTAAACACTGTTGTATTCTGCTGCGTTAATGATTGTTGTTATTGTTGTTCTTCTTGTTGTTGACGTTTAACATGTAAAAGTTATTAATTTATTATTGTAAACACTGTTGTATTCTGCGTTAATGATTGTTGTTGTGTGACGTTGTGGCTTGTGGTGCATTACGACTTAGATAAACAAGGCGAGGTGATGCATTACGACCCACTGATACCCTCAAATGGGGTGAGATAGGACAGCCACACTCTGAGGCCTGGCTAGGACCTTGTGATATACCCCATGGAGCAGGAGCAGCAGCAGGTGGCAACTACTTATCTTAAACTCCACTTTACCTCACCTCTTGGTCCTTTCCTCATATACTGTATGCACAAACTATATTTTACTCAGTGCTATCGAAGGTGGAAAAGTGAAAGTGATAGGCTTAATAAATGGTAACTTTAAATCCTAAGGTGTATGTATATGTCATGCGTTGGACAAGAAGAGAACAGGAGATTAGCAGAGAAAAATTATTAAACAACTTGTCACTCCCAACACTATTGAACAGAGGACGTACCATTTTTCTATTAGATAAATTATTTGCCCGACCAGAAACTACGTACGAGGGCAAATTTAGTCTCCAATATGACAGAATTCTCGTAAGGGGGGATTCTTTTGTTGGTGAATTGGAAGGTCTCTGATTCCTTCAAATTATGCCATGAAACAACAGATCCCCTATGAGTAGCATTGAAGACGTCTGTTTCCTGGCATAGTTTAGACTTTAGAGGAATCAGTAAGTAGCCTTCCAAGTCACCAAGAAGAGAATTTCCCTTAAGGTGGTAATTCTTTTTTGTTACATTGGAGTGCCATGAGTCCTCCAATTAAAGTATGCTAGAAAACAGGACCAGAAGAGCGAAAATAATGGTGTTCTGTTGCTTGGAATAGTTTGGAGGATTCGGTTGCTTCAGATTTAACAACAAAAAACTTCCCCCTTAAAGTAAAAGATAGATTATCCGAGTTCCTCAAATTGACAAGCAAGAACCAGCTGAGTAGGATGGAGAGACAAGTAGGTGCGTGGGTGGGTGCTTCAAGTCTGTGTGCTGTCAGATAATAGAAATACTACAAATGGTTTCCACTCGTCTAAACCCGTCTGTATGTGATATTGGACTCGGGTGCCTTTTATAGGAATGGTGTAGAGCCGTAGACTTTTACATTAACACAATTATTTTTATTATTATTATTATTATTATTATTTTTATTTTATTATTATTATTATTATTATTATTATTTTTATTATTATTATTATTATTATTATTATTGTTATTATTACCGCAAGTGATAAATAACAATACAAAATATACAAATAACATATAATTATTTTCGTCTTCGTCTCTTGTATTGGTGATACTGTAATATGGTACTTAAGGTGGTAATTCTTTTTTGTTTTACATTGGAGTGCCTTGATTCCTCCAAAGTATGCCAGGAAACAAACAGGACCAGAAGAGCAAAAATAATAGTATTCTGTTGCTTGGAATAGTTTAGAGGATTCAGCAGTTGCTCCAGATTTACCAACACAAAACTTCCCACTTAACCTGTATGTTGTGATTGATGATGACCAAGTGAAGAGTCAACATCCTTCCTTACAACAGAGGGGAGGGAGGGAGGGGTGTTTGGAAGAGACAGTCATAAGATACAGCTGTAGTTTGTGTGTGTGTGTTGTGTGTGTGTGTGTGAGAGAGAGAGAGAGAGAGAGAGAGAGAGAGAGAGAGAGAGAGAGAGAGAGAGGATCATCCAACATTTTATCTCCGTCTATCAGCTGTAGTGAGAGAGAGAGAGAGAGAGAGAGAGACAGAGACAGAGACAGAGACAGAGATTATCCAACATTTAACCTCCGTCTGTCTATTTGTATTTCTATGTAGGAGAGGATGATAAAATAGTGAGGGCATGCTTGAGCGAGGCAACTATTAAAGAAGCTGGTATAGCCTATATATAGCTATAACTAGACGAGGCTGTGGTCGAGAGAATTACTAACGAGATGCAACCAGTGTGTACCAAGCCAGTCAGTGAAATTCGATGACGACACTGACTGACTGAGGCAAGCACACACACACACACACACACACACACATGTATAATGAGGTAGAGGGTTGGTCAGCACCTCAATACCTCCAACCACCTTAGTAGCTGCTGACACATTCATTTCACCAGAGGACGACATATCCACAGACAAGGACGTCAATATTACTGTCTGGGTTCCCAATAGGTGCTGGAAGAATATTTAGGCTCGTGGCAGACCATCATTATATGCAAGAATATCCGTGATGTTGACAATGGCGTAGGAGCGGTACGATGGATCTGTAGTGTTTTGTCTGGTGAATTCATCGTACCGGTACCATGCACGCCATCGTCAACACCATGAATGTTGTTGCATACGGCCCAGAGTTTCACAGCAGAGTACTTCCCGCTTACGGGTGTAGTACAGTGTTGGTAAATCTGGAACAAATTATCCTCCAAACTATTCGAAGCAACAGGACACCATAATTTTTCTTCATCTGGGTGTGTTTCCTAGCATATTTTGGAGGATTCAAGGCTCTCCAATCTATCAAAAGTATACTATCCCCTTAACTACATCAACTCACTCTTGCCGAAGCCGATGCTGATGTCGACGTGTGTAGCGATGGTGGTGTCCTCAAGGAAGACGGGCGGGATGACCTCAGACCACATCCTGAAGGCGAGGGCCAGGGAGGCACGCTGGGCACCCACGTCAAGCTGGGAACTGTAACCAGCTGTCACCAGTCGCCACCTGATCAGCACTACCTGTACGTACAAACACACACACACACACACAAAATACAGTTAGCTGGACTTGTGTGCTAGAAAATAGTCTTCCTAATGGGAGTAGGGAATCAGTCACTACAGCGAAAATGTTTATGTCTGATACCCCTTTCATGTTTCAGATAGCATCCTCCTTTTTTTCATTTTCAAAAGAACTTAAAATTAATAATGAGGTGGTACAAGAACCGTTCCACTTGTTTGATGGATCGATTCATCACTCGTATTCGGTAGACTTCATCATTATTATGTGACTGTGTACAATGGAAGACAAAAAGCATGTATGTCGCTATTCTCTTTGATAAACACCGTCCGTATTCACTAGCCGATACAGCGTACTATATAAAGTTTTATTGAGAAGAACTCCTTCGCTTACAGTCCTACACAAATGACCATGACTTCGCTTTCTTTCCAGATCGGTTTTTAACATAAGCGTTCGGTATCCGTAGAGTTTGACAACCCGCCGCGTGCCGTGATTACAAAATTTTCCGTGGGCTACAATATGGGCACGGGTCATAGAAGAGTTTGACATGGAAGGACATTTTTTATTCACAATTTCCATACAACTCACCTCACTGAAACCCAAGCCAAAACTACGAACACATGCAGGTTGAATGATCCCTTACTGTACTGTATATATATATTTTTTTTGTATTGTTTTTGCCATAAAATTATCTGTAAACCCCTTTTGTCTTTCATTGTACTTTTTACTTAATGTAGTAAATGTACAGTATCGTCCAAGAGTATATTATGTGATAACTTATGCTGATATTACACAGTTGCCATGCAGTTCTGTTACCTGTTTAAAGGAATGTTTTGGGTGGAACGTAGACCTGGTGTTACGGGTGTGGGCGTGGTGGTGGTGGTGGGTGGTGTTAAGGAGGGCGGCCACACGGGCGTCCTCCTCCCCATTTCTCACTCGTCCAGCCTGCTCCTCCACCCACCTCTTCCTCCGTCTCACTCCGTCCTTCACCAACACTACTCATTACTCATCATAGACTTATACTACGATACCTTACCCCCTTATACCCACAATGTGCAATAGTAGTTTTAATGTGCTTTTAATATTAAAGTTAAAGTATACGTCATGATTTCGTGTGTGTGTGTGTGTATGTGTGTACTGACCTCAGGGTGCATTGTGTCCTCTTCTAATGGTGGTGTAGTGAGAGGGTTCGGGTGTTTTGCTCTCATCTCTGCTCTCACCTCCGTTGCCACCCTCGCCAACTCCTCATCTTTCACCAAGTCTTCCTTCCACTTATCTTTACCACCTTCCCAGGCATCTGTGAAGGAAGATAAAGTTATAATGAATCGTAAAATGTAAAAACGTATTGAATGACACTTGCGATTGTATTAATGTGTATTAGTATGTGCAGTAAACGTTTTCTTATATTTATTTGTGTTTTCTTTCGATTGTACACGAGCAAAATACCAGATATGTACTACATTAATGAGGGGAAGATGCGAAATTGAAGTCTGATGCTGTACAACCTTACCGTCTTGGATAGACGAGGCACTGCGTCGAGCCCTGAGTAGCGAGTGTCCCTCAGGTGGGATCTCCTCTCGTGGGGCGTCTACCTCCTCCATGATAATGTCCGGGTTACCACATCGAGGCTGGGAGAGCAACCCTACCGTAGGGGTGTCCAGCTGACCTCCTCCACCCACGTGGTACATGGCCTGATGGAGGGAGGGGACAACTTGTGAAGGATTTAACTTGTAGTTGACAGAGGTGCAGTAGGCGTATACTGGAGTTAAGAGTTGAATATTGTTATTATATCGGTAACTATTACGTAAAATCATGTAAACACTTCGTCTGTTGAGAGAAGCTTTTTATATTGATGAATCTAGATTTTGTTGGATAGCCCACTTAGTATAAGATCTGGTTCGTTTGATGTCTTCCTGAAAACCGAGTTCAGAAGAAAAGAAAAAGTAGTGGAGTAGCCAAGCACTCGGCAGGAGTAGCCTGAAACTTTGTGACAACTCTTTGAAACAAATTGAAATGCAGCTAAATTCCACCTATAACTTTAAAACTATTTTGTAATGGCCAAATCTCACCTGGAACTTTTTGACGGCTTCCTGAATATCTGTTTGGGTGCAGATGGGAAGGTAACGAAGTGTGACAGTGTCTGGGTCCCACACGGCCACTGTCCCAGGCACGGGGTCCCCATATACTTCAGACTTCACCACCTCCTGACTCACTCCGTACGCTTCCCGCCCTCTTTCACCTCCTCTCCACACCCCAGAGAGCCTCCCGCTGAATTTGAGTGTGGTGCTGGCGTGGGAGTGGTGATGAGTGTCAGGGAGCCGGTACAACAGAAGGCGATGCAGGCGTGTGTTGTTCTCACTCCCCGGAGGCACACACCACAAGTACCCATACTTCTCTAGCAGCTCCTGAGACACATACACACAATACACATGCCTTAATAAGACTGATCATACGTTAGTTAGACTGGACATATCAGATTGGTTTAGAATTTTAGAATTACTACTAATATTCCAGCTTTAAACTAATACCTTATTGGAACTTAACTTATGATTTCTATTCCTTGTGGAGGATAATATACTCACGACTAGACTCTGGTTAACCCTATCTTATCTACGTGCATATAGAAACATCTTACAAAACTGGTTATTACTTTATATACAGTGATTTCAATGATGCATCCCCATTCCTGAAATCTTTATGGATGTTCTTACCTCTGCGTGAACAATCTCCTCTTGTGTTGTAGGGAACAATTCAGTAATCCCAGGGTCATCATCTGGACCTGTAGATGACGTATGTTGTGTGTTTTGTGATGAGTTGTGTTGATGTTGTTGCTGGTGTGTGGTGTTGTGTGGGTATTGTTGTGCAGTGTGTGAGGGCCTGTGTTGTTGTTGTGGTTGTTGTTGTTTGTGATGGGTGTTGCTTGTATTGTGTGAGGAATTTATGTGTTGGTCGTGTGTGGTGGTATGTGAGGAATTGTGTTGTTTGTCCCCTTCCCCTGTGTTGTTTAGTTTTTCTTCCCCTGTGTTTCGTCGGTGGTGTTTGTTGTGTGAGGAGTGACGTAGTTGGTGGTGATGGTAGTGTGTGCTGTGGCGCAGATGATGTGTGGTGTTAGGGATCAGGTGTGCCATTGGTGACGAGTTGTGTTGTTGATGTGTGTTGTTGTGTTGTCGCTGTTGTTGCTGTGTGTTGTGGTGAGGGTGGCAACAATGTGTGGGTTTTGACGGGTTGTGATGGTGTTTGTGTTGTTGATGTGTTGTGGCGTTGTGGTGGTGGTGGTGGTGCTTGTGTGTGTTGTAATGTTGTGTGGTTTGTGCCTGGCTTTGTATATTGTTGTGGTGGTGTGTGGCTTGTGAAGGGTCGTGTTGGTGTGTGTTGTTGTGGTGGTGTGTGGCTTGTGAAGGGTCGTGTTGGTGTGTGTTGTTGTGGTGGTGTGTGGCTTGTGAAGGGTCGTGTTGGTGTGTGTTGTTGTGGTGGTGTGTGGCTTGTGAAGGGCCGTGTTGGTGTGTGTTGTTGTGGTGGTGTGTGGCTTGTGAAGGGCCGTGTTGGTGTGTGTTGTTGTGGTGGTGTGTGTTGCGTTGCGAGGTAGGCCCCCAAGCCCTCCCCGCCACACCAGCAGCCGCCACCCACCACAACACCAATCCGAGGCGCATCTGCCGAGAGAGAAACTATTTTTTTGTTTTCCATTCATAGATAAATGAATAAGTAAATGAATATCCACAAATGTCAAACTTATTATTCTTTTTCATCCATTCATTCCCCAAGTCTTATACTGTAGCCAAAGCAAAGTCACGAACAAAAAACGAAGAATGACAGATAAATAAATGCTCACTCAACCCAAACATTTTTTCCCCGATTGTCTCTCCTGCTCATGGCCATATTATTCAGACTTGAACAAACATTATTTTAGACGGGATACGAGTAGCAGAGGAGTTGCTTGTTGACGGTCATGGAGGTCAAGGGAATCCACTCGGTGACTGATATTTGTGAAGATGTTGTAGAGCCACTCCCCCTTTCTTCAATTTTTCAACTGTCCTTCCTTTCCTTGTATTTTCTTTCGTGCTTCCTCTCCTTCCTCTCAACCACCTTTTCCTTCGTTCTTCTTATTCAATTTAATTCATAATTTTATAGGTATTTGAGCCATTGGTCTTTATTCAATCAAGAGTGTGAAATAGATTTCGGCATAAGATTGATGTATTGTGTTTGGCTTGAATGGAATGAAAATGTTTGTTCCATTGTATATGTGTATGCATGTAAGGACAGTGTGTGTGTGTGTGTGTGTGTGTGTGTGTGTGTGTGTGTGAGAGAGAGAGAGAGAGAGAGAGAGAGAGAGAGAGAGAGAGAGAGAGCAAAAAAATAAATAAGAAATATAGCCAAGCAGAGACAATGGGTGTTCAGAGAAAAACAGATATGAAGAAGAAGGACACTGTGGTTTATTGATGGTCACTAAGTCATACTGGAAGACAATGGACCTGGTGGTTGGGGAGGGAGGGGTATAGGGAAGGAAGGTTTGAGAGTGGTACAGTATTGGTGGTTCAGACTCCACCACCCACACACCTACACTCACTCCTTTGGCCTTGGCCTTAACGACGCCACCAACGTCGTTCTACACCAATATAATTATTAATGATGATGTTGATGAGACCGGTAGTAGTGATAATAATAATAATATTAATAATGATAATGATAACAATAAAAACAACAACAATAATAATAATAATAATAATAATAATAATAATAATGATGATAACAATAAAAACAACAACAACAATAATAATTATAATAATAATAATAATAATAATAATAATAATGATGATAACAATAAAAACAACAACAACAATAATAATTATAATAATAATAATAATAATAATAATAATAATAATAATAATAATAATTATGATAACAATAATAATAATAATAATAATAATAATAATGGTTACAGCAACGAAGCATGACTCTGTCCGTGGTACATACATACATACCATAATAAGTGAATGAAATAATACAACAATGGTTATTCTTAGCCTAGATACAGTTTGCAGAATCGTAATAGCCAGCAGATTTTTAGCAAGGAGTGTAGCCAGTAGTAGTTGGGGTCAGATCCGCCAATGGGGGGAGAAAATAGATTGATTGATTGAAATTAGGCGCCGCAACAGCGAGGTCATATAGCGCCAGAAAAAAGGTGATAGAGAGGTGAGACAGTAAGCAGGAAAGAAATAGAAAGAAAAGAGGGACAGTTCAAGAACTAAAAGCTAGTGGCTGGGGCCGAAGGGGCGCCAAAACCCTTAATTTTTTTAGTATTGGGTGGAGAAAAGCATAACACATTACCACTCTATCACCAAGGGATGAATGAAAAGAGATGAGAGAGAGAGAGAGAGAGAGAGAGAGAGAGAGAGAGAGAGAGAGAGAGAGAGTGTGTGTGTGTGTAATTATATGGATACGAGTCTTTTCATATGTGTACAAAGTAGTATATGGCACAGTAGTAGTTTGGTTGAAAAGTGATGGCTATATGTTTTTCGTATGTGTGCAGTGTGTTTTGTTTGTAAAGAGATGGGTATAAGTCTTTTCATGTGTGTAAGGAGTTATAAAAATATGGAAAAAATGGTTAAAAAGAGATGGGTATAAGTCTTTCATATGTGTACAGAGTTGTAAAATTATGGAACAAAATGGTTGAAAAGAGATGGGTATAAGTCTTTCATGTGTGTAAGGAGTTATAAAATTATGGAACAAAACAGTTGAAACGAGATGGGTATATAAGTCTTTCATATGTGCACAGAGTTGTAAAATTATGGAAAAAATGGTTAAAAAGAGATGAATACGAGTCTTTTCTTGTGTGTATAGAGTTGTATAATTATGGAATAAAATGGTTGAAAAAAGATGGATATAAGTCTTTTCATGTGTGTATAGAGTTGTAAAATTGTGGAAAAAATGGTTAAAACGAAAAGGGAATAAGTCTTTTCATGTGTGTAAGGAGTAGTCTAATTATTATGGCACAGTTTGGTAAGGTATACATACACTGCACTAACAGCTGGTATATGTGTAGTACATGTGTCTGGGTGGATGTTTATGTGTTTGTGTTGTGCGCGGACCTGTCATCACTGGGGCCACACTCAGCACCACGGCTTCACACACACACACACACACACACACACACAGACATTAGCACCCCTTCGTACCCTAACCCAACCCTTTTCCACTCTTGAATTGTCACTCCTTTCCTTCATATCTTTCCTCGGTGCTTGCTTTCCTTCCTCTCTGTCTCCTTGTGGTAAATTTTTCTCTAGTTCTTCCCCTGTACAGTCGCGGCACATAATTATATAGTCCTTGATCAGACTTCCCCTTACTTACACCCTGGTCAAGGACTATGTGCCGCGACTGTACACTCACAATCCAAAATATGTATCCAGGCTTGCTTCGAATAGCCTGATCGAATATTAAGCGAACTAAAGCAAATATGAAACAGGATAAGCGTGTAATTGGTTCACTAGTATGTCAAAAAAATTATTCGAAACTTCAATAAAACCTGGATACAAATTTTGGATTGCGACTGTACATCCACACACCCATACAACACCACTAGTCGCCACTTCTGCCCACTCACTGCCTTCATAGTGTTTAAGTCTAAGTTGATTTTAATATAAGCTATAACAAAAACTGGAATACAGTAACCTGTTGGACCTTTAAACGTGTTACATATTTATTTTGATAAGTAAAAAAGTATTGTGAACATAAAGTATGAATAGGAGTGATGCAGAGTCGCTCATCTAAGCCACGAGATTGTTAATATATACGATAATTACTCGGGTTGGGTGTTTCGTAAGCTTTTCTTCAACCTCCGAAAATAATATTCAGGCAGTCTAACATCAATATTAATCTATGTTAATATTTGATAAGAGTTTGAGTTTTACAGCAATCGAAAATCCCCGCCAAAATTACTTGCATGAAAAATCTATAAAAGTGCATTTTTTGTATCTTTGTATAATAACATCAATTAATCTAAGTTAATATT